>CM076572.1:96264222-96792200 GCA_034641835.2 Pinus albicaulis | reverse complement strand
TTGTGTGTTTTGTGTATTATGGAGCTCAAATTATTGCTCCAAATTATCAGATCCTTACCATCAAACTTCCTCATATCTATCTTTAGAATATGGTGGGTCTTAAATCCAACATTAGAGTATATGAATTCGTGATTAACATTTCTTTTGTTCTCATCGTGAGTTTCCTCTACTACATTTTCGCCATTAGGAATCTTTTCTTGTAGCAACTTTTCCAAACCTTCCTTCAAACCTTCCATGTCTTTCTTCAAATATTCCATGTTTCCTTCTATACCATCCATCTTATCTTCCACGCCATTCTTCAAACCATCCATCTTAGCTTCCACGTCTTTCTTCAAACCATCCATCTTAGCTTCCACTCCATCCATATTAGCTTCCATCCCATTCTTTAAACCATGCATATTAGCTTCCATGCATTTCTTCAAATCACCCATATTAGCTTCCACACCTTTCTTCAAACCATCCATCTTAGCTTCCATTTCATTTTTTGTTACTCTTTGCGAGAGCAAAATTTGTTGCACTTGTTCATATAACTTTGATATATCATTTTGTGCTTCTTCCTCTTCATGAGTCATAGTAGAGCCTTCTAAGGGATTAATGGGTGTTGAGTTATTTTTAGGGGGAATTTTAGAACCCAATACTGATATCGATTTTTCAATATGCCCTTGGAATCACTTCAAACTGATTTTTCAAACAAGACTTATGCAATTAAAAAAAAAAATACACACCTTTTTCTTTCTTTTGAGGAGCTTGATATTGAAACTGATGTATCTCTATAATTTTGGATCCCCAAGATTTTATCTTCGGTCCTAGAGTAGCCCTATGAATCATCTTTCCAATTCCATAGGTCAGACCTGATTTGGATTCTTAAAGGCAAAGTTATGCCCAATCTCCCACAATGACCTAATTATGGATTGGTTCAGTAGAGCGAACTTATACGACATTCCACGTGTCACTATTTCCTCCTTCGGATCTGAAATTGATAAATAGGAAACTACAGTTCGTTTGATTTCGAACACTTCTTACAGAATTCCAATCCGATACTCAGAGAGAGAGTTATGGCGATTTCCCCAAGGTTACCTCTTTGAGATGAAATTTGGGAGCCTGCAAAAACCTCAACTTCCATAGATCATATATTCGAAAATATTCCAAACCAAGATCTGAAATTTTTACACGAAGTTCCTCAAGATTTCTTCACAAATGGGTTTCTTTTATTTCTTTTGAACCTTCATAGAAAAAATTTTATAGCAAAAATTCCACGATGGCCTATTTGAAGCAGTGAAACCCTAGAATCCAAAGCTCTGATACCAAATGTTATGAAACCAACTCCAAAAATAGAAGAAAAGAGAGATAAACGCCTTATAAATTAGCCACTTCAAGGGGGAAACCTCATTTACATTACATAAATGAACAATTTTTGGATGACCAAATGATAAAACCTTTTTTCTATATATAGGAGTCCATGGGGTCACAATATAATCCTAGCCGACCTAACAATAATAATGTAAGGGCATAATAATAACAATATGGGGACTACATGGGTACAACAATAACAATAAGGGGGCTACACTAACAACAATAAGGGGCTACATTAGTAATATAGGGCCCTAACATGAGCATTGAGCACAACTCTAATATAGATAATATAGATAAGTTACACACGAATCCTTAAAGAATAGGCGGAAATCCTCCAAATATTTGTTACATTCATACATTCAAATCACATGTACGCGCTAATAACTATATGATCTCTATATATACATATTCACACATCGCCCATGTGGCCCCTTTATCACTAGGCTAACCCTATTACATATGCATTATATTACATGTACATTTCTTGCCATATATGCCCCCCTTGGGGTTATACCATATACATTTAACCCAAGATAGGCTACCCCTCAGTGTCAGAACATAGTACCCTCAAAAAATATTTGTCCTCAAAGCTTTGTAGTTAAGGGTGTTACATGTGATGAAACCAAATAATAAGATTTCCTAATATTCCTACATTCTTCTTACAATTGATGATGATCCTTCCATCAAATCTCAATTATATTTAGAGTTAATTATTGATGATTGGTTGTTGCATAATTTTATTTTCATTGATTCAATGCATTATTGTTTTGAGTTCTCAAATTTGTAGTAGTTGTTGGTCTTTGACAACATATTATTGAATAACAATTTGGTGAAGCCATGTTCAAAAATTATTGACGAATGTTCCATTTTCTCTTCCTTGATAATGCTAATATCAATCTTCTTGTCCTCCTTGATAATGCTAATATTGATCTTCTTGTCTTTGATTTATTTTCCTGGTAATGAGGATGTCAATCTAGTTTCATATTTGATGATTTTCCTTCATTCGGCATGTCCACTTCATCTATCTTCTTTTCAGAAACAATGGCATCCTATGTCCCCTTTGGCTGGTCTTTGATCACTCTAGCCTTTGAGATAATACTATAATATTTGAAATGCACATCCTCTATAAGGAGTTCAATTTCTTCAAGTACCTTTTCTGACCTTCTTGATTTTTGTCTTCTTTCTCTTTTTGAAGCTGCAATGTGACCCCATCTCCCTTTTGTGTGTTTTGTGTATTATGGAGCTCAAAGTATTGCTCCAAATTATCAGATCCTTACCATAAAACTTCCTCATATCTATCTTTGGAATATGGTGGGTCTTAAATCCAACATTTGAGTATATGAATTCGTGATTAACATTTCTTTTGTTCTCATCGTGAGTTTCCTCTACTACATTTTCGCCATTAGGAAGCTTTTCTTGTAGCAAATTTTCCAAACTTTCCTTCAAACCTTCCATGTCTTTCTTCAAATATTCCATGTTTCCTTCTATACCATCCATCTTATCTTCCACACATTTCTTCAAACCATCCATCTTAGCTTCCCCATATTTCTTCAAACCATCCATCTTAGCTTCCACTCCATCCATATTAGCTTCCATCCCATTCTTTAAACCATGCATATTAGCTTCCATGCATTTCTTCAAATCACCCATCTTAGCTTCCAAACCTTTCTTCAAACCATCCATCTTAGCTTCCATTTCATTTTTTGTTACTCTTTGCGAGAACGAAATTTGTTGCACTTGTTCATATAACTTTGATATATCATTTTGCACTTCTTCCTCTTCATGAGTCATAGTAGAGCCTTCTAAGGGATTAATGGGTGTTGAGTTCTTTTTAGGGGGAATTTTAGAACCCAATACTGATATCGATTCTTCAATATGCCCTTGGAATCACTTCAAATTGATTTTTCAAACAAGACTTATGCAATTAAAAAAAAAAATACACACCTTTTTCTTGCTTTTGAGGAGCTTGATATTGAAACTGATGTATCTCTGTAATTTTGGATCCCCAAGATTTTATCTTCGGTCCTAGAGTAGCCCTATGAATCGTCTTTCCAATTCCATAGGTCATACCTGATTTGGATTCTTAAAGGCAAAGTTATGCCCAATCTCCCACAATGACCTAATTATGGATTGGTTCAGTGGAGCGAACTTATACGACATTCCACGTGTCACTATTTCCTCCTTCGGATGTGAAATTGATAAATAGGAAACTACAGTTCATTTAATTTCGACCACTTCTTACAGAATTCCAATCCGATACTCAGAGAGAGAGTTATGGCGATTTCCCCAAGGTCACCTCTTTGAGATGAAATTCGGGAGCCTGCAAAAACCCCAACTTCCACAGATCATATATTCAAAAATATTCCAAAACAAGATCTGAAATTTTTACACGAATTTCCTTAAGATTTCTTCACAAATGGGTTTCTTTTATTTCTTTTGAACCTTCATAGAAAAAATTTTATAGCAAAAATTCCACGATGGCCTATTTGAAGCAGTGAAACCCTAGAATCCAAAGCTCTGATACCAAATGTTATGAAACCAACTCCAAAAATAGAAGAAAAGAGAGATAAACGCCTTAGAAATTAGCCACTTCAAGGGGGAAACCTCATTTACATTACATAAATGAACAATTTTTGGATGACCAAATGATAAAACCTTTTTTCTATATATAAGAGTCCATGGGGTCACAATATAATCCTAGCCGACCTAACAATAATAATGTAAGGGCATAATAATAAAAATATGGGGACTACATGGGTATAACAATAACAATAAGGGGGCTACACTAACAACAATAAGGGGCTACATTAGTCATATAGGTCCCTAACATGAGCATTGAGCACAACTATAATATAGATAATATAGATAAGTTACACACGAATCCTTAAAGAATAGGTGGAAATCCTCCAAATATTTGTTACATTCATACATTCAAATCACATGTACGCGCTAATAACTATATGATCTCTATATATACATATTCACACATCGCCGATGTGGCCCCTTTATCACTAGGCTAACCCTATTACATATGCATTATATTACATGTACATTTATTGCCATATATGCCCCCCTTGGGGTTATACCATATACATTTAACCCAAGATAGGCTACCCCTCGGTGTCAGAACATAGTACCCTCAAAAAATATTTGTTCTCAAAGCTTTGTAGTTAAGGGTGTTACATGTGATGAAACCAAATAATAAGATTTCCTGATATTCCTACATTCTTCTTACAATTGATGATAATCCTTCCATCAAATCTCAATTATATTTAGAGTTAATTATTGATGATTGGTTGTTACATAATTTTATTTTCATTGATTCAATGCATTATTGTTTTGAGTTCTCAAATTTGTAGTAGTTGTTGGTCTTTGACAACATATTATTGAATAACAATTTGGTGAAGCCATGTTCAACGATTATTGATGAATGTTCCATTTTCTCTTCCTTGATAATGCTAATATCAATCTTCTTGTCCTCCTTGATAATGCTAATATTGATCTTCTTGTCTTTGATTTATTTTCTTGGTAACGAGGATGTCAATCTAGTTTCAGATTTGATGATTTTCCTTCATTCGACATGTCCACTTCATCTATCTTCTTTTCAGAGACAATGGCATCCTATATCCCCTTTGGCTAGTCTTTGATCACTCTAGCCTTTGAGATAATACTATAATAATTGAAATGCACATCCTCTATAAGGAGTTCAATTTCTTCAAGTACCTTTTCTGACCTTCTTGATTTTTGTCTTCTTTCTCTTTTTGAAGCTGCAATGTGACCCCATCTACCAATTTTAATGCCATTTTTCAATTATAGACTGCATTTATGATGTTTGAATGCAAAATTTCACAATTATTCATATTGTAGATAGACTTTAGAGCTGAAATATGCAAGTAAGTTGATTTTTCAGCCTATTTACATAGTTCATCTCCATAGGTCTATGCATTCATGATTTTAGCTCATTTGTTTCTAGGGCTTCTTTAATCTTCTTACAAATTTCCTCTTCAAGTCTTTTATAGTCTCTTCATCTAAGATCCTTATTTCTTCTTGGCTTTGATAATGATTCTTTTCTTCCTTCAATCTCATGACACCGTCAAGTAGATTTCTATTATGGTTATTAATCTACATATTTGTTCATCTTTATTTTCTTATTCTTACCTTGAATTGTCCCTTTTCCATATCCCCTTGCCACTCTTTCCTTATTTTAATTGTTCAATCTCCTTAATTGATGCTTCATTAAGGTTTTGTATCTTGCATAAGTCATCACCATTCTTATTAATCTCCTCTTTAGATTGTTCTAATTCATCTTGAATTTTATAAAATGGCTCCATTTTCATATCTTTGGTCCAATCATTCAAGAATATTTTTTCAAATACTTCCCATGTGATGTTTAATGTAGTATATTTTCAATACTCATCCACCACTCCAATGCTTCATGAAAAAAAATAATATTTCCCTTGAAGGATTCATACCATTTTCCTTTACCATCCTTAGCCATCCCTCAAGATTGATTTCATCCTTATCTTCTTCTCCATTGAATTTAGATAGTGTCATTGCTTCTTAATTGAGGTCTTTTGAAATCCTACTCTAGAGTTTGTTCTTTAATCAAACTTTAATCAAATGTATCTGAAATGCTCCCTCCCACTCCCTTGAACTATATTGAGATGCGAGAGGTGTTATTTATCATTTAACTTTATCCACAAGGTTCGTTTAAAAGATGGGGTTAGAAAAAACCATCATATTTTCACTTCTACGAAATTACTTTTGATATCATCATTGCATTCAACTCATCAAGGGAATTTCTGTAATACCACTTGTACCTTAATCTAATTCCTAGATCTAAATTTACACTCATTTATAGTTCGGCATATCAAAAGAGGCCATATTAACATGTTATCCACACGATGCCCATGTGGCCTCCATGCAGCCCATTTCGATCAACTTGGCGGGTCTTGTTGTCAAGCTTATGTCATATCATTGCTACCATCACCGCCCACGACGTTCGATGTTAAACAAAGAGTTGTAGTAGTGGGTGGTGGGTGGTAAGGTAGCAACAAGGTTCCACGAGGGAAATTTGTCCACGTCAATAAACCTCCATCATCATGCTCACACTCGTTATATCGTGTAATGAATTCAATGGCAAGCGATGAGTGGTGGGTGGTAAAGCATGTTTTTCACTCAAGGTTATGCCTGGTTCCACCCCTACCCTCCATAATGGTTAAATGGTGCTCAACGTTTATATCGACTTTTGTCTCATTGCGAGTCCTAACCATAATGACCAATGGACGATGTGTGTTCACACATGGCACGGTTCCATCAACGCTTGCTTCGTGTCGACCCACCAACATTCATATGAGTTCAAACTTCACCGTTTGTCAATGTTGGCAACACATATTTCTTAAAAAAATATTATTCTAGAGGAAATATTTGTGAAGGGGAGGATGACTAGCTTGTCTGTGCGCAATATCTTACAGTCTGTGACATAAGATTACCTATTGGAGTTGTGGCTCAATGCTTGATATTTCAACCTCTAAATTTAAACAAAGTAACCAAAATGGAAACATTTGGAGATATGCATTTATTTTCATACTATGATAGTAATAACATAGTCCAGGAATACACAAAGCATGAATTTATAGGACAATATTCCATCATGGTCATATCGGTAAGATTTACAGCTCGAACAAGCATTCTATACATAACACACGATATATTGCATTATTAACAACATAATACAATTTATCACAATCCATAAGACATTCACTTGAGAAATGTACACTTATTTGTGTTTTTAAAGATGACTAGAAATTGAAGGAGGGACTTCAACTCTCCACCAAATCTTAGGCTAGCCACACTGCAATTATTTCTTGCGGCCAACCACCCCCGAGCGAGATCGAAAATATGAGGGGATGTGTATCTAGGGACATTCACACCCAAGGCTTAATCAAACACCTAAGAGAAGGAGTCCACTATCCAGGTGGTTTCACAACCCTAAGGAAAGCACCACAATGACTCACTTACTCTTTGGTTAAAACACAAGACTTCGCCCAAGAACAAATAATATCCAACTCAATTCTAGGAGGTGGAATAATTGATTTTGGTGGTTTATAAGATGCCTCTCATGGAAAGCACTTTAGGGACAGCCCTAAGGAAAGTACCATAGTGACCCGAATTTCCTTGTCCTAGTGGTTTAAAAACCATGAAACAAGCACTGAGTGGTTTCACAACCCTAAGGAAAAACATATAACAATCTCGTTCTCCACCAAGCTCTTAATTGATAATCAGGCTTGGGCACATCATTCAATAGCCTCAACACCATTGTATGGAACACATTCCCAATTCAAATAAAATCGGTTCAATTCATGCTCATCTTAGTTGCTTCTTGCTTCCATGATAGTAGCTTCGAACGTAGATCCTCTCTAGTGTCTTCACCAGGAACTCCTTTTCTCTGTGGTTCAATGGCACTCTAAGTGATCTTTTCACAATAAACTTCTATGCCAATTGCTTTGTGCCTTCTATGCACACTTCAACCATTCCCCTCTCCACAACTGTTAGAAGACTGAATTCTCTCATCTCTTCACCCTTCTTTCTTACACTTGGGGAATTTTTAATCCACTGCCTTCTTTCTATCTCTCCATGTTTCATGAGGAAAGGGGACAATATGACGTCGTCCTCCACTCAAGTTTCCCACTTTGACTTCAATGATTGTCAGTGCAGGCCAATTAATTATTAGGAAAATAGTTATGACAATTAAGGGTGGTTTTGTACACAAAACAAAAAATAACCACCGATATTTATATTTACAAATATTACATTTATGTACACGGTAAACAAAAATGAGCAAGATACCCTCATTTGATCAGACATTTCCTAGGTGGCTTCATCTGGTTTAAAGTGCTTCCATTGCACCTTGAGTTTCTCGATTACTCGATTTTGGAGAGTGATATGATTTCATTGTAGGATGCAGAGTGGTTATGGTTGGAACTCTCTCTTCGATTCAACATATATCATATACCAATAAAAAATATGATTAGTTCCATGCACATACTTCTTAATAAAAGAAATGTGAAAAAACATCATGTGCTTTCACTATGGGTGGTAAGGCCAATCTATAAGCAATTGGCCCCACTCTTCCCAAAATATGAAATGGGCCATAGAATCTTGGTTCCAACTTTGCACAAGATCCCACTTTTAGCGAGCTCCTCCTTGGTTTGACGCAAATATACACATGCTCTCCTACTTGAAACTCCTTGTGCATTATTTATCGATCCACATAACCATTTTTCCTATCTTGAGTTGCCTTCAATTTCTTCCTGATATGGAGCACTACCTACTCCATCTCTTTTAACATGTCCAACCCAAGGAATGTTGAGAAACCAAGTGTAATAGAGATTAATTTTTGATACATCTTCTTGATAATTAGTCGTGAATGTTATATTTATTCTTATTACTTGTTATGTCTTCTTCATCAAGCAATTATATAAATCTACAAAACATAAAGATCACAAAGGTAAGAGAGACACCAAAATTTGGGCTACTAGCCATAGAAAAACCCCAAAAGGGGGAAAACCCAACAATCCTTCTCTTATAAAATCATATCAGAATGAGATATCCAAGATCAACACCAAGAGCATGACTAAGTCTGCCACAAAGGTTCCAAGTCAGACCCTCCTCCAAGTCCCCTCCATAGTCAAAGTCAACACTGGTAAACCTACTCCAAATCTGGTCAAAACATAGATTTTTGACTCTATAATACCTCAAAAAATGCCTCTGAAATTTCATACATCTGAGCTGAAATAGGGAAAAAAAATTACTCTCTCTCCTTTCACTTCTTTCTCTCTCCTTTGAATTTGACCTTCTTCTTCTTGTCTAGGTGCAAAAATAAATAGATGATGTGATAATGAATGAATAAATCCAAGAGGATGAACTTGACTCTTATATAGAACTGCCCAGGAGGGTCGAATAGGGGCCACTGGGCTGAGTTTACCAAGGAGGGTTAACTTGAATATCTTGTGGTATTATGACACCAAAATAAAATTTGTTTTCTTTTTCTTTCAAATTTCCAAATGGGACGACTCAAATAAATATTCTTTTGACTCTTTTGACTCTAAGCATGAAGAACATGCTTTAACAAAAATATAAATAAATATAATAAATACATCAATAAAAATTTTATATTATGAAGATTGACTCTAATTACAATTTCAACACTCCCTCTTAACTAGGGAGGTATTTTTAATGACACAACAGGATATTCTCAAGTCGAAATATTTATACGAGAAATGATCCAAATTGATAAGCATCAATGATGATAGCATCATCATTACTAACATTGTCAAACTACCAAGGCCTTTAAAAGTATGCTCTATCTCTCCACTAGATAAGAGAACAAGGTTGGGGGGCATTAAATTGGACACAAATGACTCTTAAGTCACATGCCCCACCTAGGTGTTCACTAAGGTATGTCCTCATAGGACCATTTCCTAATCCCAAGGAAAATTTCATCCTCTAGACCATTCTTTACTAAGTCCATGTATCTGACTTAGGATGTTAATCCTAATCAACCACCATATATGAATCAAGAATTTTAGTACAATATGCTTATCCAATCCACCATTCTCCTTATCTATGTTCATGCACCAGACTTACGGAAGTTATTCCTATCCATAGTACATGACACATGGAGAACACAATGTCGATCCTCACTCCCTCTCAATCCTTGGAGGATATAATAGAAGCCCTAACTTGTGTCAGAAGTACTCATACTTCGCTTACATTAGCTACATATTCATCCATGGAGATCAGGTTTATAACTTCTGAACTCCTTTCCACACCATACTCTCCAATCATAAAGCACTTCGACCTTCCGTAAAAAACCAGGTTCTCTAACAATCTTTATAGAACATCATGATCAAATACAATGTCTTCAAATAACCCATCAAACATTTTATAGAGCCAAAATACTTCACAACTAATTGTACCAATTGCCACATCTTCTTCTTCTGCAGTGCAACAAAATTATGCTTCGTACTCTTCTAAGAACCCATATGAGACCCCAACCATTAGTAGTATCTCTTATCATTATTAGCACTGCCAACCCAAATGATGTATCCTCAAGTCTCAAGCTATAGTGTAAGATCCTACATGTTAACTTCTGCTTCTAACTCCCTTTGAAATCAATATTTCTTCATGATTATTTCCTTTTCAAAGTTCAAGGCATTCTTTAATTATGGAGCTTCTTCAAAACCTCGAGTAACTCTTCTTGTTGAAAAGTCAACAAGAAATGTGTGTCTAATTTAACTTTCCCTTAATTAAATTGGACAATAAATTGTAATATGATCTCATAATCACTTGTAATAGTTAATTGAGTGTGATAAACTCAGTTAGCTCATGGAATTCGAGTTGAGGGTGGTTGGTGAGGCATGCAGAGTGATTCTATTTGTTTTTTAGTCCAAATTGCAGTTAGTGCATTAGTTTAATGCATGAGAAATCAATTAACTCAATTAATTGAGTTAAAATCAATTAAAATCAGATTTAATTCACATGTAATGATCTGTCAAGTAATTGATGATTTACTATTAATAGTTGCATGCATGTTAGTTCTGATGAAGACCCAGTTGAGACATATGTAAAGGGATGTTAACTATCAATTGTATTATTAGCACACTGTTCGCATGCAGTAATACACCCATAGGATTTCCCATGAGCATTGTGCAGTTTTGGAAGGCTAAAATTCCTAAACAATAGGGATTGCATTACACATGAATTGCGCAAGGTAGGTAGGCTGAGCAGAGGATGAAAATTGGCTAAGTGTTGGTCGATTTTGTCCGGATCAGCATGAGACAATTGTGAGAGTGAAACAAACTCTTGTGAGAAGAGTGCATTGTAATTATTTCATGATTCCTTGGTGAATATACAATATAAGATAGAGGGGTTTTGAGCAGCAAGCATTCCCCGCGAAAAATATCTGTGTTTTGGATTGGTTTTCTTCTTTATTTTACTTGGTGTGATTGGCGAACGTGTTTATTTCCGCAATTAATTTGTAGAAGGATTCAATATCTTGATTTAACATATCACATGATCGGATTGAATCCATTGGTATACATATTTTTTGTATAATTTCTACATGGTATCAGAGCACAAGAAATCACTATAGTGGAGAAGAAATTGATTTTATGCTGAATAACATTCGAATTTGCAAAAATATTCTTTGGTGCGACAGGCGGATCAAGATGGATTTCAATGGCTTGAGATTGGAATATACACTCGAGGGCAATTCTAATTATATTGCATGGAAAGACAAAATTGAGGCAGTTCTGGAGGAGGACGAGTTGAAAGAATTCATTGATAATGACATTCCCAAGCCTGTAGCAGCAGAAGCCACTCTTCTTGATGCTTGGCAAAATAAGGTTGCAAAGGCAAGGAGGATCTTATTAGAGGGAGTTCGAGACCACATTGTCTCGAGTCTCCATGGAAAAGCAACTCCATATGCAATGTGGAAGGCTTTGATAGATCTGTTTCAGAGTAGCAGTGACCACAAAAAATTGGCACTGAAGGACAAGCTCAAGAAAATCAAAATGGAGAAAGGCGACACTAGTTTGAAATATTTAACCATGTTCATCCAATGTTGAGATGAGCTTGGAAGTGTTGGACTTATTGTAGCGGATGATGACTTGGTGAGCCTAGCTCTTCTAGGCCTTCCCAAGAGTTGGCATAGTTATAGGGACTCTGTCAATGGGAGGGAGAAGCTACCAGATTGGGAGCCACTTTGGCCGGATTTGGTACAAGAAGAATTCAGGCGGAATACCAGGGATGGATCCTCATCCAAGGCAGATGATGACGAAAATTGCGCCTTGGATGGTAAGGAAAAGAAGGGGAAGGGAAAGAAATCCTATTCCAAATCTGAGACCGTCAAAGAAGGCAATAAGTGTGACATGTCTAGAGATAAATGTTTTCACTATCACGAGCATGGAAATTATGCCACTAATTGTCCATAGAAGAATAAGAACAACAAGAAGGCTTCAGAATCTGCAGTGGGTGAGGCTTTGGCCTCGAAATTTGAGTTGGACTTCTCACTCATCACCTGCATGGTGTCTAGTGCGACGAGATCAATGTGGTACTTGGATAGTGGTGCATATTTCCACATGACGAGAGACAAAGAACTTTTTAGTAGCTTGGAGGAGAAGGATCTCCAGATGCATATTGAAATGGGTGATTACGGGAGGTATAACGCTACTGGGATTGGTACAGTTACTTTCTAGAGATAGTAAAGTAAACCCTTCTTATTAAAATATGCCATGCATGTACCAGAATTGAAAAATAATTTAGTTTTAGTTGCTTTGTTGGAGGATAGAGGATATGATGTGGTTTTCAGTGAAGGGAAAGCATTCCTTTGTCACAAAGCCATAGGAAAAGTCAAGAATATTGGGATTCGTGTGAAGAATCTCTACAAAATTGATGTAGATGGCTGTGCAACATTGATGGGCAAAGCAGACAGAGTGGTGAGCCGAAATGAGGGTGAGTTATGGCATAGGACATTGGTCCATATACACCACGGTGCTTTGAAGGTCATGCTACAGATTTCTACGAGGCTTCCAAAGGGTACTCTTGCGTAGATAAACACATGCAAGGGATGTATCATGGGGAAGTATGCAAAGTCCACTTTTCACGAGAAGGAGAACCGAGTAGCAAAAATCCTTGAGAGAGTTCACTCAGATGTGTGTGGACCATTCTCTACAGCTTCAAAAACAATGCACATGTATTATGTGATTTTTGTTGATGATTTTTCTAGAAAGTGTCAGATCTACTTCATGCAGAAGAAATATCAGACGTTCTCAAAATTTTGCGAGTTCAAAGCACTGGTTGAGAAAAACACAGGGAAGCATTTGAAGGCCTTGAGGAGCGAAAATGGTGGTGAGTACATCTCCAATGAATTAAATAACTTCTGTAGCAAATAAGTAATTTAGAGAGAGTTGATTGCACCTCATAACCCACAACAAAATGGGGTTGCAGAAAGAAAGAACATAACAATTGTGGGTGCGACATGAGCGATGTTACATGATCAGAGCATACCATTGCATCTGTGGGTAGAGGAATGCAACCCAATGATTTTTGTGCAGAACCGTAGTCCTTATTGGATACTTGGCATGAGTACACCAGAGGATGCTTTTTCTAGTAAGAAACCTGATGTTTCATATTTTAAAAAATTTGGCTCATCTGTCTATTTCCATGTGACCAAATATTCCAGAAAGAAGCTAGAACCAACATCTGAGATTGGGATATTTGTGGGGTACACTGATACACCCCACAACTATCGAGTGTATTTTCCAAACAACAGGATGAATGTTGTAAGACAGGATGTAAAATTTGATGAGGAGAAAGCCATGCGATTGTTCCTTGAGAGGGAGCTTGATTTGCATGCAAATGAGGAACTCTTGGTTCCAAAGGATTAACCTCAAGATGTGGAGCAACCACATGCAGAGGATCATGGAGTGGAAGAAAACACTGATGCAGATCCATCCATCAGAAATGGTAGAAGGCGCACCACAGAAGTTGACAAATTGAGACTTGATGTAGCAGAACATGCAGGAGCACCTACATCACTGCATAGAAAGAGACAGTCTCCAGACAGGTTTACTGGATACATGGCTCTTATGAGCAAGTGTATTGTGACATAACCATCCTCTTTTGAGGACGCAGTGCAACAACCAATTTGGGTTGACGCCATGCTTTAGGAGTATGACTCCATCATCAGGAACATTGCATGGGAAGTTGTCCCAAGACCAGTCGGGAAGTTAGTGGTTGGATCTAGATGGATCTATAAGGTGAAGCAGGAAGAAAATGGGAGTGTGGAGAAGTAAAAGGCTAGATTTGTAGCCTGGGGATTCTCACAATTTGAGGGGATTTACTATGAGGAGACTTTCGCACTGGTTGCAAGGTACTTATTGATTAGATCTATCCTTGCACTCTCAGTGCAGATGGGGTGGCAGATACATCAAATGGATGTGAAGAGTACATTTCTTAATGGAGTTATTGAGGAAGAAGTGTACATTGAGTAGCTAGAAGGTTTTGAGACCTTTGACAGTGAGTCACATGTGTGCAGACTCAAGAGAGCACTTTATGGGATGAAGCAAGCACCTCGTGCTTGGTACACCAGGTTTGATAGCTATTTCATCGGGTCGAGCTTCACGAAGAGTGAAGTGGATGTGAACCTGTACCAGATTGTGGTTGATGGTAAGCTTTTGATTATCATACTTTATGTTGATGATCTTATTTTTAGAGGTGATGAGTAGCTCATAACTTCTTGCAAAGAGGATATTGCAAGAGAGTTCGAGATGAAGGATATGGGACTCCTTCACTATTTCCTTGGTTTGGAAATATGGCAACGGGATGGGGAGCTATTTATTTCTCAAGGAAAATATGCCAAAGAGATTCCGAGGAAGTTCCACATGGAGAGCAGTAAACCCATGGAGACTCCTCTTGCATAAAACTGGAGGAAGGAGTATGCTACTTCAGGTGAGGTAGTGGATGCTACTGTTTATAGGCAGCCTATGGGTTCACTCATGTACTTGGTGAAAACCAGAATAGACATATGCTACGCAGTTAACCAGCTTAGTCAAGCTATGGTTACGCCAACCAAGCTTTTTTGGAAGGCGGGGAAGCATGTCTTGAGATATCTCAGGAGCACTACAGAGTATGGATTATGGTACATACATACAGAGGGAGTGAAGCTTCAAGGCTTCAGCGATGTAGATTGGGTAGGTACTCCATCAGACAGAAAGAGCACATCATGAGGGATCTTCAGCATAGGATCGATAACAGTTTCTTGGTACAGTAGGAAGCAGAGATCAGTTGCACTCAGTTCAGCCAAGGGAGAGTACATGGTAGCCAATCAGGCTGCATGTGAGGCCATCTGGATGACGAAGATTCTTGTTGGTTTTTTTGGTCGTTAGATCGATTCGACGATAATACATTGTGATAACCAGAGTTTCATAAAACTCTCGGTTAATATGGTATTCCATGACAAGTCCAAGCATATAGACATCCGGTACCACCATCTCAGAGATTGAGTTCAGAGACGCATTATGTTACTTCAGTACATTCCCACAGAAGATCAGGATGCAGATATTCTGATGAAGGCGCTTGCCAAGAGAAAATTCGAATACCATAGAGGCAGGATCGGTGTAGTTGATAATCCCTTTCTTGATGAGAGGCTTGTGTTTAAAAGTCAACAAGAAATGTGTGTCTAATTTAATTTTCCCTTAATTAAATTGGACAGTAAATTGTAATCTTATCACATAATCACTTGTAATAGTTAAATGAGTGTGATAAACTCAGTTAACTCATGGAATTCGAGTTGAGGGTGGTTGGTGAGGCATGCAGAGTGATTCTATTTGTTTTTTAGTCGAAGTTGCAGTTAGTGCGTTAGTTTAATGCATGAAAAATCAATTAACTCAATTAATTGAGTTAAAATTAGTTTAACTAGTTGTAACTCATTGTTGCACTAGTGAGAGGTGAAGTGAATTAAATCAAATTTATTCGCATGCAGTGATCTGTCACGTAACTGATGATTTACTACTAATAGCTGCATGCATGTTAGTTCTGATGAAGACGCAGTTGAGATAGAGGTTAAAGGGATGTTAACAATCAGTTGTATTATTATCACATTTCCCGCATGCAGTAATACACCCATAGGATTTCCCATGAGCATTTCACATTTTTGGAAGGCTGAAATTCCTAAAGAATAAGGTTTGCATTCCACATGAATTGCACAAGCAAGGCAGGTTGAGCAGAGGTTGAAAATTGGCTAAGTGTTGGTCGATTTTGCGTGGATCAGTGTGAGACAGTTGTGAGAGTGCAATAGACTCTTGTGAGAAGAGTGCATTGTAACCATTTCATGATTCCTTGGTGAATATACAATATAATATAGAGGGGTTTTGAGCAGCAAGCTTTCCCCAGGAAAAATATCTGCGTTGTGGATTGATTTTCTTCTTTCTTTTACTTGTTGTGATTGGCGATCATGTTTATTTTCCGCAGTTAATTTGTAGAAGGATTCAATATCTTGCTTTAGCATATCACATGATCAGATTGAATCTATTGGTATACATATTGTTTATATAATTTCTACACTTCTACTTGAGAAAATCAACTTCACTTGATCCTCTCTGTAAAAAATCATAAATAAGAATTCCTACTGCAAAAACTGATTAAATTTCTTCTACTTTTTAATTCATGAATCAAGTTATTTATGGTGTTACATAGTAAATATTGAAATAAAATCTACTGCAGCCTTCACAACATAAAATACTGCAGAAATAAAATATTGTGCAGGAAAGATAGAAACACACACAAGTACACTGCTATTTTTGGACAAATGTTCCTGAAAAAACCCAACTTTGGAAAACTGGTGCAACAACTGGGGTTTTTTTTATTATGCAGTAGTTTTCTGAGTACAAATCTATGACTGCCCAAACTAAAAAATCATACAGAGGAAAAATTGACAAATAATTCTCGTGAGAAAATCTCACTCTACCACTAGGATTCGACACTGACCTCAGTTCTGGATGAGTTGCTCTACGTTGCCTCCGCGCAGTGACTGTGTCACCCTACGCAATCTCCGCGTCACAACTCAGATTGTCACAACTCAAAGCAATCTTCCCTCTTGTTATTGGATATTTTATTGACTGGAAACGAAGCCCTCCTGGCCTCCAGAAACTCTCTTTGGCTTCTTACACTAAACCTCGACTGTTCCCCAGCAAAATTTTAGACTCCCTATGAAGATTTACATTGCCTTAGCGTAGATCTACGCTGCCTCTGCATGTCACTACACAACCTCTCTGTGGATCTTACTGCCTCCTATGCCTTGCACTCATCGGATTTGGAAAATATTCATCTGACCAACTATCTTTGCCCCTCACTGCAAATAAATCACTTGATCTCTCTCCAACAACCGCCGTGCTGCTCTCTTGAGAATTCGATATTTAGATCTCTCTCACTTGGTGTGTTCTCCAAGTGCCCATCAAGCTGCTTGTTATAATATCTCATTGACATATCAATGACCAAGATTAGATCTTAATCAAGGGCTCAGATTATCTTTAACTCGATCCACACCTTTATCTAGAATATTTGCACCCGATTTAATTAATACCCTTTAATTATTCTCATTTCTTAAGTTTAGACTTAGGAATCCATTAAAAATAATTAATTATTTTAATTAAATCCTCTCTGTGTGGAATTTCACCAAACGATTTCTGGGTATTGGAGAATGCATGTGTCTTAGCCTCTCTGTAAAATCTTGAGGCTAGAGCACATCTGATGCTACAAAAATCAACACTCCCTCTTAGAGAGGAATGTGCTCAAGTGCTACAACCCACTAAAGCATCACTCTGAATTTGTATCACCTCCTGTTGTGCTATTGATGTCTGGCCTCACTGCCTAACAAATAGAACATAGCTCTAATTTTGCATTGCATATGTGCTGCTGATGACTTTGCATACTGTTGTCAACTACTGCATCTGCACTGCAACTCCTTTGTTGTTGCCACTGCAACATCTGCAATTGTTTCTCATCTACTACTGCTACAGCTGAGAGATGTTCATCATATTGAACCAACTGTGTTTAGTATGATGCATCTGCCACCCGATTTCTGACTGCTTCTAGTCTCTGCTGTGTCACTGAAGCTGTTGTGTTACTGCTGACTCTGCACTGTGCCCACTGCACTGCTTCCAACGCTGCTCTGCACTGCTTAGTTCCTAACGCTACTAACCACTGCATCTATCACCTTAGAAACTAACTGCACCATTTGTCATCACTCCATCCCGCTACTGCTGTTATGGGCTCCCGTAGTAAGGAATTGATCCAAGAGGGGGAATCCTCAAAAATCCTGCCCATCATGTAGCTCTGTGGGGCTACAAAATCAAATCACCCCACCTCACCCTTGGAGGTATCTCAGTGATCATGGAAAACTCTTCGTGCAATCTGGAGGACAACCTGTCGATCTTTGCGAATCCATCTTGATGATCCCATCTCCTCTTTGTCCCTTTTTCTGAGCGGAGATTGGGTAATGTAGTGATCAAGTTCACCACACTTGAAGCTCTTGATATTTGAAACGTCCTTCTTTCTTTTGCGCTGCTCGTGTGCCCCTTTGATGAAAGGGATGCATTCTCCTCTTCCTTCACCTCTACTTTTTTCCCACCGTTGCTGCTGCCTTCCAGGTTACTCTTAACCAAGTCTCTCCTCAACTCCTCTTGTTGCAAATATGACCACATGCGATCCCACTTTGGAAATTTTTCCCTGCCCAAAATGCTTTGGACGGACACTTGTCATTCTTCTGATATGCCATTTAGAGTTATGAGCACCATCTCTGTAGGTTGTGGCACTAACCCTACAACTTCCAACTGATCTCGGACATCCTGAAGCGTGTGGAGAAAGTGGTCTATGCGTTCTCCCTTTTGCATACATGTGCTCCACAACTTCTCTTCTAGATACATCTTCCGTTGCTTGGAAGATCCTTTATACAACGTGGCCAGGGAGTCTCACATCTCTTTGTTCATGCCCAGGGCCACTAAATGGGATATGACATGATCTTGAACTCCATCAAGGGTCATTCTCTTCACCTTAGCCATCTCTTTCTTGTACGCCTTCAACAGATTTGGATCTGTGGGGACAACCACCACACTATTGATGTAAGTTTTGAGATCAAACTCATCCAGAAGGAAGTAAATCCTAGGCTTCTAGATCATGTATTTAGATGCTCAAATATCTAACTGATCCTGATATCTCAACTTGGTTGATGCCATCTCACCAACCAAATGTCGAACTGCCTCTTCTCTCCTCTATGCAACTGCCGACTG
The DNA here is from genome assembly GCA_034641835.2 of Pinus albicaulis. Classification (NCBI taxonomy): domain Eukaryota; kingdom Viridiplantae; phylum Streptophyta; class Pinopsida; order Pinales; family Pinaceae; genus Pinus; species Pinus albicaulis. The sequence continues at coordinate 96,772,995 of CM076572.1, read as the reverse complement.
GATCTACACACTTCATGTTGGAGTAAGTAGATCTACTCCCAGCTACTACTTCTCTATAGTGAGAAATCAAATTCCTTGGCTAGGAATTCTCTGAGGAAGGAATTCCCTCAGTGTGTGCTCTTCTTCACTTCTGACGCTTTTTTTCTCTAGCAAACTGTTGTAGAAAAACTGCGTCCCAGCTGAATATCTTGTTTGCATAGAAACTGCTGCATTTCTCCCTTTGCCACTGAAAAATATCGATTTGAAAAATCTTATTCTCTATCGACTCACTCAGAGAAATAATTTTCCATGAAAATTTTCCCTCCTGGCTATGGACTGTGCAAATCCTCTGGGGTTTCAAACTACTTCCTACGCAGTGATTTCGAAATCCCTCTTTCATTTGCAGTTGAGCCCTTCCTACTTCACCTATGCTCTGATACCCTGTGAAAATTCATAAATCTGAACAACTGATTAATTTTCTTCTACTTGTTAATTTCCAAATCAAGTTATTTATGGTGTTACACAATAAATATCGAATAAAATCTAATACAGCCTTCACAACATAAAATACTGTAGAAATAAAATATTGTGCATGAAATATAGAAATACACACAATTACACCATTATTTTTGGACAAATGTCCCCGAAAAAACCCAAATTGGGAAAACCAGTGCAACAACTGAGGGTTTTATATTATGCAGTAGTTTTCTGAGTACAAATCTATGACTGCGCAAACTGACAAATCACACAGAGGAAAAACTGACAAATAAGTCTCGTGAGAAAGTATCACTCTACCACTGGGATTTGGCACTAACCTCAGGTCTGGATGAAATGATATGTGTTGCCTCTGCGAAGTGACTATGTCACCCTACACAGTCTCTGTGTCACAAATCAGAGCAGTCTTCACTCTTGCCATTGGATCTTCTGTTGATTGGAAATGAGGCCCTCCTTGCCTCTAGAAACTGTCTTAGACATCTGACACTCAACCTTGAATCTTCTCCAACAAAATTTTGGACTCCCTCTAAAGCTCTGCCCTGCCTCAACGTAGCTCTACGCTGCCTCTACATGGCACTGGACAACCTCTTTGTGGCTCTTACTACCTCCTATGCCTTGCACTCACCTGATCTGGAAAATATTCCCCCTCATTGCAAAGAAATCACTCGATCTATCTCCAACAACTATTGCACTTCTCTCTTGAGAATTCGATCTCTAGATCTCTCTCACTTGGTGTGTTCTCCAAGTGCCCATCGAGCTCCTTCTTATAATCTCTCGTCGACATATCAACGACCAAGATTAGATCTTAATCAATTGCTCAGATTATCTTGGACTCGATCCATGCCTTTATCTAGAATATTCACACATGATTTAATTAATTCCCTTTAATTATTCTCATTTTCTAAGTTTAGTCTAGGAATCCATTAAAAAATAATTAATTATTTTAATTAAATCTTCTCTTGGTGGAATTTCCCCAAATTATTTATGAGTATTGGAGAATTCATGTGTCTTAGCCTCTTTGCAAAATCTTGAGGCTAGAGCACATCTGATGCTACAAAAATCAAACACTCTCCCTCTTACTGGGATAACTTTCAAACTACTCTTTCTTTATGCAATAACATTCTTCCATCTTCGTGCTTTGTTGTGTTCTTTCCATTCTTCCATACGTTGTTGAGCTTTTGGAGGTTCTTATTATCGACCTACAAACTTTATTAGGATGACATGAAAGAAAAACACATAATTAAGCAAAGTACAAAGACAACAACAACAATAGTAACTAAGGAAAGGAGATGTAGAGTACTTATCTTTTGAGACGAGTTATCTCCCTCTTAATATTGGTCCTTTGTAATTTTCACCAACATTGTCCTCACATCAACAAGATGTCATATCTATCATTTTGAAGAGCCAGGGCTTCTTCTTGTTAGTGAAAAACAATTAGTCCTAGAGTTTGTCCCTAGGGTTTTATAATTAAAATCTTTGCTAGGGTTTAGGAGCCCTAGATTCTTCAAATCCAAATTATTCAAGACTTGCCATACTTAAAATTTGAAAATTATACAAATATGTAGAAATTTGAATAACTGAGATATTATTCACCGAGATTATCCTGATCACACACTATTTGAGCTTCATGCATAATACATAACCTCTTCTACTATTGATCATCAATTTGTGGAAATATAAACAATCGCATGCGCACATTAAAACCATAAAAAATCACACATATAAACACAGTATTTATGGGAAAGCTTAAAGCTGAAAACCCCCAACTATCTGTATATTATAATGATAGAGATCATGTAACAATCATTGTACAAAATCCTCACAAGCTCTCAGTACAATCTCCAATTGTTACACACTACACAAGCTCAGATCATACAAATCACATGCTCCAATCTGCTCCACCTGTTAGCCTGCCTCTACTGCGCAATCTAATATGGATAATTATGAGATCAAGGTTCAAATCCCACCAGTATGCACTGCGCAATCCTCATTGGCCTCTCCATCAATGTGTGGTGCAAACTCATGCACCAGTATAGTCACAACTGATAGTCACACTGCTCTTTCACCTACCTCTTCACCGGTCTCCACTTCAAAACTGGCCCATGCACCAGCAGCTTTTGAATCGATGTAATGTATTCTTTAGGTTGATTTATGAGTTAGAAATTAGTGAATTAATTAATAATTAATTCACACCACTCTCAGAATTTGTATCAATCGCTAGACTAATAACATTGTGCTCAACTAAGTTGCTAAATTGGAACACAATCTCCATTAACTCCTCAATCAACTCCACCAAAACTCTGCCACATGAGTCTAACTAAAGTCAACCATGCAATAGCTCAACTAACCCATAGGAAATTCGAATTTCCTTATGTCAGCTGCATGCCCCACCTCCGGGGGTCAAACTGAAGTGCTCCAAGAGGATAAACTGAAGTTTATAGTCCAAATATTATTAAGAGTAAATAATATTTGACTGTTCTATTTTTAGATCGGGCAACGCAAAACAGATTCCGCCCAAGAGTGTCCAAAATAAGTCCATTCATTTTTTTTTCTGACTTGACCAACTATCCACAAACATAACACCCCGCAACTCATAGAATATAATTTATATACCAAAATAGACATAGTCTACAAATAGACATAGTCTAAAAATAGACTTTGCGCCAAAAATAGCTCCGCGGGCCCACTTAAGAAGGCGAATTCTTCACCAAGCCATCATATTGTCGCAATCTCAACACCTCTCAACAAGATAAGGATTATCTCCGCAACCCTATCCTGCCCCTGTGGTATTCGAATTTTCTCCTAGTGAGCGCCTTCGTCAAGATATCAGCATCCTGATCCTCCGTAGGAATGTATGAAAGTAACATGACCTTCCGCTGCACACAATATCTGATATGATGATACCGCATGTCAATGTGTTTAGATCTATCATGAAATACTGGATTAACCAAGAGTTTGATGCAACTCTGATTATCACAATAAATCACAGTAGGCTCTAAGTGTGAACTGAACAACCCGACCAGGATCTTCCTCATCCATATAGCCTCGCATGCAGCCAAAATTGTTGCCATATACTCGGCCTCTGCTGAACTGAGTGCCACGGATCTCTGCTTCCTGCTGTACCAAGAAATTGCTGTCGACCTGATACTGAAAATCCCTCCAGATGTGCTCTTTCTGTCCGTTGGGCTCCTTGCCCAATCTGCATCCGTGAAGCCACATAGCCTCACCTCATCCAACTGTCTGTACCATACTCCATATCCCGATGTGCCTCTGAGATAACACAATACATGCTTGCCTGCCTTCCAGAAGAGCTTGGTAGGCTTAACCATAGCTTGTGAAAGCTGGTTAACTGCATAGCATATATCAGGTCGTGTATTGACCAGATACATAAGCGACCCCACCAACTGTCGATAAACAGTGGCATCCACTACCTCTGCTGAAGTAGCATCCTCCTTCCTCCAACCACCATGAAGAGGAGTATCAACAGGCTTGCAGCCATGCATGTTGAACTTCTCCAGTATCTCCCGGGCATACTTACCCTGAGAAACAAACAATCCATCACTGCGCTGCCAAATTTCCAATCCCAGGAAATAATGAAGGAGGCCCAAGTCCTTCATCTCAAACTCTTTTTCAAGATCCTCCTTGCATGAGAGTATCAACAGCTCATCACCTGTCAAAATCAAATCATCTACATAAAGTACAATGATCAGCAACTTACCCTCCACCACAATCTGGTATAGGTTCGGATCCGCTTCACTCTTGGAGAATCCAAGTCCGGTGAAATAACTGTCTATCCGTGTGTACCAAGCACGAGGTGCTTGTTTCAACCCATACAACGCTCTCTTGAGCCTGCACACATGCGACTCGCTGCCGAAGATCTTGAAACCTTTGGGCTGCTCTATGTACACCTCCTTCTCAATCACTCCGTTGAGGAACACAGTCTTCACATCCATCTGATGAATGTGCCACCCCATCTACGCTGAGAGAGCAAGAATCGTCCGTATGGAAGAATACCTTGCAACAGGTGAAAAGGTCTCCTCATAATCGATCCCCTCAATCTGTGAGAAGCCTCGGGCAACAAATCTTGCCTTGTACTTCTCCACACTCCCGTCAGCTGCCTGCTTCACTTTGTAGATCCATCTCGAACCCACCACTGATTTCCCCTTCGGCCTTGGGACAATCTCCCATGCACTGTTTCTGACAATCGAATCATACTCTTCCACCATGGCATCTACCCATGCAGGGTCCTCCACAGCTTCCTCGAAAGAGGATGGTTTCGTCACGATACACTTGCTCATCAGAGCCATGTATCCAGTATAACAGCCTGTGTGACCGTTCGTCTCGCGCCGTGATGTGGGTGTTCGGCAACCCCCCGCATTCCCGAGCCGCCGCTTCGGGCCTTCTCGTAGTGCTTCCGCCCTCTGATGGTTGGTGCTGCATGAGTGGTTTCTTCCACTCCATGAACCTCCTCTTGTGGCTGATCCACATCCTGAGGCTCATCCTTAGGAACTAATAGCTCCTCATCTGCATGCAAGTGTGGCTCCCTCTCAAGCGAAAACTTCATGGCTTTCTCCTCATGAAATTTGATATCCCGTCGCACAACAGTCTTGCGACTGTCTGGAAAATACACACGATAGTTGTGGGGCGTATCAGTGTACCCCACAAATATCCCAACCTCTGCGGTCGGCTCCAGCTTCTTCTTGGCATCCTTCGTCACATGAATGTAAACAGGTGAACCAAAAATCCTCAAATGGGAAATATCAAGCCTCTTACCAGAAAACGCCTCCTCGGGTGTACTCATGCCAAGTATTCTGTGAGGACAACGGTTCTGCACATATACTGTAGTATTGCATGCCTCAGCCCGCAAGTGTATGGGTAGGCCCTGATCATGCAACATTTCCCGTGCAGCACCCACAATCATTCTGTTCTTCCGCTCAACAACCCCATTCTGTTGTGGGTTATGAGGTGCTATGAGCTCTCTTCGAATTCCTTCTGCGCTGCAAAAGTCCTTGAATTCGCAAGAGATGAATTCACCACCATTGTCGCTCCTAAGAGCCTTCACCTGCTTCCCCGATTCTTTCTCAACCAGTGCCTTGAACTCACAGAACTTTGAGTATGTCTCGCTCTTCTTCTGCATGAAGAAGATCCAACACTTACGAGAAGAATCATCAACAAAGATCACATAGTACCTGTGCTTTGCTGTCGAAGCTACTAAGAAAGGTCCACACACGTCTATGTGAATTCTCTCAAGGATCGTCGTGGCGCGACTATCCTTCTCGTGAAAGGTGGCTTTCACAAATTTTCCCAAGGTAACACCCCTTGCACCGATCTGACCTCACGCAAGAAAGCCAGAAGGAAGCCTGGGTGAGGGCACCGCCACTGGAGAAATTCAAAGCTCCATGGTGAAGGTGGCCCAATATCCAAGGCTACAACTCGCCATCATCCTGGCTCACCACTCCTCTTGCCTTGCCTGCCATTGTTGTGCAGCCATATACCTGCAATTGATAAAGGTTCTTAACTTGAACCCCTATCCTCCGGGTCTCACCAGTTGCCTTACTGCGCAGGAAAGCCTTTCCCTCGCTAAAGACAACATCATATCCTTTGTCTTCTAACATCGCCACAGAGATAAGATTCTTCTTCAATCCTGGAACATGCATCACTTCCTTCAATACGAAGGGTTTACCAGACTCCCTCTCAAAGGAAATGGTATCGACACCGCTCGCCACCGTATCTACCATCGCCCATCTCGGACAAAAAAAGAATTTGAAGATCTTTCTTATCTAGATCGCAAACAACCCCATCTCCTGCCATGTTGAAAGACGCACCACCGTCCAAAAACCCATCGAACCCGCCATACGGAGACCACGCGCGATCAGCGAAAAATTCAGCTCAAACTGTGAGGCCAAGGTCTCTCCCACCGCGCATCCAACAACCCTCGCTATTTTTCTTTCTTTCCCGCGGGATACCTAGCATAATGTCCTGTACAGACAAAGGAAAGCACTTCACCTTGGACATGTCCTCGCTTCTTGCCTTTCGCAGTGGAATGAGCAGAAGTTTTCTTTCCTCTTCCCTTCTTTTCTTTGACAGCCAAAGTGCAATTATCTTCATCGCAGTTTCGATGAAGATCCGTCCCTGGTACTTCGCCTTATCTCCTCTTGCACAAGATCCGACCAAAGTCGCTCCCATCCTGGAAATTTCTCCCGACCATTGACAGAGTCCTGATAGGAATACCAACTCTTTGGAAGCCCAAGGAGAGCCAAGCTCACCAAGTCCTCATCATCAATAGTTACCCCCACACTTCCTAGCTCATCCCTACATTGGGTGAACTTCGTGAGGTACTTGGGCATACTGTCGCCTTTCTCCATATTTATGTTTCTGAGTTTATCCTTGAGCGCCAACTTCCTCTGGTCGCTCTTGCTTTGGAATAAATATTTCAAGGCTTTCCACATCAAGTATGAAGAAGCCTTACCATGCAGGCTAGACACTATGTGATCCTTCACGCCCTCCAACAGAATCCTTTGACACTTTGCTGTCTTCTTTTTCCATGCATCAAGTAAGGCAGCATCACTAGAAGTAGGCTTTGGGACTTCAACATCTATGAACTCCTTCAACCCATTGTCATCCAGCACCGCCTCCATCCTGTCCTTCCATGCAATATAATTCGAGCTTCCCTCAAGGGCATACTCCAATCGCAATCCGTTGAAAGACATCTCAACTATGACACCAAGAAAACACTGCTGCAAATTCGAATTCCACCAACACAAAACTCAACCGCTTCAATGTTTTGCAATTGCTCCAATGATCAATACTGCTCCGATACCATGTATAAATTTGAATAACTATTAAATTATTCACCGATATTATCCTGATCACACACTATTTGAGCTTCATGCATAATACATAACCTCTTCTACTATTGATCATCAATTTGTGGAAATATAAACAATCGCATGCGCACATTAAAACCATAAACAATCACACATATAAACACAGTATTTATGGGAAAGCTTAAAGCTGAAAACCCCCAACTATCTATATATTATAATGATAGAGATCATGTAACAATCATTGTACAAACTCCTCACAAGCTCTCAGTACAATCTCCAATTGTTACACACTACACAAGCTCATATCATACAAAACACATGCTCCAATCTGCTCCACCTGTTAGCCAGCCTCTACTGCACAATCCAATATGGATAATCATGAGATCAAGGTTCAAATCCCACCAGTATGTACTGCGCAATCCTCATTGGCTTCTCCATCAATGTGTGTGCAAATCTCATGCACCAGTATAGACACAACTGATAGTCACACTGCTCTTTCACCTACCTCTCCACTGGTCTCCACTGAAACTGTCCATGCACTGCAGTTAACTGATGTATTCTTTAGTTGATTTATGAGTTAATAATTAGTGAATTAATTAATAATTAATTCACACCACTCTCACTAATTGTATCAATTAGTTAGACTAGATACAACTAGCTCAACTAAGTTAAATTGAACACAACTCCATTAACTGTCTCATCAACTCCACCAAACTCCGTCACATGAGTTCTAACTGAAGTCAACCATGCAATAGCTCCACTAAACCCTAGGAATAGCGTAATTCCTTCTGTCAGCTGCATGTGCCACATCCGTGACTCAAACTGAAGTGCTCCAAGAGGATAAGATAATGTTTAGAGTCCAAATATTATTAAGAGCTAATAATATTCGACATATCTATTTTTAGACTGGCAATCTAAAAATAGATTCCGCCTAGTATGTCTAAAAATATAAGTCCATCTATTTTTTTTCTGACTTGACCAACCATCCACAAAGAGCATCCTGCAACTCATAGAACATGATCCATATGTCTAAAAATAGACATAGTCTAAAAATAGACATAGTCTAAAAATAGACTTTGCGCCAAAAATAGCTTGCAGGGCCACTTACTGAAGGCGACTTCTTTCCACTAAGCTCCTCATCTTGTTGCAATCTCAACAAAATATACAAATGTATTAGTTGCGAACCCTAGAAATGCAATTGACAAGCCTTCTATACAAGAGGTGGATTTTCTTGACAGTTTGACCACTGAATTATAGAAATTTAGTCTTTATGTGCAAGGAAAGTATCTATGCACCTATCATATTGATTGTGGTTTTTTCCTCAAGGGAGAACACATGAATCCTTATGCAAAGACCCTTTCATATCAGAACATGTGATAACAATTTATTTCATAAGATTGGTAGTTCATACTTCATGTTTATTCTCATCTAAAGTGATTCCTTCATAACATATTAGATCTAGAAACATGATAGATGAGATATTCTAGGAGCATACATCTTAGATGAAAAATAAATTTAACATAAATCTATGCCTAGTTCCTGAGAAATTAAAACAAGATTTCTATGTACCTATTGAGAAACTTTACCTGTCTTCATTGAATACGGTGCTAAATCACAATTTCTTCAAGCTCCTCCAAAGATATGTAGATCAACACCTTACAATGTAGAATTTCATACTATATTTTATCACCTTCAGATTCAGATGCTTTAGAGATTTGCAGATTCCTTTGTTGTAGTTGCTACTGTACATCTCGACTGAAACTATTTCTTCCATAGTTTGAACTTTAAATGTTCACAAACTGACTCACACTTGTGATGAAATTTTCACTGTTTGCAACAGTAATATGGCTTGAATTCCCTTTTCTTTAATGGGTGTTCAGATCTTGATGGACTATAACTAATTCTCAATACCATAGAGTCCTAACTTAGATTATTGTTTCTTTGATTTCCAAGACAATTATTAACCATAGAGATTTGGTCTACCACAATGATTTAGCCCTTTCCACAAACGAATATTTCTTCAAACTTGGCTTTGATTGCAGAGATAGAATCATATTTTAGACGTATGTCTTGATCTTCTTTAAATCGCATCATAGATTCATATTATGCCACAAACTTAGCTTATCAATGTAATTCATATTTCTTTTAATGGATCAATAACTTAATCATAGAGACTCAGATTTTTCTCCACAATTTTTTTTGTCTATGCCATAAAATTATAAACATGTGCTTGGACTTGATCAAAGGAATTTGTTTCAAAGGAAGACATAATTATGTTATTTTCGGTGAGCTCGAATTAGATTATAACAAAGAGATGAATTGATTAGGAATTTAATTATACTTCAGAGACTTGTCTCAACAATTAGGAATTCAAATCCTCATTTTCAAATCCATTTATGTTATTGAGATATCTATCATTCTTTTTGTCATTAAGTTGGCCTTTTTTAATAGTAACTTAATTCAGGAAGCTTAGTTCCTTTGTGTACACTTGAATTAATTGACATACAATAATGTCACAAACTTGGGATGAATACAGGCCTATACATTTGAATTAAATGTCACAAACTTCAACCTCCAATTAGATTTTGGTTATATTACAGACTTGATGTCACCCTAGCCTTTCCCTGTAGTAGTCCTCTTTAGGGCCCAATAGATTCACTATACCTTTTTGTTCTCTGAGGCTACTTGATCCTCCAATTTGCAATCATACAAGCCTCTCGACCATCTTGTAGTAATCAACCAGGACCTTTTTAGTTATGTAAAGTTAGGCCAGATTTAGGTTATAAATTCAGCTGTCAACCAAAAAAAAGTCTTCATATAAATTCGATTTCAGGTGAATTGCTGTGAAGCCAGCTCCAAAAATAGAAGAAAAATGATATCAATGCCTTAGAAATAAGCCACTTCGAGGGGGAAACCTCTAATACATTACATGAATGAACAATTGTTGGATGATACAAATTACAAAACCTCCTTTCTATATATAGGAGTCCATGGGGCCACAATGTAATCCTAGCGAGCCTAACAATAATAATTTAAGGGCACAATAATAACAATATGGGGGTTACAGGGGTACAATAATAACAATAAGGGGGTTACACTAACAAAAATAAGGGACTATACTAGTAATATAGGGACCTAACATGCCCCTCTCCTTCAAAAAAGTGTTGTCCTCAATGCTTGAGCAGCTCTGGGTGCTTCTGTATAAAATTCTCATCCTCCCATGTAGAATCTTCAGTGGGTAAGTTCTTCCACTTAATGAGATACTCTTAAATTGATCGATTCTATAACTGTCGAGTTCTTGTTTCCGTGACTGCTTCAGGTTCCAATATGATTTTTCCTTCCTCATCAAGTTCTGGCAATATTGTTTGAACTGGAAGATTTTCACCTATAACCTTCTTTAAGCATGAAACATGGAAAACTGGATGCACTCGTGAAGAAGTAGGAAGCTCCAATTTGTATGCCAAAGTACCAATCTTTTGCAACACCTTGTAAGGACCATAGTACTAGGGTTGTAGCCGTAAAAATACCCAATCTCCTACATCAAAAATTCTCTCACTGCGATGTTGATCTGCCTGTTGTTTCATTCAATTTTATGCCAAATTCAGGTTATCCTTTAAGAGTTGGAGAACTTCTTGTTGATGCTCGATGTGATCTTCCACTGCATGAATCTTCGAATTTTCTCTTAAAGATGATGTGATGGATGGTGGATGATATCCATAAAGTGCCATAAATGGGGTCATTTTTGCTGCAGTATGGAAGGAAGTGTTATACCACCATTCAGCGAGAGGTAACCACTTGACCCATTGTGTTTTTTTATCAGATACAAAACAACGAAGATATCCTGCTAAAAATTTATTTACTATCTCAGTTTGACCATCATATTGTGGATGATAAGATGAGCTATGAGCTAATTGAGTACCCAAACAAGAAAATAACTCCGTCCAAAAATTTCCAGTAAAAATGGGATCTCTGTCGCTCACAATAACCCTTGGGTTTCCATGTATATTTTGAATTGTGTCCATAAATGTAGTAGCAACTGTACTTGATTTAAATGGATGAGATAATGCACAAAAGTGTGCATACTTGGTAAGTCTATCAACTACCACCATGATGACACTCTTTCCTTCGGACTTAGGTAAACCTGTGATAAAATCCATTGAAATTTCCTCCCAACATTGACTTGGAATGGATAAAGGTTGTAGAAGTCCTGGGGTCTTAATTGTTTCCACTTTATTCTGCTGGCAAACCAAACATTCCGCCACAAACTTTCGAATATCAGATTTAAGGCCATCCCAAAAAAATTCTTTCTTCACCCTGTGGTAAGTTTTTAAAAATCCTGAGTGTCCTCCTAAAGGAGGAGTGTGCAATTCCAGAAGAATCTTTTGTTTTAGTTGGGAATTCTTACAAAGATATAAGCGATCTTTGTACCATAAGGAATCATTTTTCCAACTAAATGTATCAGATGTACTAGGATCTTGCTGCAACTTTTGAATGAGTGTCCATACATCTTTGTCCTTCTTCCATTCATCTCTTGCTTCGGTTATTCAATCCGGTTGGATAATAGAAATGGCACAAAGCAATGCTTCCACCTCTTCATTCTTTCTTGAGAGTGCATCTGCAACAACATTAAGCTTTCCTTTTTTGTAGATTATTTCAAAGTCATAACCCAACATCTTTGTGACCTATTTTTGCTGCTCTTCTGACGATAGTCTTTGTTCCAAAAAGTGTTTAAGACTATCATGATTGGTTTTTACCTTGAAGTGTCTTCCCATTAGGTAAGTTCGCCATTTCTTTAGTGCATGCAGTATTGCTAACATTTCCTTCTCATAAATAGGTTTTTGTAAATACTTTTCTTTGATTGGACGACTTTCAAAAGCAATGGGTCTTCCTTCCTGCATTAAAACTGCACCAATTCCATTTCCTGAGGCATCACATTCCACAATAAAGGTTTTTGTGAAGTCCGGTGTAGCTAAGACCGGTGCTAGGCACATTGCCTCTTTAAGACGTTCAAAGGCCTTAGTTGCTTCAGGAGTCCATGAAAATGCATCTTTCTTCAATAATGTTGTTAGAGGTGGTGCTATTCTCCCATAATTCTTAACAAACTTGCGATAATACCCTGTTAACCCGAGAAATCCTCGCAACTGCTTTATGGTTGTGGGGAATTTCCATTCCTTAATGGCTTTAATTTTATTAGGGTCTACTTTAACACCCTCGTGAGATACAATATGACCCAGATATTCCACCTCTTTTACTCCAAAGAAACATTTGGATTTTTTTGCATATAATTGTTTCTCCTGCAATAGTTTGAGCACCCTGTCAACATGTTCAACATGATCCTTCCAAGACCTGTTGTAAATTAGTATATCATCAAAAAAATACTAGCACAAATTTTCTAAGGAAGGGTTTGAAAATGGAATTCATCAACCCTTGAAATGTAGAAGGTGCATTGGTAAGGCCAAAAGGCATGACCAAAAATTCATAATGACCCTCATGAGTTCGAAACTTCGTTTTTGGAATATCTTCAGTCTTCATTCTAATTTGATGATATCCTGAATGAAGATCCAACTTGGTAAAATAAATTGCTCCATGTAATTCATCCAATAGTTCATCAATCACAGGAATGGGAAATTTATCTTTAGTGGTGAGCTTATTGAGCTCCCTATAATCCGGACACATTCGCCATGATCCATCCTTCTTGTGTACCAATACTACAGGAGCAGAGAAAGAACTTTGACTAGGTTGAATTATACCCGCCTCTAACATTTCTGCAATCATACGTTCAATTTCGCTCTTTTGGAAGTAAGGATATCTATAAGGCCTCATGTTTGGAGGAACACTTCCTGGAATCAAATGAATAGCATGATCATGATCACGAATAGGTGGGAGTCCTTTGGGAGTTTCAAACACCTTGGAATGATTGTCCAAGACTTGTTGGAGATCTGCAGAAATAGATGATTTTGATGTCGGAACTTCTAGTGAGCATAATTGTGCAATTACACCTCATTGTTATTTCTTTAGAAGCTTTGTCATGACATTAGAGCTTATTATCCTTCCCGGCTTCCCTTCAATACCCCGTAATTCGACTTCCTTTCCTTCTGAAAAAAATTTCAAGGAAAGTTCTTGAAAATTAAAAGCTACCGTCCCCAAAGATTGTAACCATTGTACTCCTAGTACAACATCAGCACCTCCCATAGGAATGGAAAGCATTGGACTATTCAATACATATTCCCCCATGGCTAGCTTGATATTATGGCATTTTTCAGAGAAATTTATAGTTCCTCCATTTGCAACCATCACTTGACATTCTGGTGTTGGGTATAGGAAACAATTCAATTCCTTGGCTACCTTACAATGAATAAAATTATGGGTGCTACCTGAATCAATCAACACTATTACGTTTTTATTCTTGATATGTCCTTCTATCTTGAGAATTTGAGGAGTGGTAATTCCTGCCAATGCATTACACGATATGGTCAGACTCATTTCTTCTTCTTCTAGGGCTGGTTCCTAGTGTATATCCTCTTCTTGTTCATTTTCTTCTTCCTCTTCACAATCTATGTAATATAATTTCTTCTCAGCACACTTATGAACTTTAGTGTATTTGCTATCACAACTGTAGCAAAGCCCTTTTGCCCTTTTTTCTTCCAATTTTTGTGGTGTCAATCTTGTAGGTTGTGGAAAATCTAGGCGTAGCAACACTTCCTTCTTTATAGAAGTGAGTGGTAGGCTTCCTTGTCGCCATAATTTTACATTCAATTTTTCTTGCCAACCTGAATGCCTTTTCCAATGAATTAGGTTCCAAAACGCGAACTTCATGTTGGATGTTATCCTTTAAAGTACCTATGAAGAGATCAATCCTGTGTTCCTCTGGAATATCAGTTACCCTTATATTCAATTTTTGGAAGTCCTCAATGTGCTCCCCAACTAAACCCTTTTGTTTGAGATTTATCAATTGGCTAAAGAAGGTGTTGCTCTTTGTATCCTCATAATGTGCTATCATTTCCTCCGTAAAAATTGACCAAGTGAAAATTTTTTTATGGGAGCAAAGCCATCGATACCATACAAATGTATTTTGTTCTAAATGTAAAGTTGCAATGCGTACCTTTTGTGTGTTTTGCACATTATGGAGATCAAAATATTGCTCCATCTATAGTATCCATGTTACAAGATCCTTTCCATCAAACTTCATCATATCCATTTTTGGAATATGGTGGTTCTTCCCGCCAACATTAGAGTTTATGAAGTCATGATTAACATTTATTTTTTTCTCATCATGAGTTTCCTCTACTATCTTTTCACCACTAGGAAACATTTCTTGTATCAACTTTTTCAAACCTTCCATGTATGCTTTTAGATCATTCTTCATGTTTTCCATGTTGTCTTTCATTTTTTTTTATCGATCTTAGCTTCCATGTCATCCATCTTAGATTCCATGCCAGCTTCCATGCCATCTATCTTAGATTCCAAGACTTTCTTCAAGCCATCCATATTATTCTTCAAACCATCCATCTTCGCTTCCACGCCTTTCTTCAAAACTTCCATTTCATTTTTTGATGCTCTTTGCGAGAGCGAAATTTGTTGCACTTTCTCTTGTAATTTTGATAGATCATGTTGCAATTCTTCATCTTCATGAGTCATAGTAGATCCTTCTGAAGGCTTAATGGGTGTTGAATTATTTTTACAGGGAATTTTTAGAACCCAATACTTATATCTATTCTACAATATGCCCTTGGAATCAATTCAAATTGAATCTTCAAACAAGACTTATGTAATTCGGAAAAAAAAAATACTCACCTTTTTCTTGCTTTTGAGGAGCTCGATATTGAAATTGGATTATCTCTGTGATTGCGGCTCTTAAATATTTGAAAATTGGCACTGAGGTATCCTTCTGAATTATCTTTCAAATGCCACAGGTCTGAATTGATTTGGATTCTCCAAGGCAAAGTTATGTCCAATCTCCCACAATGACCTAATTATGGACTGGTTTAGTAGAGCGAACTTGTACGAATTTCCACGTGTCACTGTTGCGTCTTTTAACTCTAAAATTGATAGCAAAAAAACTACAGTCCATGTACTTGTGACCAATTTTTATGGCACTCCAATCCGATGCTCAGATAGAGAGTTATGAATATTTTCCCACGATCACCTCTTTTAGATGAAATTCAGGAGCTTGAAAAATCACTACCTTCCACAGATCATATCTCTGAAAATATTGCGAACCAAGCTCTGAAATTTTGCGACGAGTTTCCTCAGGATTTCAGATTCACGCCCTAAAAATTTCAGATTCTGAACCTTCGCAAAAAAAAATTTATAGCACAAATTCAATGATGACCTATTTATATTAAATTGAGGAGCATGCAAAAAGACCTAACTTCCACGGATCATATCTCCGAAAATATTGCGAAACAAGCTCTAAAATTTTGCGACGATGTTCCTCAGAATTTCGTCTTCACATCTTAAAAATTTTAGCTTCTGAAACTTCGTAGAAAAAAAATTATAGCAAAAATTCCACGATGACCTGTTTAGAGTAGCGAAACCCTAGAATCCAAAGCTCTGATACCAAATGTTGTGAAGCCAGCTCCAAAAATAGAAGAAAAGAGATATCAACACCTTAGAAATAAGCCACTTCGAGGGGGAAACCTCCAATACATTACATGAATGAACAATTCTTGGATGATACAAATTACAAAACCTCCTTTCTATATATAGGAGTCCATGGGGCCACAATGTAATCCTAGTGGGGCCACAATGTAATCCTAGCCGACCTAACAATAATAATTTAAGGGCAGAATAATAACAATATAGGGGTTACAGGGGTACAATAATAAAAATAAAGGGGTTAAACTAACAAAAATAAGGGACTATACTAGTAATATAGGGACCTAACATGAATATATTCGCCATAGCCTTGGCTAGAAAAAATTAGAACTTGTTCCTAGCTCTGATACCATGTTGAGAAACCAAGTGTAATAGAGATTAATAATTGATTCCTTTTCTTTATAATTACTTGTGAATGCTATATGTATTCTTATTACTTATTATGTCTTCTTCATAAAGAAATTATACAAAAGTACAAGATATGAAGATCACAAAGAGACAAGAGACACCAAAATTTAGGCTAGTAGCTAGTGCAAAACCCCACAAGTGGGAAACCAAACAATCTTTCTTTTATAGAATCATATCAAAATGAGATATCCAAGACGAAGACGAAGACCAAGTCTACCACAAATATTCCAAGTCAGAGCCTCCTCCAAGTCCCCTCCAATATTCAAATTCAACATTGGTAAACCTAATCCAAATCTAGTCAAACAGAGATTTTCGGCCTTGCAATAGTGGCAACAATTTGGCCTTGTAATACCTCAGAAATTTTGCACATGTGAGCTGAAAAAGGGAAAAAAACTTCAATTTCTCTCTCTCCTTTGACTTCATTCTCTCCCCTTTGACTTCAACCTTCTTCTTCTTGTCTAAGTGGAGAAATAAATATATGATGTGATGATGAATGAATAAATCCAAGAGGTTGAACTTGAATCTTATATATAGTTGTCCAGAAGGGTCAAATAGGGGCCACTGGGTCGACTTGTCTAAGGAGAGTTGACATGAAGATCTTGTGGGGTTATGACACAAAAACAAAATTTTATTTATTTTTGTTTTAAATGTCCAAATGGGACACATCTCAAATAAATATGATTTTGACTCTTTTGAATCTAAGCATGAAGAACATGTTTTAACAAAAATATAAATAAATATAATAAATACGCCAATTACAATTTTATATTATGAAGACTGAAACTAGTTACAATTTCAACAAGGACCACCCTGTTCATTGGGTCATTCCAGCTAATAGGAGTGTTGCATTTTCTTCCATACAAGGGCTCATTTTTTGTGATTCTTGGTACCCATTATTGTCAACAAGTTCAACTAGTGGCAAGTACTCTTCCCACCTCTTCGACTAATGCATAACATACATTTTCAACATGTCCTCCAAAATTATGTTCACTCTTTTGATCTACCCATCAATTTGAGGATGATACATTGTGCTAAAAGCTAACTGGGTTCCAAAAATAGTGAAGAGTTCCTTCCAAAACTTGGAAGTAAACTTGACATCATGATTTGAAATTATTTTCATTTGTATGCCAGGCAGTCTAAATATTTCTTTCATAAAAGTATGAGCTTTGTAAATTACCTTTTGAGTAGACTTGAAAACTATAAAGTGATTTGCCTTACTCAACTTATCCACCACCACCATAATGGCATCATGTTGCTTGAGTGTTCTTGGCAATCCCGTGATGAGCTCCATAGATATAACTTCCCACTTCCATTTAGGAATGGGGAATGGTTGTAGCAATCCTGTTGGGTGTCTACATTCCACTTTTACTTGTTGACAATCAAGGCACTTAGAAATGTATTCATCGACTTTATTTTTCATACTCGAACATAATACATCTTCTTCATGGCTATTATCATTTTCTGATAACCAGGATGGCCAGAGTAAGGTGTTTAATGGAACTCATACATTATGAGATTCTTCAAGTTTCCCATACAAGGTAGATACCACCTGTCTTTGATTTCAACATTCCATTGTCTATGAGTGCAATTCTTACTCAATGGCCCTTCTGGCTCCTTTTGCGAGTGACATTTCACATGCTAAAAGTGCTCATCTTGTATCAATGCCTCTTTAATCTTTTCTTTAATATTCAATTTGTAAGTGCTCATGGCTGACAAGTGAGTCACTTGCAAGCTTGTACTAATTACATATGCTATTTTTTTTCTCTTTGCCCTTAATGTACTTTATTTCAAAGTCAAAGTCACTGATCAAGGCTAGCCATCTGGCTTGTCTTGCATTTAAATTGGGTTGGTCAAAAAAGTATCTCGACCGTCCATGGTCTGAAATTAAAATAAATTTTCTTCCAATCAAGTAATGTATCCACATATTTAGTCCATGCAATATTGCTGCAAGCTCCAAGTCACAAGTGAAATAATTCCTCTCATCCTCATTTAATTTTCTTGATTCATAGCAAATAACATGTCCTTCTTTGATTAGGACTCCATTGATATTACAAGCAGCTGTGAAAACTGTGAAATCCTTTTCCAAATCAACTATTCTCAAGATAGGTGCATGTGTGAGAAGGCATTTGAGTTGTTCAAAGTTAGTTGCACACTTTTATGTCCATTGTAATTTGACTCCTTTCCTCTACAAGGTTATGACTATAAATACCCAATATTTGAAAAAGCACGAATAAATCGCATGTAGTATCCAAATAATTCCATGAAAGATATAATTTTTGTAACATTTCAGGGAGTAGTACACTCCATGATGGTATTGAAATTCTTAGGATCCTCTGCCACTCCTTCCTTGGAAACAATATGTCCCCAGTATTGAATTTGTGATTGGAAAAAATCACATTTGCTAAGCTTGGCATAAATCTTGTCCTCCCTCAATGATTGCAATATCACCTTCAAATTCTCTTCATGATCTTCTTTAGTTTTTTAGTATACCAAGATGTCATCTACAAAGACTAATAACTTTTTTTCCAAATATGGGATGAGTACATTGTTCATCAGATAAATAATTGCAGTTGAAGCATTTGTGAGCCCAAATGGAACCACTACAAACTCGTAGTGTCCACATTTGGTTTTGAAGGTTATCTTCTAGATGTCTTCATCATTAGTTCGAACTGTAACTAGACCTCAAATATATTTTTGAGAATACCACATCCTCTCTCTGTTGATAAAACAAGTCATCAATTCTAGGCAACAAATACTCATTCTCCATTGTGGCTTTATTTAGCTGTTGCTAATCAATTCACAACTACAACATGTCATCCTTCTTCTTCACAAATAACACCGAGGATACCGAGGGCGACACATTATGTCCGATATACCCCTGTTCCAACATTTATTTCAACTATATCTTTATCTCCACTAGCTCTAGTGTACTCATGTGATATGGGGCTTTTGAGATTGATATTGATAGTGACAGTGATTTGATGGAAAAAGTGATCTCTCTCTTGGGTGGCAATCGTAATATTTCCTCCAGAAACACATAACTGAACTACATTAACACTGGTTTCTCTTCCATTTTTTCTATGTTAGATTCTAATTCATTAATCACGTAGACCACATACAAGGTACACCCTTTCCTGCTACATATTTTCACCTGTAGCGTTAATGTTTTCCTAACAGTGTCAATTTCTCTCCTTCAACGTTGAGACATTCTAGTGACTTGTTGTACTAGCCAATTTTGTTTTTATGGGCTGCCATCCAGTCAATGTCAACTAGTACATAATACGATCCCAATGGTAAAAGGTTGAGATCGATTGACATGGACATGTCACTTACTAAGCATGATTCTACCTCATATGTCACTCGCCTTTTGCTTTCTGTGGCTAACTGAACCAACCACAATCTCTTATGGGTTTTATTCTACAGAGAAAATTTCTTTGTGACATTTTGGCTAACATAGTTTAAATTAGAACCTGGGTCAACTAAAATCGAAATAGGTTGGTTGATGACCATAACTTCCATTTATATCACTGAGGCTTGATGAACTGCTTGTTGGCTGCCCAAGGTTGCATAAATTCATGACATGCTCAAGGCCACATCTTTCTCTATTTCTACCTCTTGTACATTTTACAATATGGTGCCACTCTACTATTTCTAAGGACAATATTTCTACAGGTGGTTTGATCCATATGTTAAACACTGTAAGGGCCTTCTAATTTCCACATCATCTCCTTTTGTTGGGTTATTAGGTCGGCCATGCTGGAAGTAGTAATTTTTTTTTGAAGTTCACCCTTAATAAGAGTGGTGAAATTCAAATTCCCTCATCCTAACTTATATCCCCAGGATTTCTGACCTTTTTCTTTGAACATGGTCTTATCTATTGCTTTCCAATTTGTTTGAAACTCGGTCGTATGCTTGGACTTCTCATTGCAATGTTTGGCCTTCTGGATAATGTCCTCTAGGGTTCTCGACACATTAAACTCAATTACTTCCCAATAAGTTTGTGGTATCCAACTAAGGTACCTTTGAATATTCATGTTGAGGCAATTTAATTACATATCATTTAATTGTCAACTCGGGGTTTTCGTAAAACTTGCGAAGCATGCATGCACTGTATATAATAGAAATTAACTTTCAATTTAGATTAATCTAACTGCAAAATCAATTGATGACAAACCAAATTCACCTATTCTAATTTACGTAAAGAAACTGAAATGAAATTCTAATCTATTGAAGAAAAATTGCAACCTATACACGAAAATATTTTCAAGGGCAGTATGCTCACAGTATCTTGAAAATGAATCTTTTCGTCCAGGAATTGAAATGATAGGGCATAAAAACCTATTCTAAGAAAAAAATAAATCACACTTGCATAAATTCAAATCACGCCACACCCTGCAAAATTGAAATCAAACTTAATCTAATGAAAATAAAGTAAATCTATGCTAATGACATAAAACAAAAATAATATGATACATATCACATTCATTAGATGGCCAATTCAAAGGACATGAGAATGGAAAGTTGAGAGGATCCAAATGCAACATAACCAAATTAAAGTGAATATCACCCATGAGCATGGTGCCAAATCCAACTTCTTTATTCAAAACATGATCATTTCCCAAACTTTACACATGCCTTTAAGAGGAGAAGGCTCTCCTTTTTATACAAGAACATAAGAAGCTACCCCATTAATGGGTATCCACTATTCTCTCCCTAGATACCTAAAAATATTATAGAGTTAAAACTCAGATAGGTAATGATGAGACACATATCTTCTTTGAGCCTTATCCAAATCTCCTTCCATATCTTGAAGGGAATTCGAATTTTAGCATTGGAGGCCACGTAAGGGTGCCTTGGAAGCTTCCAAATGACCTACACTTGTCATGAAACTCAAGCCACTTTTAGGTATTAGCAAGTATATGTCATTTTTCTAAATTTTAATCATTAATTCACTATAAACACTTGAAAAATATAACTTAAGAAAAAACAATTATTAACCCATCTGATGATAGAGATGTAGGGTTATATAGTGACAAATTCATGGAATGAAAGTGATAAAGGTGAAATGAGGGTGTGAATGAAGTGAAAATATATGTCATTTTGAAAGACATTTTAGAGGCCCAACATACCCCCCAACTAGAGTGATTGCATGTCCTCATGCAAATATTGCATTAATTCCTTTGATTTGGTTGTAACATCTTTGCTTTTGAATGAGCTTGGATTCTATCAATGCTCTTTAAACTTTGCATTTGATTATATTTGACAATTTCATTTCTTTTTGCAAAGTATTCCTTGTCATATACTGAATTGCAACATGTTTGGTTGGTTCTTGTGTGGCAACCAAATTTTAATTGGTATTGGTTCTTGTGTATAAATACCTTGTTTCTTTTTGTTGCAAAAAGGTTCCTTTAACATTTTGAGAATGCATCTTTAAATCAACCATATAATATGCTCATTATTTAGTTGTAATTTTGAAAATCATACAATTTTTTTTGAACCATAATGCAATCATAATTGATTAGGAAAAGTATGTTAGGATGAAATGAAGTGAAACAGAATGAAGTGATATGAAAAGTGATCATAAATGGATGTTCCTCTCCCGCCCAACTAAAGGTGTTTTCGGTTTTTAAATGAGAAAGGAAATATGTTAAATCATTTTCCAAAAAATATAATTTCAGTATTTAAGGAATTTTATGATTAAAATCTAGAAAAGAACATACCTTTACTTACCTAAGAAGTGGAAAAATTGTGCATATGTAGAGAAGTGTAGATCCTGGTGCTAAATCATGGAATATAATGTAGAATTTTAGCTGCTTCTTGTTGCATAAATGGTGGACTAGGTCGTTAAGTGGATTATTTATTTATGCTGCTAAATCTATTGTATTCATTGCAAAATGCAGAAGTGATATAGTTTTCACCTGCTACAAAACCCGATTGCACAATTCTAGTCATGCGAAAAATTGTGCTATTGTCGAGCATGAAGAGAAGTCATTGGATTACCGACCATTAATGAATGTCGTTAACCAATGCGAGGCAAACTCGTCATTAATGTCAACGAGTGCCAAGGTAGCAAAGTACATCTTGCAAAGTGCGAATAGATGAGCTGATGTCGAGCCACTTGCAAGATCCAACAATCAAGGGACATTGATGTATTCCCATGATTTTCAGCGAGAGAACTTGCCTTTAATGCATACAAAACTCAAGGTAATAATAATGACTCTAGCCTTAATTTTAGATAATGTGCTGATGTTGATAGACCAAGACTTGTTAGAAGGGAGGCATTAATGAATCCCCCATCATCTAACATGAGTATGGAATAATGATTTTGGAAGGACCATGGATGAAATTTATCATCAAACAAGATTTATTTAATGGAAAGGAAAATGACAAGAGGGTAAACAAGTGAATGGAAATCAAAATGACAAATCAACATGTAAGCGAGCTGAATGTATTTATTAATGAGCTACTGAAAATGAATGGAAATTATGGAAAATGTGAAGGAAACATGCGACACTTGCAAGGAAAATGGTGATGATGATGTTTAGCGAAAATGCTTGAATAGCTTGTGAGTTTGGAGAGGAAAAGTAATGACATCTATGGATGATAGAAATGTAGGGTTATGTTTCTTGAAGTTGGTCGTAGAAAACCAGTCATGCATAAATTGGCTTCCTTCAATTCTTTGATTGTCCTGGAACCTGAAAACAAGCATGACGCTAATATTGCAATAAAATGTAAGTGTGTTCAAAGAAAAGTGATCAATTTCTCTTGGTACATACGCAAAAGTAAAAAATTGCATAAATAATTCTAGTAAAATAGGTTCATGACGTTTTTTCGTTTCAAATTATCATAGTTAGTCCAATTTCACAATTGCGATAATAAATCAAATTTCTTGGAAAATGACGATATGCACAATTTCCTCAATTTAAATTTGAACCATAGCATTTCATAAAGATAAATACATATTATTTTTTGAATGCTTAATGATTTCAGCAAAACAATCTTCAATCAAAATTCACCAATCGACCCTGCAGATAAAGCGCCCTTATAGTTCTTATTCTTCCCTGCATCATGCTTGAAAATGTAATATTAGACAAAACTAATGATAAATTTGACCATAATTTCAACAATGCAAAAACTCAAAGTTAACAAAATTCAGTTTGCAATTAAATTTAGTTAAGGTGATCTATTGTGCCTTTATTCAATTAATTTTGTCTTGTGTTTTCTGATTCTTTCCTTTGTTTCTTGCTTCAACGGGTTTGTTTAAATAGACCCTCACAACAACTTTTTCTTAATTTGCTCCAATCATGAATTTCACATCAATTTTTACGACACAATTTTTTTTTTAAATGGAAATAACATACTATATAATTACAATCTAAATATTAATGAAATATTTACAAAAAAATTAAAAAATAAAAATAAAAATAAAAAATCACTCCATTAAAAAAATGTAACAAAACATAACATTATACATATAAAACATATGTATAAACAAAACATATAACACTCCACTAAAACAACATAACATCAAAACAAAGATATACAAATATTGCCATAAAAAGATTTCATGTGTGTAGTGAAAATCATTGAAATGAAAAGCTTTTCATGATCTGCCATGAGAAATGTGAGAACGTGACTTTTTTGGCAGCGTTTTCATACTTGAACGTGTTGAAGTGAAAAACAATGAAAATCAATGAATTCATGATGTCCATTGACCAAATGATATATATACGCATTTCCCATTTGATTGCATATTTCAGAATCACCAAAAGGATTGTTTTCGAATGATAGACAAATATCCGTAACCAAGACGGTGAGAGTTCTAAGGCAATTTTAAATTGAATTCCTCACAAAAAATTCGGATCTTTAACCAAATTTAATTCAAAGAATGGTATCATGAAGAATTATCCACTGACTTAATGAGGCCAATTAGGAATCAAATTCTCATCGATCAAATCTATATCCAACTCTAGTTGAGTCAAACTTGTCAATTTGTTTCCCATTTTTTTTTATGAAAATGAAAGTCGACATTGCTCAGACGTTCCATTCTGCACTCACCTCAGCCCAAATTTTATCATGTCATTTTTCCAATGGAACCAATGGGGGTCCATCAACATGTATTACCCGTTCATTGTCCTCTATTGGTACCATTGTTTGGACGCAACTGAAGCTTGCATTAACATTAAATTAGAAACCGTTTTTCCCACGCAATCCGATAAATAAGGGCTCCAAAGAAGCCCAAAAATCTCTCAATTGGTTACGAATTTGAGGAAATTGCTCGCAAAAAACAAAATTTACCCCGTTTTGAGAAAAAACCCATGTTTTATTTTTCTAAGGTTCATTTTAATGTGATCACAAAACGCGTTTTAAAAATGAATTTTTAAAGCTGTTATGCATTCTGGCAAATGCTCAGGTAACAAAATCAATTGCTGGTGGAAATCGAAAGCTGGATCGTGGGCTTACTTGGTGGCATCAAATATGTAGCAAGGCTCCTCCAATTCCTGAGAACTTTTTGAGTAACCACAAGATACTGGAAATCAAGCAAGCATAAAATCCTTTGGCAAAGCTCGGCAGGAAAAGTTTCCATTATGGCCACAAGAAGGAAAGTTAAATGACCTCAAATTTGGTCTCAGATCTTGTAATTTTTATTTGGCACTGAACTGGCATTCAAAGATAATAAATGCCAATTTCGATCCCCTTATATAATAATTTTGATCCCATATGAATTTTAGCGCTCATAACACTGTCTTGCCCGCAAGTTCGATAAATGCATTTTGTTAAAGGCCGACAGGATGCAAGGGTCATTGGATGCGCATGAATCAAATCATATTCGGCTGCAGAAACAAGCAGTTTCCACAGCTCCGCAAAAATGAATCAGAATGGGAATCACATGAATCGTTGGTGCACCAGATATGCAACAAATCAGAGATCATTCAAATTAGGGTTTTTTTTTATATGATGAATTTTGAATTTCGATTCTAAGCTAATGTGTTCATTTTATTTTTTACAGGTCGCACCAGAGTTTATTTATTAGTTTGTTAATTCTCTTGGAAATGAAAGCATAAAGCATAATTGATTTTTTTTTTCTTTTTCAAAATTTACATTTTCCTTATTCATAAACATGATTTTTTTATTGAAAATATTTTGTTGGGTTAGTGAAAATGCAGGAAAATAAATAAAATCTAAAAAATTTAAATTCTAAAAAAAATGCAATCAAGTTTGATTTTATTTCCCTAGTTTATCCTACTTAATATATATATATATTATAAGTATATGAATGTTTCCAATGGAGCCATTTACAGATTAAAATTTCTGAAATGGTCATATCAAAATTTTCAAAATGTACCTGGTTGTATATAAGGACATGAGAAACCATTTTCATCTTTGGATTCGACGCAAAGATTGGTTGAAGGACAAGTAAATGTCGTGACATAGTCACTTGCTGAAACCATTATTCGATATAGTCCTTGCACTCCAAAGAATGTTTGATCTGCATTCTAGATCTTTCGTCCATAAATGGTTTAGTGTCAAAAATTTTATTCTACAAAAATGATTGAAATGTATGCAACTAAATGATTTATGCATCTACATGCGTTAACCATGCATCTAGGAATAAAAATAAAAAACTGAAAATAAACTCTAGAATGAAGGCTAGTTTCTATGCACACTTCCCCGACAATGACGCCAAAATGTTGAGGCAATTTAATTACCTATCATTTAATTGTCAACCCAGGGTTTTTGTAAAACTTGCGAAGCATTCATGCACTGTATATGCTAGAAATTAAATTTTAATTTAGATTAATCTAACTACGAAATCAGTTGATGACAAACCAAATTCACCTATTCTAGTTTACATAAAGAAACTGAAATGAAATTCTAATCTATTAAAGAAAAATTGCAACCTATTGACGAAAATATGTTCAAGAGGAGCATACTCACAGTCTCTTGAAAATGAATCTTTTCATCTAGGAATTGAAATGATAGGGCATGAAAACCTATTCTAAGAAAACAATTGTTACACAAAAAATTGTCACTGTCCCTGTACTCCCTGTTCCCGAGTCCTAGAGGACCTTTAATAGTGACCCCTGTCTCTATTTTCCATCATGAAAATGTGCCATTATATCCCTTACAGTAGACTAAGGAAACTCTCTGTTAACCATTCTTGGAGTAGCTCCTTAAAAACATGTTAATTTGGAGCGGTGCACCCTTTTTTTGTCTCAATTACGCTGTTGCCTCATTTTTAGTCTGGTGCAGTGCTAATCAGCGCTGGAATGGAGATCATACCCATGCTGATCCACTTTTGGAAGGTTTTTAAAAATGGAAATGAAGCTTTGAGATCTGGAAGCTTCGTGGGCGGAGATCTGGTTGTTTTTTCATGGGGATAGGGCTGAGTTTCTCACTTTGGGCTTCTTGTTTCTACAGAAGAGGAACCACCCAAGGAGATAAACCATTTCCCCACCTTAAGTGGATCCATGTTCCCTCTCCCTTCACTATAAAATGGACATCCTTCCATACCTCTGCTAGTTAGAACAGAGATAGAGGAACAACAAAGAGAGAATCGTTGCTATAGGCATTGAAGGAGAGTTGAGACCTTTGGCCTTCTCGTATCAAGTTGAAACGAGAAATTTGGAGACATGCTTGGTTCTAGACCCATTGAAAAAGAGATGCAAAATCAAGGCGTAGGTTGTAACTCCCACTCTTATATTAATATGATACAACTGATTCTTTCTTTCCACTCTTGTCTATAATGCATGATTTGAGATCTAATATTCCTTTATCAACTAGATAGATTGTTTATGTGAAATACATGTTGTGCTTTCACGTTTTGTGTTGTTTGATCTCTTGTACAGGTAACTAAGTGCTGACGATAGTGAGGATCTGACTAAGAAGAGCAAAGGATCAAAGGACTCGAGCGAGGAGCAACATCATATCAAGGTAGGTCATCTATATACGATCTGTGTCCATTTGCATTAGATTGTTACCTGTTGTTACTAGACCCATCCTAGAGCTAGAGGGATCATCTCTGTACACAGAGAGGATTTTCATGGATAACAACAATAAATCACAATTGCATAAATTCAAATCACACCACACTCTGCAGAATTGAAATCAAACTTAATCTAATGACAAGAAAGTAAATATATGCTAATGACATAAAATGAAAAGAATATGATACATCTCACATTCATTAGATGGCCAATCCAAAGGACACGAGGATGGAAAGTTGAGAGGCTCCAAATGCAAGCATAACCAAATCTAAGTGAATATCACTCATGAGCATGGTGCCAAATCCAAATTATTTATTCAAAACATGAGCATTTCTCAAACTTTACACATGCCTTTGAGAGGAGAAGGCTCTCCTTTTTTTACAAGAACATAAAAAGCTACCCCATTAATGGGTATCCACTATTCTCTCCCTAGATCCCTAAAAATCTCATAGAGTTACAACTCATATAGGTAATGATGAGACACATATCTTCTTTGACCTTTATCTAAATCTCCTTCCATATCTTGAAGGGAATTCGAATTTGAGCATTGGAGGCCATATAAGGGTGGCTTGGAAGCTTCCAAATGATCTACACTTGTCATGAAACTCAAGCCACTTTTAGGTATTAGCAAGTATATGTCATTTTTCTAATTTTTAATCATTAATTCACTATAAACACTTGAAAAATATAACTTAGGAAAATACAATTATGAACCCATATGATGATAGAGATGTAGGGTTATATAGTGACAAAGTCATGGAATGAAGATGATAAAGGTGAAATGAGGGTGTGAATGAAGTGAAAATATATGTCATTTTAAAGATATTTTGGAGGCCCAACAATTCACTTTCTCATCTCTGATATAGAACACATACCTCAACAACTCCAAAAAGCTACCAGTTGGCCCAGTTTACGCTCATCAGCAGTAAGTTTCCCTAGTTTATGCTCATGAAATTATTTAACTTTGTTGTCATAGTACCTCTCAGGTAGGAAATTATCTTGGAAATATCTCCCAAATATTCTTTAGGATAACCCATTCTCTCTAATGTCCTTGACATTTCTCAAATTTTCCCACAATATATTAGTCTTTCCCTTCAACCTGAAAATGGCCACTCTATCCTTCATGTTTTCAGATTAGTAATGAATTATGAAGTATTTATTCATTCCCAATTGCCAAGTTTCTGCCTCTTCATCTTTCTTAAATTCTCCATAAAATGTAGGGGTTTTGGCTTTCTTGAATTCTTTCATCATCAAGTTCTTCTTCCTTCTGCTTTGTCGGTGGTTTTTCTTGGTTGCAGCACCATGCCATTGGTTATGGATGTTTGTTTCTCTTTCCAAGGCACTAAATGGATTTTTTCATCTTACTGTGTCTTCACTAGCTTGTCTGTTCCTTTTCCTTGATTGGAAATTGTTTACTTTATTGGATTCTAGCTCTTGCTTCCTAGTTTCGGAAGGGTTTTGCTTGGATTTGTGCTAGTATAGATAGCTAGAACCAAGCTCATGTTTATTCTATCATTGGAAGTCTGATAAAATCTGCAAGATCACTGCATACACCTCAGCTTGCATTTCTTGAGCTCTGACAATCCTCTCATTGTCTGCTTTGTAACTTCTCAACTCAATGCTCAATCTCTTGAGGGTTTCTATTAAATCAAGGGAATTCCTCTCTAAAATTTTTCCCACCAAATCCTCTTCTTGAAGATGATAGGATTTTGGCATGTTGTTCTCTACCATTCTGCTGCTCGTCCCTTCTTTGTTAGAATTTGTAACTTCTTGTCTCTCTATGTTGTTGCACACACATAACTATTAGCTAATTCAAACATAATTGAATATACTCACTTGTCACCTTGGCATATTTGCCTTAAGCATGCTGATATGAAGCTAGTTGCAAATTTAAATCTCATGTTAGTATGTAGGTTAGAAAACAAATAACATGTTAGCACACCAACAATATGTCAAAACACTCACACTAATGGTAGTAAAAAATAAATACACATGTGCATATGGTAATTAATCAACTTATTTAAATTTTTATCCTATGTGTGTGTGTGAGCCTCTCCATGTCGAATTATTGAACCTCTTACTCAGTTATAATACTACTTTGTAACACTTAAAAAAGCTTCTAACTTCATCCCTTTCAAGGCCCATCCAATGCAAGTGTTTAGCCTAGGCATGGTGTGATTCGAACTTAAGACGGGAATGAAATGGAACACAAATTTATAACCAAAACACAAAGATACAATGAAACTTGACTTCAATTAGTAAATGAAAAATGTCGAAACTGTATATATGTAGAATAAAGCAAACTAGCATGAACGATGGTAGCTTATCTTTGAGAAGAGATGTGATAGATACACGCCTTCACAGAACTGTGGTATAATGAGGCCCAAAGACCTTTTTATCATGAAGAAGCAATGATAAACCCTAAAAATACAAAACCCTAACCCTAGGAGATGAAGTGCTAAATGCCTATGGGTCTTAATGGGGTAAGTTTGAACATCAACTTCTTAGTGTCGTAACTTTGGAATACGATCTTTGTTTGGCGTGCACGATATATCATATGAAAGGTCTATTTGAGGAGTACATTTCCTGAATTTTTTCAGGTTGTTTCCCCAAAAAACACCATTTAGAGCTTCAAATTGGCTCTAGGAGTTTAGGGCCAAATATTATAAATTTCCAAAATAGGAAAAATGTGTTGAGAGCCAGTGGAATAGGTCGATGGGCATCATTATCCAGCTGGATTAATACCCCCCCCTTTGGGAGAAATGGTCCCTATTGCATTGAGTGCCTCCATGAGATGGGGAAAATTCTATTGAACTTGTCCCCTAGTGAGCCACTTGCCTTGGTGTAGGAGTTGGATTGCTTTGACAACCCGATACAGTTGGATCCTATATGTAGGTGATTGCTCTTAATATGTGTTTCCTTGATTTTATCAATTATGGTCTGTTAATGCAATCTAGGTTGAGATCTGTCGATGTTAGTTTCTCTGTGATTTTTAATTTGACCAACAATGGTGGAAAGTATGGTTGAAGGAAATACACATTAAATACATGATGTAGGCGAAGGAAGTGGGGGATACTTAGCTCAAAAGAGTTGTTATCCACAACCTTGGTGATGGTCTAAGGTACATAAAAGAGTGGTCAAATATTCTGATGGAATCTTATAAGGAATTCCTTCTGCATATTCAACCTAACTTGTCTCCTACTTTAAACTTGTGTGGCACTTGGTGTTGATCATGGAGTTGTTTATATGTAGTAATGAATTTTTGCAAGATATCATGGACCTATTAGCAAATGTTCTAAATTTGTTCAATAAAATTGATAGCTTTGTTGGCTTCAGGTTGAACATGTACAAAGTCTGCTCGTGTATTTGCAAGGGATAGTGTGGCATTAATGGTACCTAATGGTTGAAATCCAAGGACCAACTGCAAGGGGTTATGGTCAGTTGAGCTATGGATAAATTTGTTGTAACTATGTTGAACATAGAAAATACTCTCATCCCACGTGCGTGGATCCTTGGATTTGTGCATGTGAAAAATGTGCACGATCATCATATTGATTACCTCTGTCTAGCCATTAGTGCAGGGGTTGGAAGGAAATTGGTTTGGTGAGATTGTTGTCCAAAAGTGACCATAAGATCAAATAGAATGCACTTAGGAGCCTAATATACTGAACTTATATGATGGTCTAGAGGATCCCAAAATGCATCCATGCCATTTCAAAGAAGATCTTACTAGTGGCTTATATTATAATACTCTTTTTTGAAGCAGCCAGGATGGTCATCTTAGAAAATCTATCAACAACCACAAGCACATAGTCATTACCATGATTGGTAGAATGAAGGCACAACATATATTCCATCGAGATGGATTCCCGAGGCCAGTTAGGAGTAGGCATAAGGCTATATAGACCTTGCTTCTTAATGGTTGGTTTGGAAATGGCGCAAGCGATGTGAGACCTAATATACTTGCAAAAATCTCATCGAAGGTTCGGCCATTAAAAATACTTATACAATATTGCCACTATCTTCTCCACACCAAAGTGCCCTGCTACCCAACTATAATGTGCCTCCCAGAACACCTTGGAATGACCATTCAAAGGAACACAAATGTGTCCCAAGTAGCACAAAAATACATCCTGAAGGTGGAAGTATGGAACATTCTTACCGACCATGAACATCTGCTATGTGGTAGAAAATTTTGATTCAATATTGTATATATATGGCCATCAATATGTCTTGTTCCCATAAGAGTTGATAATGATGGTCAACACTACTATTGGGGGTCGACTGAGGTTGCAACATGATTGGTGTTACCCTTCTTGTATTTAATGTCCAAATGGAATATTTGTAGGTACGTGGACCATTTTTTATGGCTGTCATTCTGTAACTTTACTTATGTCTGCATAAATTGAAGACGCTTGTGATCCATGTGGATGATCATCTCCTTTCCTAGAATATAATGTTTCCATTTCCAATAGGCATGTACAATGGAATACATCTCCTTATCATAGTTGCGGTATCTCTAGACAGTATCAGAGAGTGTCTCATTGTGATTGGCCACAAAATATTCTTGTTGAATGGGGATTGCACCAATTGCATAGTCATAGGCATGTGCCTTAATCTCAAATGGTTGTTGCAAGTCTAGTAGGGTGAGGACTGGTGTAGAGTAAAGGTGGTGTTTCAATTCATCGAATGCCTTTTGTTGTGACTTAGACAAAAAAAATCTGTTTTTTCTCTGCCCTTAGCAACTTGACTTAATGGATAAGCGATATAAGAGAACCCCAACATGAATTTCTGGTAGAAATTAGTACGAGCCAAGAAGTTGCGAAACTTTGTTAGAGTTGTTGAAGTTGATCAATCTCGAATGACTTGGATCTTGGTTGGATCCACATGCACACCTTATTGGACCTTATCCATGTCAAAGGATAATTTTTCCAAATTAGCACATAGCTTGTGTTGTCATAGAGTGCGAAGGACTTATCTAATATGCTACAAGTGATTTTCCCAACTCTTACTGAAGATGAGGATATCATCTAGATATACCACCACGAAATATTTAGTGAAAGGCCGCAAGATGCCATCCATCAACCTCATGAAAGTTGTTGGGGAATTTATCAAACCAAAGGGCATGACCAAACCATTAAAAAAGACCTTCCTTGGACTTGAAAGTAGTCTTCCACACATCATCTGGCTTTATTGGGACTTGGTGATAGCTGGACTTAAAATATATCTTACTTAATTACTTTTCCCCCTTGAGCCGTTCAATAAGGTCGTCAATATGGGGAATTAGGTACTTGTTCCAGACAATGATTTTGTTTTGAGCCTGATAATAAATGCAGAGTGTTTAGGTTCCATCTTTCTTTTGCATTAGTACAGTTGGGATTCCACAAGGTGAGGAACTTAGTCGGATGTGCCCTTTTTGTAGCAACTCTTGGATATGCTACTTGATTTCCTCATTTTCCAGAAGAGAGTGACAGTAGATTGGCCCATTGGGTAGAAGTGCATCGAGGGTCAGATCGATTGAATGCTTGACCTGACAGTGCAGAGGTACCCCCATGGATGAGGATAATATGTCTATGTATTCTTCCATGAACTTATCGACTTGCCTCTGCTACATGGAGGAGCCCTGTGTGGAGGCCATAGGTGTGGCCATAATCTTATACTTACTTTGAGAGTGAATTAGTAAGAAGATGAATTTCTGAGTCTAGGAGATGACCTTATTGCATTTCTTAGTAGAGATCAAATAAATGGTAGTAGGTGGGGCTACCTCTGGTATCATGTATAATTATTTTACCAAAGTAATGATAACAATACAAGGTCTAAAATCATAGACAACATGACGCTTCCACAAGTATGGTTGGCCCAATAGAACATCACAAACTTCAAGGAGAGATACATCAAAAAATACCTTATCCTTGAAAGGCTTGATGTTGTAGGGCGGGCAACACTGTTGGTTAACACAGAGATATCACTCTTGGTGGAGCCACTCCATGGTGTATGGTCATGAGTGTGGTGTTGCCGACAGGCCCAAATGTTTAACGACTTCTGTTGAGATAAGGTTCTTTTTACTCTTGCTATAAAAAATGAAACATAATGGAATACCCTGCACCCACATTTGTGAGTGAAAATTCGCTCACCTTCCTCCAATATTCGAGCTCACTTTGATGTACCTTGGTGGTGGTAACGAGGACACTAGGTCCTGCATCAATGGTTTGTTTCCCCTTTTCTAGGTCTAGTTCAATGTTGGAAGCTTCGTT
Source organism: Pinus albicaulis (assembly GCA_034641835.2). Lineage (NCBI taxonomy): Eukaryota > Viridiplantae > Streptophyta > Pinopsida > Pinales > Pinaceae > Pinus > Pinus albicaulis. The sequence goes on along the minus strand of CM076572.1, from coordinate 96,739,446 downwards.
TGACTCCGATACTTTTAGCTTGGACACCAACGACTCCCTTGCGCTACATTCATTGGTGTTATGAGTGGGGCTCTTGTGGAACTTGCACCACTTTCTCATGTATTTCTTCATCTTCCTGTTACCATTCTTTGTTTGCGGTGTCAATTGGTTGTCTTAGGGTGGTCCACCCTGGATATCTCCTTTATTTTATGGTTTTGGGATACTCTTTCTCTGCTTCTATTGTGAAGGATTCACATATCCAAAGTCTCGCTTCTTTTGTTTAAATTTTTTCTTGATATTGACAACTTATATGTAAGTTGTGCCAAGCAAGGAGATGTCTAGGAAATACATATTTGTTTGGATGTATCTATGTAGACAACCACAATAATTGAGCACTAGATGTCACTCAAAGTCCTTGATACCCATCTTGGTGCGCAAGGTATGTAAGATATTTGTGAACTTTTGCACTGCTTGGTCCCTTCCTTACTGTAGTGTGGTCCATCTCATGTACTGGTCTTTGTAGCTTCCAATAGGGTAATATTGTTCCTTAGCAACATCCATAAAAGAGTCCTAAGTGGGTGTGACTAAAATAGTGTGGATTCCTCCATGAACCTTTTAATACAATAAGTTTCCCACTAATCCTTGACATGGGGGGCGAACTTGAGGAGTGTAAAGGTATCATTTTCTCTATCAGAAAAATTATGGGCTGAAAAATACCCTTCAAGTATATTTAACCATTTATATAGAGCATCTACATCTATCTAGCGTTAAATTATAGGAATATCAAAATTGACCTATACCTTAAATGGGGCGACTTCTCCAAAGTGGCCCCTTGATGAAGATGCATCACCTATGGCATTCGTAGAAGGATAAGGGAAAATTTATCCATCATCTCATTTATTTGTCACTTGAGGGCTTCTTCAAGCAAAAATTTGATAAGATCTCCTACTCTCTCACATTTATTTTCTATGCCATGGGAAGCTATCGGGGTTAGCGAGGACATCTTTCAAGGGCTTAAGCAGTTGGAGTCCCAAATCCTTATACCTTGACCTTGTTGGGGCCATGCACATAGAAACAAATAAAGATAAAACTTCTCTGATACCACTAATTCAAACTTATGAAGGGAATTAAATGAAATCCAAATTTGTAACCAAAACAAAAATATGTAGTTCAACTTAAATTCAATTAAAGGAAAAATAATGAAATTGTATACATGCAGAATGAAAGCAAATTAGCCCGAATGATGGTAGCTTATCTCTGATAAGAGATGTGACAGTTATGTGCCTTCACGAAATTGTGTTATAATGAGGCTTATAAGCCTCTTTATCATGAAGAAGCAATGAGAAACCCAAAACATAAAAAAAACTAACCCTAGGAGATGAAGTGCCAACAACTTATGGGCCTCGATGGGGTAAGTTAGAATGTCAACTTCCTGGGGTTGTAATTTTGTCATACGATCTCTGTTTGACGCTTAAGATAACTCGTTGGAAAGGTCCATTGGAGGAGTACATATTTTAATGGTTGATGGAAACCTTGGAATGATGTTATCTCGTTTCCCCCTAAAACGTTTGTTAGGGCCTCAAAATAGCTTCGGAAGTTCAGGACCTAAAACTACCAAAAATAGAAAACTACCAAAACAAGAAAATTGTGTTGTGATCCAGTGGAATAGGTGGGTGGCCACAAATATCCACCTGGACCATGGTGACACAACTTTCATACATATCATTATGTAACATAGCTTCTAACTTTATCTCTCAAGGCCCATCTAATATAAGTGTTAAACCTAGGCTTTGATACCACTCTGTAACACTCCCTCCCACCCCCTTGAACTATCTTAGGCTGCGGGAGGTGGTACTTATCATTAACTCAATCCAAAAGTTTTGTTAAGAAGACTTAGTTAGAAAAAACCCTCATCTTTATAGTTCTATGGAATTGACTTCTGATATGATCGTTGCATTCAAATAATCAAGTGATTTCCGATGATACCACTTTTACCTTGATTTGGTTCTTGGATGAAAAGGTAGACTTTTTTTTTTTTTTTTTAGTTTATCTTATTAGAATAGGCCATGTTATCATGTTGGCCACGCATTTCCCATGCGGCTTCCATGTAGTCCTAACTAGTCAACTTGGTGGGTCATGTCGTCAAGCCCACATCATGTCGTTGCGGCCATCATTGCCCGCGATGTTAGATGTTAAACAAGGAGTGGTAAGGTAGTAGCAAGGTTCCATGAGGGAAATCTATGTGTGTTGATCAACTTCTGTCATGGCACTCATAACCATTATATTATGTAATGAATTTGGTGGCAAGTGATGTGTGGTGGGTAGTAAAGCAGGTTTTTCCTTCAAGGTTACGCATGGTTCCACCCTTCCCCTCCCACAATGGTTAAATGGCGCTCGACCTTTATACAAGCCTCTGACTCATTGCCAATTGATGGAGTTTGTTCACACATGGAATGGTTCTACTGGGGTGTGATTCCACCAACGCCCACTTGGTATTTCCTCGCTAACATTCATATGGGTTTAAACTTCACCACATGTTGGTGTCAGAAACATATCTTTCATCACTAAAAACATAAATCATGGGGTGATTTTTGTGAAGGGGAGGATGACCATCTTGCTCATGTCCAAAAAATTACAATCTGTAATGTAAGCCTAACTCTGGGATTTATGGCCCAAGTCCTGAAATCTTAGCCTCTATTCTTAAACAGAGTAGCAAAAATGGAAGCATCTAGAACTATGCATTCATTTTCATATGATCAGAGTGCATCAACATAAAAATAACACATAACTATATAATATTCATGATAATGATAGTAAATAGAACAATTGAGGCATACAACAAACCATGAATTTACAAGACAACCTTCCATCATGGTCATATTGGTGAGCTTCATAACTTAGGAAAGTATTCATATACGTAACACATGAGATATTGTATTGTTAACAACATAATAGATTTTATCATAGTCTATAAGACATTCACATGAACAATGTACACTTATCTATGTGTTTAAATATGTTTGGAAACTAAAGGCGGGACTTCAACTATCCACCCAACCGTAGGCTAGCCCCAATACAATTATTTCTTGCAACCGACCACCCCTGAGGTAGATCAAAAATCTAAGGGGATGCATATCTAGGGACATTCACACCCAATTATTAATCACACAACCAGGAGAAGAAGCCCACTTCCTAGATGGATTCACAACCCCAAGGGAAGCACCACAACGAATCACTTGTTCGCTAGTTAAATTAAAGGGCTTCACCCAAGAAAAAATGAGATATATCTAAGTTACAAGAGGCAGATTCACTTCTTTTTGTGGTTTATAAACCACCTCTTGGTGGTTTAACATCCAAGAAACAAGCACTAGGTGGTTTGACAGCCCTAGGACAAGCACCACAATGATCTAGTTATCTTCTAAGCTACTCATTGATCAATCAAAATTAAGACACACCATCCAGTGGCCTAAACACTGTCACATGGAACAAATTCCCAATTCATAGAACACTATTTCAATTCACGCTCGTCTTAGCTCCTTCTAGATTCCACATCACTAGCTTCAAACATAGCTCCTCTTTAGTTTCTACACCTGGAACTCCCTTGATTTTTTGTTCCTGGCACTCTAAGTGCTCTTTGCATAGTAGACTTAAGCACCAATTGCTTTGTGCCTTTTCTTCACACTTCAACCACTCCCCTCTTCACACTACCAAAAGACTAGATTCTCTACTCTCCTCACCCTTATTCCTTCACACTTGGGGACTTCTCTATCCACTGCCTTCTTTCTCTCTCTCCACGTTTCATGAGGAGACGGGACAACATGACACCGTTCTCCACTAAGGCTACCCACTCCTGCTTCAATTCTTATTAGCTTCCTTAGGATGATAATTATGACAATTAAGGGAAGTTGGTATGGGACTAATCATGTCACACGATAGGGAAATCAACCAACATGCAATAGGAATTCACCAACCATGTTCCATCATAGAAATTTCGATTTGTATGTCTCTCCATTCATGCTAGTCATCAATTTTTTTTCACACACACACATATGCATCTATAATTTACAAAATTGGGTTTATATACATGGGGTGTTATGGAAAAAAGGTTGTTACAATATCATTGTAGTTTCCACTCTTGTGACATTGAAAATTTGACATGCTATACTTTGATATGTCTTCTTTTTAATCCCATAGGTCTTATCAAAATTTGATCTACCAAGTGAAGGTTATGGTGACATTACAAAAATTTGTTGATTTTTGTACTCCTCCTAATGCAAAATTGTACAACACGCTAGATGTCCAATTTCGCAAATCATATTTTGAATTTTTTACTAGAGGTACCTCAATATGTCTCCTTGGAACCCTAAAAGTTTCACAGTTTGAAACACTTATGTAAAAAAAAGTTACAACGAAGCTACCAAGACGACTTGTTCGAGTCTAATTTTAGTACCATTTACAAATCCTAAATTCCACAGTCTATATCTTTGTGACCATAGAAAATCAAAGATTCAATTTTGACCACTTGTACTCTAATGCCTCTCTTTAATGTCCTCAAAGTTTTGTGGAATATTCACCAAAAAAAAATATTGCGAAAAATGTCGAGATCTCTCGTTTGAAACAAATTTCAGGACCATTCACAATCCCTAACTTCCACATGGTATATCTCCAAAACCATAGTGAACAAAAATATAAAATTTTGATCAAACGTTCCCAAAAATATATCCTACATATGCTCAAAAAATTCATAATGTGCAGTTTCTGATTTAAAAAAGAAATATTTATAGTTAAGATTCCACAATCACTCATTTGGAACAAATTTCAGGACCATTAAAAAACCCTAACTTCCATAGAGTATATCCATGAAATTATAGTGAATGAGAATATAAAATTTTGATCCTACATACTTTGATATATCTTCTCAATTGTCTCAAAATTTCATGATCTGAATAATTCCATAAAAAGGGTTCCAACGAAAATGCCACAATGAATCATTTGAAGCTGCAAAACCCCAGGTTCATAGGTTCTAATACCAAATTTTATGCTTCAAATACATAAAAAACTAGAAGCACACACCATGTGCTCCAACATGAGTGTGAAGAACTACTCCACTATAAATAAGTCATATACGTTACATGACAACTCCTAAAAGAATAAGAAAAAGTTCTCAAAATACCAATTACATTCACTACATCAAAATCATGTCCTCAATAATTATTATATGATCTCTGTATATACCTATTCAAATATTTCCCATGTGGCCCCTTCATAACTAGGTTGTCCCTATGACATATGCATTTACATATTATATGTATATTTTTCCCCATATACCCCCACGTTGGGGTCATACCATATATATTTAACTCATTATAGGCCCATTTGGGGTCATAAAATTTTAACCCTAAGTGAATTTCTTCACTCTAACACACATTTTTCCAGGGTTTGATTGATAAAAGAGCAATAAATATAGAATAACATACTTGGTGGCCTTGGTGGATAATTTCCTTTAGCTCTATGCTTGTATGGATCTAGGAAGCTCCAAAACATACATATCTTAGCAAAAATATTAAGACATAGATGCTTCATAGATTTTTATAAATAAAGTAAGTTCTCTTCCTAGCTCTTATAATGTTTTTATAGAAATACACCCTCCAACAAAGGCATAAAGGTCTCCACATGTTTTTCTTTTCTTATGGGACATACAAAAAACATGAAAAATGTCTTTGGGAGTTAAAGGACAGTGACTCCTATGGTTAAGCATGCTCAATATATGAATCCAATATGCAATCCTCATGCATCATATGGATATACATGATGAGTCCCCTCTTATATGGCTGTCCAAAATAATGTTTGATTTTTATATTGTGTAGAAAGATTCTTTATATTTCCGTCTTTGACATTTTGGAATTCTTTTGAAGAATAACCCATAGGAGTGTGGGTGGTATGGTTTCAAGGGCCAGGAAACAAATAAAACACTTAGGAATAGTACTAGTGGTAGAAGAGGTAGATTTGAAATCAATGGTAGAGGTAATGGCAAGCAAAGCAACTCACATGTCACATGGAGATCACTTATTCAAGGATTTCTTTTTTTAAGAGAAGCAAGTAAGGCTAAGGAAATAGGGGGTGGGGAAAAGAAGCTCAAATAATTTGGATACATGTGTGGAATAGCTGGAGATAAAGGTCAAAGCTTAAATCTTATTAACAAAACCAAGCACAAACTAAACGATGCTTGGGCAAAGAGATGAAAGCCCAGGGTACATATTTAGCAAGTTTAAGGATTTGGATAAAGAAGTTCAATTTTGAAAAATAAGACTTTATAATAGCCTTTTGGTGGATTCAATAATACTCACTCCCTTAAAAAATTTGGGATGAAGAGATAGTTGTGGTAATAGGAAACACACTAGAATGCTTCTTCAAAACATTAACATCACTAGAATGAGTAGATTTACAACCTATGCAATAATTTGTGTTTATATTAATATTTTTGAGAGCCTTCCCATAATCCATCTACACCAACTTCCAAGATTGTAAATGGATACAAATAATAGATAACAAACTTATTTATTTCTATTATAGGAAATTCCATGAGCACGAACATTTGTTTTGAAATTGTCATTTAAATACCATGGTTAATCTCAAAAACTAGGAGTAAGGGGGAAACAAGGATGGATTTTTCAAGGTGTCAGGAAAACCAAAATCAAGAAAAAAAACACGCCCCGCCCAATTAGCTAATAATATTCCCAAAGTGAGGGGTGTTGAGAGCAAGGGAGGGGGTTCTCTTTAGGCTTGGAGGAAAAGTAGAATATGAGTACACATTGATTTTAGGTGAAGCATCTAACAACTAAGTATAGTTGTATGATCTTCTCCAAGGTCTAATCCTAGTTATATCAGTTTTGATTAGATCCCTCATCATAATAGGAGATGAATAATACAATCAAGCACCTTGCCATTAACACCAATCCAATAGATGAGAAACTCTCATATTTGTATAAGATGCATATAATTCTACTAGCTTCACTCTCAAATTTCCATGTCAAAGATGTTTTCAAAGATCTAAATTGTGCCTTAGACAAATTATAAAATCAAGTTGTTCAGCTGGCCCGTAGAACCTTACTTATAAATGGAACTCAAAGGGAAGCTCCAATTCCATAATCAACACAAATGCAATTTAAAAACCGTGGTAATAAAAATATGGCTACCAGAAGAGACAAGCACCCATATCTTCATGTCACATAACAACTTTGGTGGCATTGACCACACAATATATCAATCACCCCATATCAAGTTTGGAGGAGCCTGCTCATTCTCTCCCCCAAAGAACGATTACAAAATTCCCACTAAAGATTAACCAAGCCGTCATTCCCACACACACTCTATGTGGGATAATCATGGATCGATGAGCTGCCAAGGGAAATTGACAAAGGAAGAGACATACCATTAAAAGAGGCCTAAAGTGTGTTATCCCTAGTATCAATAAATATGAGAGCAAGGAAACAACAAGGCATAGGAATCTCAATAGAAATATAATAGGCATAGGGAAATTTTAGGGGAACAAGAATTTAAACAGTCACATCAACATGAATTATAGAATTAGCAAAGAAATTTGGTTGGTAGTAAGATCATGATCAACTAGTGAAATGGATAATCAAGGGAAGAAACAAGGTGGTATCTCAAATGTGTAGAGAATTGAGGACGTAATTTATATTGGAGATAGATTTGACAAGCAGGAAGGTGGATAGTCTCTTAGTTCAGACAAGAACATTAACAAATATTCTCTCCTCTCATAGAAACAATTACATGATCTCAAACTTGACCTCCAACATATGAACACCCAACTTTAGACCATTATGGAGGCAAAGCAAGGAGAATTTCCTGATGTAGGGAAGCAAACTAATTCCCTCAACTATGTCAATATTGAACAACAAGAACACCTTTTATCTCATTCGATTTGCCCCATAATGCAATTTCATAATCATAGATGAATAGGAGTTAATTTCATATGTTTTTTATTGGTCTATGCCTTCAAGATGTGGTTATTTAATAGATATTTATTTTTCAATTGTATCCATATAGACAATTGTTTTACAGTTCATGGAAAAAGAAAAGATTTGAAGGGCCATCTCATATTAGCCTTCAAATTTTGTGCCTGTCTATACTTCAGGAAAAAAAATGATGTATCTCCCAAGTGCTTAGGCACATTTTCCTAATATAAATATATTTTTATTGTTAAAATAATAATAATAATACTAAAGTGGCTAATAGTTTTTGGTCTTTAGTAGGGAAGTATAAGTCCACAAAGGTCAAATCAAGAGAGGAAGCATTTGAAAATAAGGAAAATATGCCTTCCATAGTTACCATATGTGAGCCAAAGCATAGAAAAAACGAAGCAAGCTTATAACCAATAGAAAGAGATATTGAAGGCATTACACACCTAGAGATGTGAGTGGAAGAAGAAAAATACAATTCAAGGAAGGAAGAGTTAGACAAACATAATACATGGAGATGAAAGAAATATATCCACTAACACTCACTGAGATATATGGAGAAAAAATATTAATAAATATATTAGAGAAGAGATTTAGGTTTTACAAAGGGACACTGATAACAAAATCTAAGATTGCCTCATCCAAACTAAATTAGGGAGATTCATTGGGTGATTAAGATTGGATCATTACATAATTTTTCATCTATATTGGTACTTTACAGGTGGAAAAATTAGAGGAATGGGCTTGTAGGACCCATTTTAGTGGTAATTCCTACCTCAAAAGGTTGGGTTTAGAAGGGAGGAAGGTGCGGGGGGGCACACAATCTTTCACCTAAATGGAATAATTAAAGGACAATATGCATGGCAACTACGAGTTATTTCCAAGAATTTAGCATAGGCATATGCTCTTTTGTAGGTTATTATCCTAGCTCATAGATTCCATCCAAGGAATCTTCTTATTCTAGGGGACTCGTTTATCATCTTGAGACACATGAAATTTGGTACAAAGTCCAAATATCTTAGATTAGAGGCCATTCTCAGAATAATTAGAAATTTGGTGGAAAAAATGAATTGTGATATTGAATGGTTCTACATGTGACAACATAATAACAAATTGGCTGAATTCCAAGTCAATTTGGCTACCCAATTAGGGACAAAAAGATTGTTTTTTATTAATGGGAAACTTTTCAAGTAACCAGTTCCCTAATTGTGACGGTCCTAATCCTTTTGTATTTGGTAAATCTCTTATGAATGAGAATTTTGGGTGGTTTTGAAATTATAAATCACGAATAACAAGTTACTACAACTCCTTTACACTATGAGTATTTTATACTTATGTAACCCATCTATGTGCATTTGCCACAATATTTTATATAAATAATATTCACTATTTAGGGTAAAAAAATAAAAAGCAGGGTTTCGAACCTTTTGGAGTTATTTTGAGGGATCAAATAATTTTATTGGGGTTGCATGGTCTAAAACTTATGCCCACACACTCAACATTGTTCTAGAGTCAGAGACCTTTCTAATGGTCCAAAATCCTCCTTAATCAAAGCTTGTATGCGAAAGTTATGCCTTTTATAAGTTGACCTATTTGGTTGACCACCATGGTACGAGTGGATTCCATGTCATTCCCCATTACTCACACATGTGGGGATAGCCACGTGGGAACTTTCAAGAATATTCCAGAAGGTCCAAAACATTATCACATTGAGGGTTAAGGAATTCAAACCACTAACCCTAGAGGCTACCGAGTTATGTTAAAAACTAAGACACATGGAGGAGAAGGGGTTCCATTTATTTGCATTTCAGTAGTTCCATAGGTTAGAAAAACATATGATAATAATATTTTTAGAGCATAAAAAAGTGGGAGGAGGATCCTATAATAGTCATTTAGGCCACTGTCTCAAAAGGTAACTCCAGTAGAGTTTCCATTCCTTTGTATATGCATTTTTATAACTGAAACAAAGAGACAAGAGGATAGGCCTCACCTTATCGCTAGGGTTTCTCCCATATTGGGTTTCCCAATATAATTTTTTTATTCATTTATGTGGTCACTATATTTATGTGCTTATTATTTTAATTTCTTGTTTAAGTTATTTCACACATTTGAACAGAGCTCGTAAATAAGTAATCTAGGATCTAAGGAAATAAGTTGAACAAATCTAATATTTCAAAATATTGTAAGATATGTTGTGATGAATTATTCCAATGGAAAGTCAATAGTAGTTTACATATTAGTGAGGCTAGTAATGAAAACTAAAAATCTTAAACCACACAAAAATTAGGAGCGAAGAAAGAAAATGAGATAGAAGAACTAAGAAGTGAAAAAATCCAAGAGGAGGGGAGTTAGCTTTTTGGCTGAGGAAAAGTGCCATCTCCATGGGATAAATAACTCACCACCTAGACCAAAATCTAATGGAATACCAGATGATGGAATATTAGAGATGTGAATTGTAACAACCCTTTTTGTTGCCCCCAATGTAAAAGTCACAATGTATGTTTGTTTAAATAAATAAATGTGAAACTGAAAATATGGTGCAGCTAGAGGAGTGGACACAGATTCATAGGTTTGAGGAGGAGGGGTTGCTTGTGCAAGTGATTTCCCAAAACCATGCCCAATTCATTTAATTCCCCCCCATCCATCTCCTTCAAAAATAAATGGTTTGCTAGTACTAGCATTGAAGTGTTGTATGGGTAGGTTGAAGTGAAGGACACGACCCATGCTATCCATGTCCCCATCAGACACATTGGGGAAAGTAAACACGCGAGGGGAGAGAACGGCATGAGGAAGGACTACGAGGAGCATTACGATGCAAAGAGAGGAGGAGATTGTGTGAGAGCAGTGTATGGGAGAACATAGAGGAGCGATGAGGAGTTCAATGCAAAAGAGAACAAAAGATGACTATGAGTGATTTCATATGTTTGGAAGTCATTCCTTTAACTATTGGTGTCGCTAATGGTTGTATACTGGTGGCATGGCCAATGAGTACTCAATGGAGATATTGACTCACTAATGCTGGTTGTCTTAATTGATAAACCTTTAAGTTATTTCCTTGGGGTTGATAAACCATTTGAGCTTTTTGAATGGGCTAATAAACCACCAGGGTGATTTTTCAAAGGCTAATAAACTACTTAACAGGCTGATACATTGAGGTAATTACTAAAAATGGTTTATAAATAACTTAGTGCTTGCCTTAGGGCTAATAAAGCACTTAAGTGTTTGCTAAGTAAGTTGAAAAGCCACCTAGATAGTGGGCCCTTGAATGTTGTAGTGCTTGTATTGAACATCTAGCTGATAAACCACCCTTCAAGTGATATCATTCTCCTAGACTGAGAATAAATTCATTGAGCCTTAGGTGAATCCCAATGATCTATTTTGAAGAGGTAGAAGAGTCACTGTCGTGCTTACTGCACAAGGCATTTCATAAACCACTTAGATACTGCACTCCCTCTCTGGTTTGTTTGACTTGATATCGTCGTGTATTTCCATTGAGAAAATCACTCCTGTGACTTTGAATCTGGCTTGGGGGTAGTTAGTTGCAAGAAATATTTTAGTGTAGTTGGCCTATGGTTCGATGGGGAGTTGAAGTCCCTCCTTTGGTTGCCAATCGTTCAAGTTAAAAAAATAAGTTTATTTACTTGTATATATGTTTGTACCATGGATGATGAACAATATATAGTATGTGATATGAAAGTGTAAGGATCGACACTACCAATGGAGGAATGTTGATATTTCTGTATATTTATGATGAATTCTTTTCTTACCTATGATCTCATGGCTATGTTGAACTTATAGATCTCTGTGTTGGTTGCTGTTCTCATAAGCTACAGAGTTATTGTACGAATATGAATGATTGCTTGAAGTGCCTCAACTAACCTATTAGAGTATGTTATTCAATTGTCTGATATGCTATGAGTAACATGGTTCATTGTCTTGTTTAAGGTTGTAGATTGCCTCTCATGACAAGGGGTTAATGCAGGTATTATGTAATGTATGATAATTCAATGATATTTGATAGTTACTTGTCTTAAGATCAAAGAGGACATTATGTGGTTAAGTGCATCTGTGTGATGCTATAATGTCTGGGGTTACACAGGGGAAGCATGGTATGTGAATTCCTTGTGAAATCTGGTTGTTGAATCCATTTATTAACTTTATTGAGTTTATGATATAAGTCTGGTTTGCTAGATCCATTAATTCTATTATGGTCCTAGTACATGCCTTGAATGGTCAATGATCAAGTTTGGGTTTTTATTCCTAAAATTTGATGTTCTAAGCAATGCTATACTTTCAGGAATTTTTGGTTTAAACTCTTGAAGTTTCCTTCTTGTAAGTTCGGTAGAAATCTTGCACTTGTATCCGAGGTTGGATGGGTATTGGATAGACCAAGTATTTGGGATATATATCCTTTTGATTCTTGGCACTAAATGCATTTGGATATGAGGAGAGGGTGGATGCATATCATACTATCAGATGCATACGATGATTCAAGCATTTGGCTAATCATCATGCATGCATATTCAAATGTGCACTAGATTTTGATGGCTACAAATTTCTATGGGAAATCATAGTATGGCTAGATGTTGAGATATCAAGCGGATCTGTATCTAGTAGTTTGGGAAATATGATGATGATGGCACGACGCATGTTTGCAAAGTCTTGGATGGGATCGAGGCCATTGAATGCACATGTGATTCAGAGGTTTGGGGTTTTAGGGTTTGTATCACTATGGCCTATCTATCCACACCTGAATTTCCCTTAGGGCCATATATAACCTAAGGAATTTATAAAAAGCGATGGGGGCTAGGTCAGGTGGGACCTATGGCCCTAAGTCTATGTGGATGCCATGAGAGACGCAGGACTGCCAGAGGTGACATGGTAGGTCCACGGGAGTCACACGTTGATGTCACAGGGTGGTACCTGGTTGAGATGGCACCATTTAATTGGTTGAAATTTAAAAGGTAGTAACTCTCATTATAGGAGTTAGATTGAGATAAAGTTTATATCGCTGAAAATCTCTCAGTGAGATGAAAACGATGGTGATATTATAAATTAATTCCACAAACTTTTGAGAAGGATTTTTGTAACCCTATATTCACAATAGATAATGGAGGTCAGATTAATTATAAAGTAACACCTTCCACATATTGATAAGTTACAAGGGGGTGGGAGGGAGCATTGCAACGTGGTATCAAATCACCCACATTCAATACTCGAATTAAATGGGCCTAGAAATATAATGTTAGAAGCTCCATTAAGAATTACAAATAATAGTATTTAATTTTGATCATTAAACACTACCTAAAGAAACACACACATGCGTGTGTTGATTTTTGGAAATTGCAATCGATAGTTGATTGATGTATACATATACATACTTATTTCAAAGTGATGAGTGAATATGTTAGTAGTGTTTGATTTAACTAACAATTATGTCTGCGTAACAATACATAATAGGACACCAAGATACAAGAAGAAAAAAAAGGAATGAGTAGCAAGATGGTGTAGTACAACACTGATAGATCCCACCATTATCAGTAAGAAGACTCATTTGGAAAGAGGAGAGACAGAGAATACCTTGATTGGATGGACACCCTTAAAAGCTTAAGGGTTGAGTTGAGAAGTTGCAAGCATGATAATGAAAATATTGTCAAAGCTCAAGAGAAACAAGCAAAAGTAAACACAATGATATTGCAAAGTTTATGATATCTACAAAGGTATAAGCAACATAATCTAGGTGCCAACTACCTATGAAAACATAAATCCAAGCAAAGTCCATTAGGTTTACGGAAGCATGGGTTAGAGGATAATGAAGAAAAAGAAAATAAGTCAAGGAAAATACATAGATAGACAAATGAAGATAAAGTGAGAGGATAAAATCCACTTAGCACTACAAAGAGAATAATAAGCAATCATGAGCAACTATCTAGTTCTACAATTAAGAGACATCACCAATAGAGGAGGAATGATAAAAACTTGATACCAGAGGAATTCAAGAAGAAGAAACCTCCTATCTTTGATTGATTTGAAATCAACATGATTGATTACTTGCACAATTGACTAAGGAAGCGTTATGTGAATGAATGAGGGAAAATGAGTTATTTTTATTTATTAAACATAAACATAGAGAAATGAAATGAAGAAATATACAGTAGTAAAGAAAGATGCAAACACAAAAAACATTGATTATGGAGTTCATCCCTCCTAGACTACATCTCCGGGTCCATTCCAAGTGAGCGTTCGTTTTATTAGGAAATGATCCAAAGAGTTTATTTATAAGAGATTTTACCAACTGATTTTTCCACACAGGCATTGATAATTATTATAGAAATAAATCCATCTATCTTAGCTTTCCAACGCCTATCTTCATTCCCAATTTGGCTCAAAGACGACCAAAATATGCCCAAAAGAGCATCTGCTGTCATAAACAAAACTCTATCCTACAATTCACCATTCATATCTCTCTAGCACTGGTGAAATGGTAGAATTTTATAATGGCCCTAGGCAGGTTCGAGGGTCGAAGCATCCAAGATATCTTTGGCAAGTTTTTGGTTGGTTTTAACAACATACATTGAGGTCAAATAGGGTGGCTTGGTGCTTTGGCAAGTATCATATTTAGTGTTTTTTATTTTTTAATTGAAACGATTATTTTTTATTTAATAGTAAAATCTGTTTGTGCTGAGGCAAAATCAACCATCGATACAAGACAACAATCCAACTTTCTGTTACATGATGAAAAACATTTCAAGGAATGCATATTTGTGAAGGATTTCCATCGTTTATGCTAAGGTCACCTTGAGGGAGAAGGCAACCTTTGTTTGCATTGAGATCAACTTCTTTGTTTGAGCCTATGAGGATGTGGAAGAACTGGAAAGAAGAGAAATCAAGCAAGGTGAACTTTAGTCTACGGAGGATCTTGTTTAGCATTGAATCATTGAATTGATCTTTCGAGTGTAACTTTTTTATCAAGTTTTCAGAGTCTCCGAAGGTTGAAAATCTCTAATGCCTTCCTCACGAGCTAGTTGGAAATATTTTAACAGGCCAAGGTTTCTGCTTGGTTATTTGTTCGCTACCCGAGACCCCAGCTGAAACTGTCTCTTCTTGTGCCATCCTAAGAGTAAAGCACACCTCCATCTCTTGCTGTCCTAGGGTTACCTTTGGAGGCTCCATCAAAGAAGATCATTGCTTTACCCTGCTTCCTCCACCAAACTTGAAATATTCATCTGAGTCCCTTAAACGCCATCCTGGATTGGTTGAGGGTCTAGCTGTGGTTTGATTTCTATCCCAGAAAACAAATGTCACCATCCATTTCTTTTCATCTAGGAAAAGAGAGCTATTAGGTTTATGGGATTGGTTTCTCATGGTTTCAAAGAGAAGAGCTTTGGCTTTGGCAGCAATCGTTGAGGGAGGCCAAGATGTGTTGTTGAAAATCTGTTCGTTTGTAGCAAGCTAGATTTTCTAGCAAACATTCTTGGGGATGGTGTACCAAACACAAAACCAAAGGAACTTTTTGGAGATAGCCTGAGGGTAGCGCTCCTTCCATGTGGAAAATAAATCCACAACAGAGATTTGGAAAGGAGTTGTGACATTGATTCCTTGAAGGGTAAAGTTCCACAGTTATTTGGCGAAGGAGCAGTCCACAAAGAGATGATACGTGGCTTCAAGAGAATTCATGCATAGAGTGCATCTGTGAGGGCCTGCAATGATTATTTTCAATAGGTTTTCCCCTGTCAAGATCTTCTTGTGCATTAGGACCCAAAAGAAAAAATTGATTTTGGGGAGGCCTATGGGATCCCACACCAGATTCCAAAAGCTAGCAGGATGATTCATCTCTCATTGTGTTTGAAGAAGCTGAAAGCCAAGTGCAACTGTGTAGGTTCTAGAGATACCCCAGCCCCAAGAATCAGTAGCTTTCTTGTGGTCTGGAGTGACATCCCTTAACTATGCTTTGAGAATATTTTTTTGTAGTTGCAAATGCTCCGGAATTCTAGGAAAGACTCAAGAATGTCAGTTTCCTGTCTCATCCCACTTAGAAATGTCCTCAAGTTTGTGAATGCCATGCTGATACATCCAATTTCGTATCTCTTTAAGAGATTCAGAGTTGGTGAGGGGCGAGTGTCCCATAATGTAGTCTTTCCACAATTTGATTTTCTTTCCATTTCCAAGAATGCGACATAGGTGGTTTTGGAAAAAAATGATTCCTATCCTCCAGAGGTTCCAAATCAATGAAACTTTCATGTTTCTGTCCACTTACATATTCCTGAGGGAGGCAACTTTGACATATTTAATTCTTAGGATCCATCTTACTGGATGGTTTGGCTCTACATGTATATTCCACAGGATTTTACAACCAAGTGAAATGTTGGCATGGGCGGGGTCTCTAATCTGAATTTTGCCTTCTCGAATTGAATGTTTCGCCATGTCCCAACTGAATAAGTGGTATTTCCTATGGTTTCCTTTTCCTCCTTGCCAAAGGAAATCGCGAAGAAGTTTAGAGATCTGATCAGAGATGGTCTTAGGCGCCAACAAGAATGAGGATTGATAAATGGGTAAGGCAGAGAGCACAAATTTTATGAGGGTGAGTTTTCCACCGTTCGTGAGCCATTGGCCTCCCCAAGATTCGATTTTAGCTTTGATTTTACTAATAAATTCAACCCATAGAGAAATCTTGTTGATTCCGAGAGCTAGTGGCACCCCAAATATTTGATTTGTCCTAGTGTGCATAGCTTGCAAATCCAAGGATTTGCACAACTCTATGAATTTCATGCTCCTCAATGTTCCAACCATACACAACGCTCTTGTTGTCATTTATGAGAGCACCAGATACACTGCAGTATCCATGAAGAGTGGCTTTAAAGGTGTTAGCGATCCTGGTGGAAACTCCGCTAAACTGCAGGGAGTCATCAACAAAGAGTGCATGGTTGATGGGCTCTAGAGCATTCGAGATTTTAAGACCAGGATCAGTCCCTACAAACATTTCAATTGACAGCTTCCTGCTGAGGGTTTCAGCCATGAAGATATACAGGAAAGGGGAGAGAGGGAAGCCTTGCATTAATCCCCTCATGGCTTGGAAATAACTGGTTGGTATCCCATTGACAAGCAGTGCAATCCATGGCTTATCTGTACATGCTTTGATCAAATTGAAAAAATCAGGGGAGAAACCAAAGGAGAGAAGGAACCTATGGAGGAAGGAGAGGTTGACCCTATTGAAGGCATTTTCCATATCCAACTTGATCATCATTCCTTTCTCCTTCCTTTGATTACTCAAATGAATAACTTCTTGCACCCAGATGACATTGTCCAAAATATGTATGCCTTTGAAAAACCCTCCTTGAGAGATGGAGATGAGGTTTTTGAGGAGAAAAATTACAAAGGGAGATAGGCCTAAATATTCCAAAGGAGATAGGGTTCACATCTTTCGGAATTAGAGCTAGGAAGGTGGAGTTAGTGCTTCCCCCCACCTTGGATTTTTTCAAAAACCCTTTGATCATTCTCAACAAATAAACTTTGATGTTGTCCTAGTAGATCCTGTAGAAATGGATTGAGAACCTGTCGGGGCCAGGGGCCTTGTCGAGTTCCATTGACCATACGACATTGTAGATTTCTTCATCAGTGAATGGATTTGTGAGGGCTAAGTTGTATTCTCTGTTAACCAGTGAGGGGATGTGGGAAAAATGTCCTCTTCGCTGCCTTCTCTCCCTTTGTTGTAGAGGTTTTGGAAGTGTGAGACATTTGCAGTTTTGATTTGGTCGAAGAATTTGCAGACCACCCCTTCAGAGGTTGTTATTTCCGAGATATGATTACAGGAGAGGCGAGCCCTGAATTGGCGATGGAAGTAGGAGCTATTTCTATCTCCTCATTTCAACCATAGGCCGCGAGACTTAATTCTCCAGTATTCCTCGTCAATGGGGAAGGAGCAGTAGGAGTTTCTTTGGGCTATTTGTTCCTTTGCAAGCTCCGTTGAGGTTATGTCTTTTATTTTCAATTCCATTTGCAGGTCCTCCAACAGTTGGACTGCTTCCTTTCTCTAACTTGGTGTGATAGTAGGATTTTTGATCCACTCTTTCAAAGCTTGCTTTGTTGCCTTTAACTTTTTTTCCCACACATAACTTGGGGAGCTAGTGATAGAAGTGGACCAAGCCATGTAGACAGTGCCATGGAACTTGTCTCTATCACTCCAATGAGGACTAACCCTAAAAGTAATGAGACCCAATTTTTCTTCCTCTTCCAATAGTAGAGGAATAGGCTTATGGTCCTGTTGTAGCTGCTACAACACCCTCCAAAATTTAGTCCCATCTTAAAATTTTAGAGCCCCTTATCTCTTAGGTAAAGGTAAGTCTGATGCATCCTTAGCCTTGAGGATTGATAAATCCCATTTTCAAGCATTCTACCTTCAAATATTGGTTCATGACTTGTTGTCTTTGAAATTAGTCGCATAGTCGCAAGTCGCAAAAACAATAAAATATTGACCTTGCGACTATGCGACCTGGCAAATTTGTGACCCCCAGGTCGTAAGGTCGCTAGGTCACATCCTAGCCTGAAATATCACATACGTGACTGTGCAACTTAGCGACCTAGCGACCTCCAGGTCGCGGGGTCGCAAGGTCGTATCATGGCCTAAATTTTCCCATTCGCGACCTAGCGACCTTGTGACCCCCAAGGTCTCAAGGTCACATCTTTCCTCAACCGGTCCTATTTGCGACTTAGTGGCCTTCATGAAATGACTGCAGGTGTGAACCAAATAAAAGGGTCGCGTAGGTAGCATTTGACCTGCGTGACGAAGCAAATAACACCTCTGACAGTCCAACTAGATCACATTTTTTCCGGGTAAGTTGCCTAATCCTCCTGATATTTCTTGTTTTGATTAGATGTTGCCTCACCTACCCCTACCCTACCTTATTAATTCCCCTTGACTTCATTCCTATGCAAACCAAGTCCTCACCGTCTCTCTAGTTAATGTTTTCAACCCTCTCATGCTCATCCCTCTCTGCCTCCCCCTCTGAGCCTTAACTTGCCTTAGTTTCCTTCAAACACCCCCTCTTGGCTGCCTGGGAAGGCCTTTAAACTCCTATCTTCCCATCCCTTGGATTTTTCCCTCTTTGCAATTCATTCCCCGCGGGCCGTGATCACTGTAATTTCTGTTAGAAAGCCTTAACGTGACCCTGCGACTTAGTGACCCAGCGACCTTGTGACCTGGCGACTTGTTCAATGAGTTGCGAAGTCACTGATCATAAATTAACTGCTCAATTTGCGACTTTGTGACCTAGCGACCTAGTCACAAGTCACCAAGTCACAAGGTCATGGTTTCTGGAAACTTCATGCCAGTGCAACCTAGTGAGCGTTCGACTTAGTCGCAAAGTCGCTAAGTCACAAACCTCACCATTCCTTTAGATAATAGTTGGCAGGAGTCACAACGACCTAACCTAAGTACTCAATTCATTTATAAGTTTATTCAGTCTCAATGTATTTGTGATTATGCCCTCCGTCTTATCGTGGGATTTTTTTTTGGCGAGTGTGTCTCCATCTCTTCGGCCTCAAGCGATATTGGGCCTCCATCTATTCAGAAAATAAACAAGAGTCTTGAGATTGAGATATCAGAAGAAGTCACACATCCTTCCCCACCCCCTATCTATGGGGACACCACCTGTGTGTTTGGGAAATGAGACAAGATGACTTGGTACCAAGTATATCAGGAGTTCACAAAGCTTGAGTTCCCTGAAGACCTCGCGGACCGGCAAGTGTATATTCATGTTAAAAGATCCAAACTCCACTATGCAGGCTCTCATCCACCCATATTCCCATGTGAAGAGGTCATTGAATGGATCCTCCAGAAAGTCGACTCTAAGATCTGGGTCATCCACGATCACTCAGGGAAGACATTTGATAACCTGATGGGGAAAGATGCTAAAGTATACTATGTACTCCCCACCAAAAAACAATCCTTCAATGCAGATTGGGTAGCCACTCATGAAGTACCAATACCAGAAACCTTGAAGGGATGGTGGGAGGACATTAAGAAGTTTAAGACGAAAAAGGACCAGGAATATAAAATAGAGAGCCTTAGGAAAGTCTATAAACTTGTGGCAGCAATGATGTGTAAAATGTACGACTGACCAGATGCCACTACTTTCAACGGGACTTGGGTCCCACTCATGTATGCTATCACTTCATATGGAACCTAGTTCAACTGGGCTAACCTGATAGTAGCAGCCCTTAGGGAAAACATATCAGCGACACAGGCGCCAGAAGAGGGATGTGCTTCTGTATTATACATGGCCTCTTACCTTTTGGACGCAGTGTGTGCAAGATGTCATTTTGTAGGATGGTCGAATAATTGGGATGTGAAGCATGGTGGACCAATCCAAAAGGACTTGAGTGTGTTCTGGGCTTCAAGATACAAGCAAGATATATAATCCATCTTGTAGAATTTCATCCCCGCACTCTACAGAAAGATTTTCGGCAAAGATGCCTCGTGCATGTCCAGATGCACCATGGAAATGATAAACCAGGTGGCCAACTGGTTTCCCATTGCAGAGAGTACTTTCATTAGGGTCTTTGGATCATTCAAGGCGCCTCACGCACTGCCCAAGTTTTTCACTGGTAAAATACTCTTACAAGAGGTGTGTTACCAAATGATGAGTGGATTTTCTAAGGTCCTCAGCAAAAGCAAAAAGATGCTATGGCCTACCCTCCCGCTCACTATCGGTGCCTATACAGTTAAGGATTTCAAAGAAGTAGAAGCAGAGGCAGAGGAAATCAAAGGTTTTCATTTCATAAACTTCACCCATAGATCATATGATCCTGAAAGGATCATCCCTGCACATTGCAAATGGGCCAAGTTCAATTAGAAATACCAACACACGAAATGCCCTGTTGAAGAGCAAGTTAGGAACTAGTACAACAAGGACAAGGAAGTCATGCCAGAAGAATCAACTGATTTGAGTGAGGATCAAGGAGGTCAAGATGATCAAACTATGGAATAAAGGGTTGACATGTTGAAATGGAAGGACCCGATAGGAGGAGCCTCATCTTCCAAATCCAAGAAGCCAAAGAATGCTACAGGCAGTAGTCTTTCTAAAGATAAACAAGAAAAGAGAGACAAAGAGGCCAAGGCACAACAAGAAGTTGAGAAGAAGGTAAGGGAAGAGGAACTAAAAATAACCCAAGATGCCCTAACACGACAACAAGAAGAAGATAAGAAAAAGAAGCAAGCTAAAGAACAACAGAAAAAACAACAGAAAGAGGAACAGAATAAAAAGAAGGAAGAAGAAGCCCACAAGAAGAAAGAGAAAGAGGTGACCCAAGACATTCAAACATTCCTACAACCCATTAGGCAAGAAAATACTTCCCAGGACCTCCCGACCTCATAGTAAAACATTATTCATTTCATCATTACACCAGTCCAAATCTACACCAAACTGGCCTCCCTATCCAATCAAATCTCAGTGAAGAGGCACACTTTGATCCCGGACGCTCTTGAGTGTTTACATAGGTTAGGAGAATATACCCCCCAGGTCACTCTAGTGGCTGTAGACTATCAGGCCTGGAATAATTACCTCAAAGAACAACAAAATATAGAAGTCACGGGCC
Organism: Pinus albicaulis; assembly: GCA_034641835.2. NCBI lineage: Eukaryota > Viridiplantae > Streptophyta > Pinopsida > Pinales > Pinaceae > Pinus > Pinus albicaulis. Next base: position 96,717,892 of record CM076572.1, on the reverse strand, counting down.
TCTCTATCACACAACTGCTCCCTTGACAAAGAAAATGGTACAGTTCGCAGGTTGCAATAGGGAACAGTTCGCAGGTCGCAGTCAGGACCAAGTTGCAAGTCGCAACACCACCTAGGTCGCAGATCATGCCAACGGTCGGGAAGCTGAAGGGTCAGGGCCACCCAAGGGTCAATTTTGTTCTATAAGTACTCCCTCCGGGGACATTGTAATGGACCTTTTTTCGAGACTCCAAAAGGAGAAAATATTATTGTATCGTATTGAATGCATGTTTCCAAGAATGAAAACAAATCAATGTTTTGATTCCACTACTGGATCTTATGAAAACTTATGTGTGCAAGCATTATGAATATTATGTCTAATATATTTGCTATATTTTATAACTGACTAGTCTGTGTTTTTCTGTTCATACATCATTTGTACGTTTAAGCTTTCTGGATGTGTCAACAATATGTGAATGTTTCATCAAGGGATGTTTAATGACTTCGTTATTAATTTCGCTCCATCTTTCGAAAAACACTTAAGGAATTGAAGGGTGTTCTGACCATAGAGAACTGTTTCTTTTGTGGTCAAGCAAATTTTATGAGGATGACCCTAATGATGTGCTGCTAAGAACACCTCCTTTGGGTGCATGCTTTGAATCTCACTTTTTTATTTATAATGTTTCATTTATAGTATAATTCATCGACCATTTGTTTCGTATCATTCGAATAGAATGCGTCACCAAGTCCGCAAGGCACATCTCCGCCCGAGAGAAGGCATGTTCAGCAGTAGCTGGACCTACACCTCGGACGGGATCCCTATCAAAAGCAGTCTAGAGTCTAGTTGGGACTTTATACCAAGGAGATCCCCTACTGTTGGCCAGGAAATTTTTCCTCGTCAATAAGTTTGAGGTCAGCATGGGGAGGATTTTGGAGGATATGAGTCTCTTTTCCAAGAACATTGAACTCTAAACTAAGAACCTATCCAGTATGGCAGAAATGTGATCTTTCCCAACTCTGTTATTGGGCCAAGTGTAGAGTCCTCTCCTAGGTTTGAGATCCATGAGGTCCCATTGATGAACAAGGTCTTCGACCAAAGGGAGAATTTGGTTCCTGCTACTGCTGCCTCCTCTTTTTTCTTTTGTATCCAACACTATGTTTAAATCTCCAGCTATAATGATATTATTGGGAGAATGGAGATCTAAAAATGCAGAAAGAGTTTGCCAACATTATCTCTTCTCAGCATAAAGCACCAGAACGTAAAGATTGAAAAGAGAAAAGGTTAACTTACTTGTGCAATGTCTTAGCTTGCTAAATATCCAGTGCTGGGTCTCGAAGTAGTTTTCCAGTTGAAATTGGTCCTCCTTCAACAGGGTGGAAATTCCTCCTAAAGAGCCACCTGAAATTATTGACTTTCCTGCATTCTTCTGCCATTTCTTCTTGCTGATGTCCAAAAGGGTGTCCCCTTCAATTTTAGTCTCTTGGAGCATGAGGATTTCTGGAGGTTTCACTTACAATAGATCTTTGACAGCTTCAGCTTCTGATGGGTTCCCCAAGCCTCTACAATTCCAAGAGACTAATCACATTATTTACTAATGGAGGGGTTTGGAGCTCCTCCCTTGGGAGGCCTTGTTTTGGTGTTCCTCCCAATGGACATCTCGATTGTGGGTTGAATTCCTTGTGTTTTTTCCCTTTCAACCTCTTCCTCCCTTGCTTCTTTATGGGACTTTCTTCTGACTCTTTTCGAGGGCCTCTCAAAGGTGTCATCCTTCGAGGAGCAGAAGGTGTCTATTGAATTATTTTTGGTTATATCTGCATATGAGGGGGAGGAGGAGATGTCTGGGGTTGCTTCGGGGAGGATTGATTCTTCGTTATATTTTTCAGTTGAGGGGAGAATGGATTGTTCCTTGTTGTTCAAAATTTTTTCCAGAGGGTCTGCTATGTTATTGTTCTCTTCAATAAGATTGGCTGCTATCGTTGAGGGGATGGAGCTCCCTACCCCTAGGGCCTGCTGTTGAGCAGGAAAATCCCCTCTGCAGACAGAGGCGATCCCTCTAGCCCTAGGGTGGGTCTAGCAATAAGGGAACATACTGAATTCCTAAATTCCTAGTTTTTAAATGAAATACGGTCTGGGATAGATACCCTACCTTGGTCTAATGCTTCTGTCATGGCACACAACAACAATCCTTCAATATTTGTCTTCATGCCTTGTGCTCTGTTGGTGACGATGTCCATGCACCCATACAAAGATCAAGTAAACGATTATAACATAAAAGCATATACATTCATCTACAAATGTTCAACTAGTCAAGGAGAGTTAAACACTTTGCATATAAATAAAAACAAATTTGGAACCAAAAACCAGTCATGTATTATTGATATAGAAAAAGAAGTTTACAACCTTATGTCTTCAAATTACAGATATCCTTCGACGGTTTCAGTCGGGCACGTCTCAAGCATTCGTTCATCGTTCAACTCAATGAGGAAATGGGCTTAAACTCTCTCTCAAAAATGGATTCTTCTCTGCTTTCTCCAACACACTAGCTATAACTAATGAATGTTCAACTAGATGAATCAATGCGAGGAAGAAGAATTTATAGGAGAGGAGGAGGAGGTTTGGGATTCCACATAAGGTGGAGGAGAGGTCTATCACTTTGGGGAGCTGCACATTTGTAGGAACTACTAGGCTAAAGGGAGAAAGTTGACTTGATTCAGTCGAACAAACCATGATGACTCCGCTCACGAAGCTGTTAAGCATAGAAGCTTCGTTTCTATTTTAAAAAAATTTCCAAAAGCGGCTCAGCACGGGTGCCCTTATGAGATAGAGCGCCAATGGGCGCGAGGCTCAATGTTAATTTATTCATGGGCACGAGGCCATAACTGCCTACCAGCGCTAACCCAAAATCATGTGTTTTTGAAGGTCTGCTTGGGGAATGATCAATATATATTATATTATTGACATGACAAGGGATGTAATGACATTTATAGAAATGTATGACAGTACACAGGGGTCACTGAAATGGTCCTCCAATGTTCGGGATGGGGATTGTAGGGACGGAGACAAAATACTGTGTAACAGATGCCCCCTAAAGCATGAAGTTTGAGAGAGAGGGAGGGGTGAAATGCTTTATGAGAACATGCCCAAACCAAAACGCCACCATCGGAAGACCCGCAAGATCCAATACAACTGATATCTCTGATACATGAATATGTGGTATGGGTGCAACCATCCATAATAGAGAATATACTAGCAATTGCACCGGGGGTGCAAGGGAACGCCGGATGGAGGACATGTGAATCGTTTTGTGCTATATGAGGGGTAAAAACTGGATTGTGATTTAACAGAAGAAAAGCCAAAGCTGAACAGATAATCATAAATGGTAAGTAGAAATATGATCACCTAAGGTGGAAAGCCTATAGCTATTAATATCTCGATTCTTTTCACGTTCAAACTATCTATATTGTATACTAAAGAAGCAACCTGACGCCATGCCACAAACTGGCCATTCAAATGGCTTGCACATCCTTGAGACTGATGGAATCCTCATATATGAAGAAGACAATGAGACCTTGATGTGAAATTCCCGTATTTTCTCTGCATGTGCTTGATGTTATGTCTGGGTGGTCGAATTGAGTGTGCTGATTTTGATTTGCAGAAGGCCGAATAGGATGAGCAAACCCATTATCATACGTTGTTTGCCCATAGAGCCTTTAAGTTTGTCTAAGGCGGTAAACCTTGCCCGTGTGGTTCATCATCAAGACAAGATGGAGAATCTGATCAAGTAACCTCTTTAAATAGAAATTATAGCTCCTACTTGCCGTTTGTAAAATAATGGCTAGGTTGCCTCAAATAATAAAATTTATTTTATTTTATTTTAAAAAGAGTAAACCAAATGATCAAAGTTTATAATTTGAATTTTAAATATTTATATTTATTTTAATAAAAATAATAATTTTTAATTTAATATTATTAAATTGTAATTTATGTAATTTTATTTTTATTTCATTTTATTTATTTATTTATTAATCTTTATTTTATTTTATTTCTATTTATTTATTTATTTTATTTTTATTTTTTAATTAAGAATTTTTTTTTATCTATTTTATTTTTAATTTTAATTTTATCCTTATTTTATTTTATTTCTATTTATTTATTTATTTGTATTTTTTTTTTTAATCTTTTCTTATCATAGCATTTAATTATTAAAAATAAAATAAATATATAAATTCAAACTTTAAATATTATTTAATTCTTTTTAACATTTAATTTATTCGATAATAATAAAAACAAATGAATATCCTTTGAATAATGCGCCGAGACTATCTCCCTCTTTTATAAAGTACTCGAATATTAATAGAAATCCTCCTCTTGTAAACTGTATTAAAAGGCAATATCCCGATGCTCATAGCTTAACACGCACTTATATTTTAATGCTCATCCTCTCATTATATTTTGATGTTTGAACTTCTTAGACCATAACCCCAAGCAATAACAAGTATACGCCCTCCCAAAAGGCTCACGACGAACTTTAGTTTAATAAGCATTGACCAAACCTTAAAGTTAAAACCTCAAGTCTTATCATGTCATTAGATCATTAATATGGGATCACTGCATAACTTAATTTTAATATCGCGGACATCAATCGACGATACCATAGACACTTCCACATATTCATTAAAACACCATTATGCATGAATGTCCGCTATATATATATCCCAGACCTAACTATAAGGCCAGCGCCAATATAACGTTCGGGCCCACTATTAACAATCCTCTCGCATCCGATGGCTGGAGGAGTATCGCGTTGATTGGGGCGATCCAACGAGTGGGGTGGACTTTCGCATTTTTTTTGATGCCCATTATGAAAGTTTGAGTTCCAATCACATGGACTTAAGGTAAGATTTGTCAATCTCAACTTGATTTCCCTTATTTATTTCTATTGGAAAGCTTTAAAGCACTCATTGTGGAAGTTTGGATACCAATCACATGGACCCAAGGTAGGTTTTTTCAATCTCAAATTGAATACCCTTATTAATTTGTATGTTGGAAAACTTTAAAGCACCTATTATGAAAGTGTATGTAGGTGAATTGTCAATATCAAGATTAACCAAATGGAATAATGACAAGGCTTTGACATCCCACTGAAATTCCACCTCACAATTCTCCCTCTTAGATAGAGAACAATGCTCTTAAGAATGATCAATTAAAATGATTAAATTAGGACATCATTGTTAGATGTAAGATACTATTAAATTAATTTTCATGTCATTTGATGTATGTTGTGTGTAGATAAATATCATGAAATTAGAGCTAGCTATAACTAGGAAGCATATGATTACACTAGAGGTAACTTTAGTAATGATTGCAAGGGATACTTGCTTTCTTGTTGATATTACCTAGACCAAAATTATCTTTTGTATTCTTAATATGTAAAGAAACAAGTCATTAGCCTAAGATTTAAAGACCTATGGTAAGTGCCAAAAATCTTTTTTTACATATCATCATCGTTTTATTTCATGTAGCATGATTTTTTTTTAATAACAATAATATTTTTCTCACATTCACAAATAATCATTAACAACTATATTATAATAAAATTTTCTAACTTCAAATGAAAATTATTAAATTGTATATATTTTACCAATTTTATTAATGTAGTTTAACTAAATAATATTTTGAATTTTTTCTTGACTAAAAATCCATTGATACATAATGTTACTTAGTTTACTTTCTGAATATAGAAATAATTTATTTCTAACATTATGAAATGATTGAAATATATAAACTTAACCACTTAAAATACAATTTTTTTAATTTCTTTTCTAATTGTAATAGAAAAAAAACACTTATTAAACTATTACACACTAACTTCAAAATCATACATCTTTATGATTAAAGGTGAGATTAGTTATAATTTGTAAATGTAAACCCCACAATATATTTTGTCAAACCAGGAGGTAACTCCTCAAAATCAGAATATGTATTAGCTGAAGAATGTACATGCCTTTATAGATGGGAGGTGAGGCTATTGGGATTCATCTCCCAATGACTCTTGGCCTTCCTTATTTCCTAATATTAAATAATATACAAAAATACAAATGCACACCCATCCATAGGATTAGGTGTCAACATTCCTCCCTTTAATCCGAAGGGATGTTGGTGAGTCCAAGCATCGATCTGAACTTTTCAAACTTTTCTCTTCCAAGTGCTTTGGTGAAGATGTCAGCAGTTTGCTCATTTGTGGAACAATGATGTAGATGAATGGTTTTGGCCTGAACATGATGTCGAATGAGATGGTACTTTGTATTGATGTGCTTTGTTCGATCATGGAACTTTGGGTTCTTGGCCAACTTTAGTGCAGAAGTGTTGTCGATCATGAGTGGAGTGGAATACATCTGTTTCATCTGCAAATCTTCCAGGATTTTCCGGAGCCACACAATTTCCTTTGTTGCTTCAGCTGCTGCCACATATTCTGCCTCGGTCGTGGAATCTGCTGGAACTGACTGTTTGCGTGATCTCCATGAGACAGCTCCTGATCCAAGACTCATGGTATAACCTGTAGTAGACACCCCTGTTTCTTTGTCGCCATCAAAGTCTGAATCAGAGTATCCAATCAAGCTGAAGTCGCCTACCTGTGTATATTTGAGTCCAAAGTCTTGAGTCCCCTTCAAGTCCCTTAGCACTCTTTTTGCAGCAGACCAATGTCCTTCACAAGGTTTTTGCATGAACCTTGAGAGGATTCCAACAGCAAATGAAATGTCAGGTCTGGTGGTGGTCAGGTAGATAAGACTTCCTACAAGCTGTATATACTTAGTTGCATCCTCAAATTCCTTCCCTTCAATAGATGTGAGCTTCAAGTTTTGTTCCATTGGAGTGGTTAAGGGATTACAGTCATCCATGCCAAATTTGTTCAAGAGATCTCCAATGTACTTCTTTTGAGAAAGAAATATGAATTTAGGATGTTGAATTACTTCAATACCCAAATAGCAATGAACATGACCCAAATCAGTCATTTCAAAACCTTTCTTCAACTCTTTCTTCATGGATGCAATATAGCTCTCATTGTTTCCTGTTATCAAAAGATCATCTACATATACCACAAGATATACAACTGCTTTTCCAACTTTCTTAACAAACAAAGTTGCATCATCAAGATCAAAATGTTTGAAGTCAAGTTTCAGAAGATGCTCGGTCAATTTCTCATACCAGGCTCGTGGTGCTTGCTTGAGGCCATACAAGGATTTTACAAGTTTGCAAACTTTGTTTTCTTGAACCTTTACAACAAATCCTTCTGGCTGGGACATATAAACTTTCTCCTTTAGATCTCCATTCAAGAAGGCTATTTTTACATCCATCTGATGGAATTTCCATCCATTCTGAGCTGCTAAGGCAAAGAGAGTCCGGATGGTGGTCCATTTTGCTGTGGGAGCAAAAGTTTCTTCATAATCGACTCCTTATTTCTGTGCGAATCCTTTTGCCACAAGCCTGGCCTTGTGCTTGTCAAGTGAGCCGTCCGCTTTGTACTTGTTCTTGTAGACCCACTTACAGCCAATTGGTTTCGTTCCCAAAGGCGGATCAACCAGCTTCCAAGTGCCATTCTTTATCAAGGCATCATACTCCTTCTACATCGCTTCTTTCCATTCATCATGAGAAGCAGCTTCTTTGAAGGAAGTTGGTTCATGATCTGTAGACAAACTCAATTCACAATTATAAGCAATATCCATATCAACAGGGGAATCATAATTATCTACATCACCTTCGATTTCTTGAGTGGAACTTCTTGTTCCTGTTTTTCCAACCTCATCAGGATGAACATCCTCCAGTGTCTTTGTCAGCCATTTGGGAGGACCTTTCTGAGATGGCCCAGGCTGGTCACTTGACTGAGTTGGGATTGATTCAAGATTCAATCTCCCAATTCTGTCGATCACATCATCCAATGTGTCGTCTGTGGTTGTTTCTTGATGTGGGGGAGAGAGTGCTTCAGGATATGATTCCACAGTTTGATTCAATATCGGAATCCCTCCTTCAAGGTGTGGAATCACATTATCAAATTCTTGGAAAGACTTTGCATGTGTGAATCTGTCCAGGAGATCAAGTTGCCACTCAACAACCTTGTCACTTTTGGAAGATTCAAGAAATATGACATCTCTTGCTATCACAAACTTTTTATTTTCTTCATCATAGAGACGATATCCTTTGGAGGTATTGGAGTACCCCAAGAAGATACATTTTCTGCTTCTAGCACCAAGTTTGTTCCTTTGACCCTTGGGTATCAAGGCATAACAGGTGGACCCAAAGACCCCGAAATGCTTTACCGAAGGAATGTGGCCATGCCACATTTCAAAAGGAGTTTTGTTTCTAATTGAACTTGAAGGACACCTATTCTTTATGTAAACAACACATAGAATTGCATCAGCCCAAAACATCAATTTTACATTCTTGAAAAATAACATGGAGCGAACCATATTTAAAATAGTTCTGTTCATTCTTTCAGCTACACCGTTCTGTTGTGGATTATATGGCACAGCTGTTTGATGTTTGATTCCATGTTGACGAAGATAATTTTCAAATTCGTTTGAAGTGTATTCTTTTCCATTATCAGTACGTAGAGAGCCAATATGTGTTTGTGCATCATTTTCAATCCATGCATGAAAATTCTTTAAAGTTTGAAAAGCATCAGACTTATTCTTCAGTAAGTAAATCCAACACATTCTGGTGTAGTCATCAATAAATGTCATCATGTATTTGTTTCCATTTGCAGAAGCAATAGGCATAGGGCCACATAAATCTGAATGAACAAGTTCAAGTTTCCTATGTGCTCTTAAGTGTGAATCATGAAATGGCTGTTTGCTATGCTTTCCTAGAATACAAGCATCACATTCCTTAGGTTTTCTAGGAATTGTAGGCAGTCCATCAACACCATTTTTCTTCAACAAACGAAGGCCGTCATAGTTTAAGTGTCCAAATCTAGCATGCCATAAAAGACTTGATGGAAATGTACCTTCATCATGATGTGAACTGAATGCAAAGTTTTGAGCATGAGAAGATGAACCTTTCAGCTTCAAGAGTCTCCCTTCTTCTATTCCCTCCATGACAAGTGAGCGATCTGATGCTTTTCTGACCTCTGCCTTGCCATCAAACAAGTGAACTGAGTGTCCTTGCTGCCGGATTTCAACCAGGGACAGCAAGTTTCTCTTCAACTCAAAGAGGTATAGAACCTCATGTAGGATATGATCAGGAAGACCAGGCAGTTTAAGCCTGACTGTGCCAAGCCCTGATGGCTTGAGTTTGGATTTATCTGCGAAATATACTGCTCCATCAACTTTGTCAGTGAATTCTTCAAAAAAATCTTTTCTAAATGTCATGTGATATGTTGCTCCTGAATCTAGCAACCAATCATCTCTCCATGAAGTAAATGAAACATCAAATAGGTTTTCAGTTACTCCATTGTTACAATGTGCTAGAACAGAATGAGCTGATTCAGCTGGTTTGCCTTTGTCTTTGTCATCAATTTTACCTTTGTCTTGATTTGTTTGCTGTTGAGCTTTAGATTGTCTGCCCCCCTTTTCTCTGAAGTTTCTTCTTCGTCTTCTGTCTTCTCTTCCTTTGGATGGACCTGAAGCATGTCTCTTTTCTCTCTGTGCCAAGTAGGCAGCCTCTTTAGAAGATGAAGGGACTGTCATCTTCTTTTGAAGGAGGAGAGAAAAAATTTTGCTGGAAAATTTCTCTTGAAGGAGAGAAAACAAAAAAAATCTTTGCTGGAAAATGCACTCAGTTTAAAAGGACAGAAACTCTTTGCTGCAAATATGAAGACTGAATTTAAAAAATTACTCTTTGCTATAAACTGAATTCTGCATAAAAAATATATATGTATATTTTTTTTTGTTTGGGGAATAAAATTTTTTTATGTGAAAAGTCGATATGGAATGGAAGGGAGGGTACGGAATTATGAAATGGAAGGAGTGGTATTCAAAGATGGGCAGTATATTATGAAGGGCGGTAATATGTGGAGCGTGGAGGGCGGTGTAACATATATACAACGTGCTTGTGTTATATATGCATTTTGGAGCGGCGTTTAGTTATGGGAGACAGCGTATAAGTGGGAGACAGCGTATATATGCATTGTGTACAGCGTATTATAACTGACAGAGAAGCTGTAGACTGTGCAGCGTAATATTATAACGTTGTATGTCAATACAACGCATACCAAACCAAACCAACGTATTATAATTTGAAACGACAGCGCTGGAATAGTGTTACAAAAAACGACACACAGATATATGACTGTCAAATATGAAACGAGGGCGGACAGTAAAAACGTGGTAATGAAGCGTTGTATGGATTTATGAATGGAACCCGAGCGGTATTACCATATATCTGACAACGCGTGGAATATAATGAGGTGTGGATTGGCGTTGGATTATAATGAGGCAGCGTTGTATATAAACGAAGAGTGTGCAATCAACACGCTGATACCAGTATTGTAAGAGGGCGTAAGACAGTATGACTGCGATGAAAAATAAGACAGCGTATTACAGTTGAATAGTGTGCGGACTGTATATGTAGTGGTATTATTAAAACAGTGATGTATCCAAAGGAGGGGTGCTATGGAATGGAGAGCACTGTATCAGTGGAACGCTCTATTACATATGTGACAGAGAGCGCTATATTATTGACAAACAGAACGCTGTTATTAGTGGAACGCTGTATCAATGGAAGGAATGGAAGGGATGGTGTGAGGGATGGAATGGGGAAGGCGATGGGTAGGTGAAAGATTGTAGGGAGAAAGTGAGGGGAAGGGATGTATGCAGAGTGAGGGAGAGGGCGTAGGTGAATGGAGAAGGGGAGGCGTTGGGTAGGTAGGAGGCCCAAAGGGCTGTTGCAATTTTTTTTTGAAATTGAATCTGCAGAATGACAGAGTTGCAGGACTGCTGGAATTGCAGAATGGCAGAGCCTGCAATTTGCAGAATGACAGAGCCTGCAGTCTTCAGGAGCTGCAGGAGCTGGAGCTGCAAATTTCAGTACTATATAGGGAAAAAAAATGCAGAATAACAGTCTAGCAATTAAGAGCAGCATAAAACTATTAAAAAATATTGACTGAGCAAAGGATAGGGAGTTACACCACAGGGCAGAAATGCCAATAGTGGGGCTGGCTCTGATACCATGTCAAACCAGGAGGTAACTCCTCAAAATCAGAATATGTATTAGCTGAAGAATGTACATGCCTTTATAGATGAGAGGTGAGGCTATTGGGATTCATCTCCCAATGACTCTTGGCCTTCCTTATTTCCTAATATTAAATAATATACAAAAATACAAATGCACACCCATCCATAGGATTAGGTGTCAACATATTTTGACTTACATCACTTTTGAAAAACACTGCCACACAAACGTAGAAGTGACACATGTAAAGGTTCTTTTACACCAATCCTTAGGCTGTGCCAGAAAATGAAAAACAAGATAAGCGCACTAAGCCAAGCAAGGCCGTTGCCCCACAGGCAACCATTCCTTGTCATGTGACCTGGCCGATGAAAGTAAAATTCTCAGACATAATATTATTCGAAGTAAAATTTTGTAAATAACCCTTTTGACACCAAAAAATTTTCTTGGCATTGGACATTTCAAAAGCCCTGGACTGTTGAAAGTAAATATTGGAATGAAACCAGATTTCATTTGATCAAGTCTGAAAAATCTGTGAGTTGCTACTGTATGAGATCGTGAATATATAAAATATAAATCAAATAACAACTTTTTTCCAAAATATACACCATTGCCTTAAAAACCAACCAAGAATATGTGAAATATAAATCGAATCGGAAACTGCCACGCCTACTGAGAAAGACCCTATCCCGGCCGCGCTGTGGTGGAATTCATGCATGGTTCGGCTTTGCATGAGGCCCACGTGCCTCTGGCTCTTTTAACCAAACAGTAACCACATCAACAAAAAAATCTTGGACACCATTTCGCTTCTTTGCAAACTGTAATGCTCCTTGAGTATACTCGAGATTACTTTCTCTTTGCAGCTTAAACCTCATTCAATACTTCATTATTTTTTATTCTCTTTAAGGATTGAGCCTGCGGGAACTCGGACGCTTATTTCAGGCAAAGGGTGGGATCTGCAAAGTCACTGCCACAATCTTAGGATTCAATAAGCCCGCAGGCGTGGAGAATTGGTTTAATTGAAGTCAGAATGGGGAAAGGCGAAGGAATTTCGGAGCATTACGGCTCGGGTTCGAGTCCCCGATACGTTCAAATGCAGAGCGAGCCAACGCCCTCTGCCTCGGATCTCCACCGGCACGAAGGCGAGCAGATTTTCGAGGAATTTCCCCGGGCAACCGTAGTCGAAGTGTCGAGGGCGGACTTGAACGATCTCAGCCATATTTAGCTTATTTATGCTGTCGAAATTGAGTACAAGCAGGTGCGGATCTCCTGTTTCTTCTTGGAATGTGCATTTAATATTATTTCGTGGATCTTGCATTTCCTTTTACCTGAAGTACGGCACAATATGGAAGCATTTGTAGTTTTGTTCAGTTAATGATCCAGAACAGTGCTTAGATTTCTCGAGGCGCTATAATTGGAGGCGATTACGGGGAAAATTGAACCTGAGATCTGTTTCTTCTTTAAAGATGCATTTAATTTTGTTTTTATGTTTAATTTCACCTAAAATGATGGACAATCTGCGAGCTTTCGGAAACTTCTTGTATTTCAAGCTTCGATGCAGTGCGTTGAGCGCTATTGGAGCTATGATTTTAAGCGACTCCAGTCAAAATTGAAGAAGCATTACAACACTGAAGCTCGACTGGTGGATTTTCTGAATAAGGTCCATCATATTTGCTATTCTTCATTCTATTTATTTATGTTTGTGTTTCTATTCCATTTGAACTTTATCCTTATTGCTAACAATTTGTCTTTCAAAGCAACCAAAAAAAAAACATATTCTGATTTCTTTTGTCAAAGCAACCTAAAAAAAACATATTCTGTTTTCTGTTGTCAAAGAAACCTACGTATTATGATTTTTGTTTTCATTTTTGTCAACAAAAAATAATCAGTCAAGTGAAGTTAGAATCGAGGTGAATAGCTGGGCTGCACATGAAATAAAGGGGCAAATACATCCCTGCTTATTTCGGTATTTCGAGCTGTGAATATCTCGATTCAACATCTTCCTTCTCGCAAAATAAAAACAGTAATGTTGCTCCTGCTGGGTTCACATGTTGGATTTTACATGAAAGAGCTAGGACGATGACGTGAAAGTTGCAGGTTCCTAAGAGAAACAGTATTAGCGCAGGGCTGGGTTCGATTCCTCGGAAGGCCCGTTCAGGTGGGTGGATTGATTGATTTCACAGTGAATTGCAATCCATAATGTAGAGATAGAGGTTGAGGGACAGCTCTGCATTCCTTTTCTGGAGCAAAGGCGTCGTCTCCTTCTAATTGTAATGGAAGGATTCGAAGCATTTCACCCTCCCCATCGGCGGCTAAATCAGCCAAAAGAATGGTCTGTTTCTTGTATCTGTGAATCCACCTGCTTTCTTTGAGTTGGGATTCAGAGTTTTTTGGGGAGACTCGAAACCACAAAATTTGTGGCATTGTGTATTTTTTTGGCTTAACTGTGTTTGGATTTATTGCAGAAACCCATTGGAACGAAGCCTCGCCCTGCAAAATTTCTTAAGGTATATAGATAGCCTCAGCCAACTGCTGTAGCTTCTCCTATTCTCTCTATTTCCAAATGAGATTTATTATAAGCCACTGGGCTTTTGAAAATTTACAGATGCCGAAAAAGTATATTCTGTTTGATTGATAATTAGTTGTGATTTAAATTATGCAGGTGTCGGCAGCATTTTCAGAGCAAGAGGCCGAAGTTGCAGATGTGTTGTTTGTATTTCCAGAGTCGACCGCCTATGCAGTTCCCACAGAGCTGTTGAAGAGTGATGATCGCTTCCTGTGAAATCTTGGAGCAATCTTGCGGCAAAACGTCCCCTCTGCACTGGAGAAGGCTGTAAACCTTATCTTTCACATTCTCCCCATAAGAAGTGGTATTAAACCCTGAACTTGGTGCATTATTTACAAGATCGTCCAAAACTCTTTTCAAATTGCTCTCTAGCTGAAATAAGAACACAACCTTTAGCACGTTCGGTAATGCAAGCAGGCATTTGCATTATTGTGACAAAAATCGAAGCGCATTCTACTTAAATCTCACATGTATGCTCCGTCCAATATTTGAAGAATGCGTGCGCCAGAAAGCTCGACCTGGACCGAAGAAATTCCAAGTGTGCTTCACGAATCCAGCCATGAAATCCCCACGTTGCATCGAATCATTTCACAAATAAGGCAGAGCGGAGCGAACGAGGAGGCGAAGTTAACCGAGTTTCAGGAGGAACGGGTGTAGCTGGTGGCTCAATTGAACGACCAAATGTAAAATTTTAATTGGTTCAATGCGCGGTAGGAAAAGCTTTTCATTGGCTGGGGTGAACAGTGTTTGCTCACCCAAAGCCCGCAAAGAAAACGCCTCGAGCGTAATAATAAGATCCAAGGTATGGACGCAGCCATCCAGTAAGAAGGATCATCAAATAGATTTAGGTATGGTCGCAGCCATCCAATCAGAAGAGTCATGCATATAACCATGATAAACCAAATCATCCCGCACCCTAGATTTCATCAGACAAAACCTAGGGTCTTGCACTCCATCTCGACCTGAACAAGTACAATTTCAAGCATGCGAATGAATGAACTGAAGTTGAACATGCAAGAAAATTACCTGATTACCAGCCAATGATGGAAGCTGTTAACAGGCGCGAGAGAGATCACCAATAATGACAATGGTTCTAAAGGTACAACCAGTACAATCCACAGAATGTGAACAATGAGGTGGAGTCGAACACCCACGAAATCACTCGATTGAATGCTAATGATAGGAACCTATCATTGAATGCAAAGAACTTGCCCTTGAGGCATGCAATCTCTAAGGTTCCATAAGGGAGTCTCTAGATCAGCTTCGTGGATAATGAGTCAAAGTGGACAGGAAGTGACCAGTTGAAGGAGGGCCATAATTTTTCCCACATCATCAACATGAGACAGAGGAATAAGATGATAGTGAATCAGGACTAAACAGAGGATCAGGGGTTGAAAATTACGGAAGGAATTTCCCTTGAACATATTGGTGAGATGAGTCCAGAATTTGGAAGTATTTGACATCAAGGGATGTGAAATCATGGTGACGTGACAAAGAGCAGATGAGAGGTCAAAACAGATAACCCAAACCCATGGAGGAAAAATGACAAATGTGGGATGTCCCCAACTCGACACGAATTGCAGACAAGTGTCATGTTCAAGAGTGACATATTGCCGACAGGACTGAGAGCTGGTTCCATTTTCCCCCACCATTTCTGGCGAGTACCCCAATTATTTTTGGAAACAAGCTTGAAGGGGATATCATATGTTTGTCATATAAGTTTGTCCTTCGGACAAATCCATCCTAGTACATTTTACGAGCCCTAGGAAGGAGGAACTTGGTAATGTCATGGTGGTGATTTCAGTTGTCATTTAGTTTTAACGAGTCTGGAAAAGCGAAAAATTGACGTCTTTTCATGTTTAGGGAGTTTGAAAAGAAGTGGAAAATAAAACTCCAACAGGTCCCTTTTCATAGGTAGTCTCACAGATCCGAAAAGGTAGAAAACAATATCTGAGAGAACCTCTTAGCCATGTTCGACTAAGGTATTCCTTTTTCGAAAATAAGTTGTGCCAGCCCGAAAAAGGGGTAAATGTATACTGGGAAGATGACGTTTCGTAGCCTTTAACGAGTTCAAAACGACAAGGATCTTGAAAATCTTTTCAATTTTTGAGAGTCAGAAAAGAGCTGAAAGATGACTCCAGGGGGTGACTTTTTCGTGTTTTTACCGAGTCCGAAAAAGGAATAAAATACAACTCGTTGCTCCATCGTCGTCATTTTTTAGGACATGTCGCTACACAAGAAACAAACATAAAACCCATTTTTCAAGATAAAATAATAAAATAATCGAAAAACATGTCTTAAAAACCTAATTAGGGTTTGGAAAAGGTTATAAAATGATGGAAATAGTAAAAACAATTTACTTTTAACCTTTTCACCTTCTTGTGAGCATTTTTATCCTTTTTTATTGTGAACTTGTGGAGTTGGCAGTAGAAAATACAGGAGGTCATTTGCGAATCCCTTTTCACCAGGTATGAGCTTTGATCCTCACCTGCATTTTAAACCATTTCTCATTCTCTACATTTATGTTTTGATTCCTTTTTGGGGAAGTTTTGTAACAGCTTGGTCGCGTCGGTCAGCACGGGTTCCGAGCACGGAGTCGTGCCCAACCCCGCAAAATTTCAAAGGGGAAGCACCAATCGGTGCCGTTGTTTGCAAAACAGCAGCGCCAATTGCCGCGGCCAAAAATGCATAAAATGCCTCCTAAAATTCCTGATTTAAACGGTTAAAATGTCAATCCTGTGGCTAATGGGAGCCTCAATTATGGTTTTGCAAGGAAATCAGTAGCCAAGATGGTCATAGAGTGGAAAGAACGAGAACACGGGGAAGAAGATGAACAAGCCATGGGAAATGAGAGATGCATGGATGCCATTAGAAATTGTGGGCTCTTGAAATTATTCCTAACAACATGTCTAAGAGCTCATATGGAACTATTACAGTACCCGATTAGTGTGTGGGACACTGATCAAGAAAGATTTTTGATTCATGACCAAGAGTTGGAGATAGAAGTATCTGATATTTATTTCATCACTGGATATTCATGGAGGGGAGAGAAACCGATCCTGAAAGGTACCTGGCCCCTTGGTGAGAGCATGGGCATGCTAATAGACAGAGTCTGCCTAGGAGCAAAGAAAGGATAAAAAAGTGGCTAAGTGGATATTCATACAATACCTGATTTTGCACTAAGGGTAGTGCTACACACTATAAATCGAGCCGCTGGATCTTAGGCTCCTCACGAAGCTACAAAGACACAACTTCAACTTACCGGGGATTACATGGCTCCAACCATCTACAATTGGGTGGAAGCCGTAAGAATCAACTTGAAGCGTCAGTTAACAAAATGCAAGAATGGCAAGTTGAAACAATTCAGATATGGGTACATCTTGATACCGTTCATCCTGGAACAGTTGTCAATATTTCAACGCCAGGAGGTGATAGTTACTACACCACCAGCACGAGAGCCACAGATGGTCTGTTGGGTGGAGTTGATGCCTTGATTAGGACGTCGTCAACATATGTCATTGAGATCATAATTCTTTGATTGGCTTCACCAATAGCTCGTCGTGGTAGAGGACTGGCCGTACACTGACACTGATTTCATGGGTGATCCAGAACTTCCACTCCCGGAAGGAGATGACTTGGATGAGGATTTGGGTAAAAACTCATTTTTATTTTCATGAGTATTATGATTTTTTTTGTTTATGTGTGTTTTTATATTTATCCATATGTTGCAGATGTTGGCACAAAGGGCCCCACTTGATTTCGAACCGGCCCCTCATGGTGAGGGAAACGAGGAAGAAGAGATCGCGCACAACTTGGAGGGACTCACATGCGGGATCCCATATTACGTGAGATTCAAGGATGTTCCTCGTGCATATCAGAGGCACACTGCAGGGGTGTCTAACCGCATCCACCGACTACTGAGGTAGGTTGTACGTGCAGTGACATGTTATCATGAGCAGCATGCAGATTAGACGCCTAGGCTTTATTTCTACATATTTTTTGGGAGACATGATGTCTCGGGATGTAACCAAAAACACATATATTTTTTGAACTTATGATGCACATGGATGCAAACAATCGATATATATATATATATATATATATATATATATATATATATGCTTATTTTCCTGTCTAAATATTACTATGTGATGATAATGCTGTTAAAATTTTTGCAAATGTCTATCTAATACAATATTAGCTACTGAATCAGTTAATGCATTCATTCTTCTAGGAATATGCTGATATGTGATATAATCAAAATCCCTTTCTAACAAACGAAAACGCAAATACATCCTTAAAATCTGAGGGTTTTTAATAGAATAATGCCCATTGAGCTGGAGAACAACAATCTAAGAGTCTAGGTTCACAATTAATTCATGAATGTCGAGAGCCATAGCTTCAGTTAGGAGTTTGATGACTACACTGTATTTAGCGACATTGTTGGTTGTACTTCCTAAAAAAATACCTTTAAGGTTTACCAACTCACCGTTATGATCATAAATCACCCAAGCCACAGAGGATATATTTCGGGTACTGCGGGAGGCACCATCATCGAAAACGACATAAGGAGTGACAAACATCTGCACAGTAAGCGAAGACATAGTAAGCAGGAAAAAACTACTTGCAAAGCACACCAAGCCAAAAAATGTAAAAAAATGAAAAACGAACTTATGTACAAAAGGATATGCACGAGAAACTCATGCATAATATTTTTTGAGGTACAACCCATTTCTGGGCTGACCCAAGGGATAGCCTTCATAGTCAATTAGCTCATAGGCCCCATTCTGCAAAACATGCTTAACGATGTAGAGCCCATGCCACATGGGCTCAAATTTTCCTTCCCCCAGCTTATCATGAGCTTGGTCATACAAGAGGACCAAGTCTCCTTCTATGAAGGTACGAGGGGAAACTGTCTGGTCAAAATGGGCTTTGACCCGCTTTTTCTGTGCTTTTATGACTAGGGCAGAAAAGCGGCAAGTTTCATCAAGCCTCTCCAAATATAGGATATTTTCTTCCTCTGGTGATTTATTAGGCAGTGATTCGACAACTATCTTGAGGGAAGGAATTTCACATTCAATTGGAAGGGTAGCTTCCAGACCATAAACAAGCTAGAATGGGGTGAATCCAGTTGCATCCTTCACCGAGGTTTGGTAATTCCAGAGAGCCGAAAACAACATGAGATGCCAATTGGACTTGTGCATCCCAATTGTATGCTGAAGCATAGTGACTAAAACTTTGTTCATGGCTTCAACCTGGCCATTGGCCTTGGAGTAGAGTAGTATGACATTGAGCTGTCATGATGTAGACCCAACTTAGAAGTCAACTCAGCCATCATATACAATGGCTTGAGGGACATCAAACCTGGTAATCACATGATTGAAAAGAAATTGTGCAGTCGTCTTATCGTCAGCTGTGAGTGTAGGCATTGCTTCAGCCGATTTAGTGAAGTAGTCCATGGAAACGATAATATAACCATGCCCCCCCGCCCGAGTGAGGGTTATATGTCATAAAATTGATACACCACTTCGCAAAGGGACCAATGATAATGATAGGATGGAGGTGAGCGAGTGGCGTGTGCATCTTGCGCTGGTAGATTTAACACTCGTGACATTTACGAACAACGAGAATACAATCTTTAAAGATGGTAGGCCAGAATACCCAACACGAAGGATTTTTTGAGCAGTATCATACCTAGACATGTGACTGCTACAGGCAGTAGAATGGCAGTCATTGAGGACTTTTTTAGCTTCCTTGAGGGTCAAACACCGATGGAGGACGGAATCGGCTCCGATGCGGTATAAAGTATCTCCAACTATGCGATAAGGTTGCGAATGATGATGGATACGTTGACGAGAATCTTTCGTCAACTCAGACTGGAAGGTGGAAGTCTGGAGATAAACGATGATTTCACCATACCATGGATTGAGGGTGCTAATTAGAAAAAGAGTGTCCTTTGGAATGCGTTCCTCAGAACCAGAGGGAGCAAAGGTAGAAGGTAAAGAGCAGATTAACTTGACAAAAACCAATGACTTCTTCGATTTGGCAGTGGTAAACTCCAAATCGAACTCTTGGAGGATAACGTTCCACTTTTAGTTATCACAGTTAAAATATAGGTCATGGGGTTGCAATTAGAAATCACTGTTGTTGTGTGGAGCAAAATATAATGGAGAAAACATTGGATGGCTTGGACAAATGCCAACTCCAATTTCTCTACATGATCATAACGTGTTTCAGTGTCGAGAATATTGCGGCTCAAATAATAAATGACATGCTCATCACCATCGTCATTTTCTTGTACCAGAACCATGGAAATAATGATAAAAGATGTAGCCAAATAGAGGGAATAATCACGATGACAATTTGGGGATGCAAAAGAGGAGCATTAACAAGAAATGTCTTCAGTGCATCAAGATATTTCTAGGCAATCTCATCGCAGAGGAATGGGACGCCTTGCTTAAGCAATCGCATGAAACCTTTGGCTACTTCAGCATAGTTTGGTATAAAACGACGCAAGAAATTAGCTTGCCCTTGCAAACTCTGCAACTGATGTAAAGAGGAAGGATAGGGGAGATTAAAAATAGATTCAACCTTAAGAGGATCGAGATGAATTCTGTCATTAGATATGACAAACCCAAGGAGTCTGCCAGAATCGATGTAGAAGACACATTTATGCTGATTAAGCCGAATGTTGTAGCGTCTACAGTGAAGAAATATTTGATGGAGTTCATCAGAGTGATTGTTATGCTTAGCGGAGCTGGAAGGTCATCCATGTAACGTTGAAAAATGTACTTAATATCATGGAAAGAATATGAAATTTCTCGTTGGAATGTGGCACCAACATTCTTGAGGCAAAAAGGGAGCTTCTTTTACACGAAGGTACCCCATGGAAAGATGAAGGCGGTCTTATGTTGATTGGCTGGAAGAATATTGAGCTGGTTGTAACTAGAAAACCCATCCATAAGGAAAAATATCTCACTCCCAGCACATTCGTCAATGATTTGGTCGATGAAGGGAGTGGGATAGTTATCCTTAGGACAAGCATGATTGATTTCACTGTAATCCACAGAGACTCGAATATTGTTACACCATTTTTTGGTCATCTAACCTACTATCATTAGATGGACCCAAGTACACCATGTAAGACCAATTTTACCCTAAGTAAAATTGCTTTCACTATGTAAAATAACTTAATAAAACACATTTATTAGGTTGTTTATGGTCTAAACAGGAAACCCCGAAAGGAAATATTAAACAAACCTGTATTTGTTTGATTTTCCTCAAGGAATAATTAATTAAACAATAATTTAATTATTATTCCCGGTCATGTTTAACCCAAAACAAAGAAATTAATTAGATAAATCCTTATTTATCTTATTATTTTCTAGGAATAATTGTTTAAATCTTATTTAAATAATATTCCTTGTTAAATATGACTAAATCACCCATAAATAATTAAATAAATCATTATTTATTCGATTATCTTTTAACCACCTCCTTAAAATGATAAATAAATCATTTATTTATTTATTATTCACAAATAAAGGGATTTGACCCAAGTCAAATACTTTTTTCCTCCAACAAATATAATAAAATATTCCATAAAAGGTGGATCTAGATTTGGTTAATGTTATTTTAATCATGCACCAAGATCTAGAATGACCCAATATTTTGTTATAAATAGGAGGGTTTCTCCTACCATTCTTCACCTTTTGTTGCCTATTAGATCACTCTCGATCTATACTCTTGGTCTGACTTTGAGCCATTATCATTGTCATATTTTTCATTATTTTCTAGGTGAGCTCCCTTTGAGTTCTATCTTTGTCTGGGTTTTCTACACCAACAGGAGAGAGAAATGCTAGATCTGAAGTGCTGAGGACTTCCAAGAACCCATCCCATTGAGGAGAATTGAAAACACCTTCTTGTTTTCCTCCCAGGTGCCCTTAATACAAAAAATTCTTTCAAAAATATTGTTCTTGTCTTGTCTATTGGATGTATGGAGCAAAACCTTACTTTTACTGCTTAATGTCTCTTTATGCATAGATCTGGATTTTTGCAGCATTTGTCTTGATCAACTAACTACAGATCTGAAGATATTGGCAGCCATATTTGATGTTAGGGCTATAAGTTATGCGTAGCTAAAGTGGTCTTTTTTCGTACACTTCGACAAAAGATTCATACTAATAACTGGTGACTCCACACGGGTTTTCAATTACGACCGCTGTCATTTTTCATATTCCTGCATATCCAGCTACTTCAGACCCTAGGGTTTCTTTTCAACTTTTTGTTTTTCCTATTTTCATGTTGTTTTTCACCTATAAAACCCTAAAACATTAAAATTTCTAACTTCCGCGTGTTTCTGGCCCTATTGCGCAGGTGACAGACATCAGCCGCAACTGAGACGACAAGTTTTCCGCAAATCTGCCACCGGGACAACCGGAGTTGGAGGTCGCACTTTTCAGCCCAAAAACTGTGACCTGGACTCTAGGTTGCACTTTTCAGCCTCTTTTCTGCGACCTGAACAAGAAAACAGGTCAGAACCTGCGACCTGTGCTTTTTTCTGCTATTTTTCTGCAATTTTTCTGGGTTTTTTTGAAGCTTCTGTCATGGTTTTCCAGCCTCTGTCTCAGCCCGTTTCGACCTGTTTCTGATCTGTTTTTCTCATCTAAGTGGGAACATAGCCCCTAGGGCTTCAGTACCCTCCACTTTTGGTGGAAGAGATTTTATCTGTTTCAGGTCTGTTTTTTTCAGAGTTTCAACCGCCCCTTTTCCAGATCTGATACCTCCTTTTCAGATCCCTTTTAATCAGCTCTTCTCCCTTTCAAATCACCTCCTACATTTTTGTTTGGATCTACCTTTAGGGCCTCCTCCTTGTCCCTTCTGCTTTTTGCTGATTTCCTCCTTTTTTTCCAGCCACCTTGCCTCTGCCTCTTGGCTGTGATTTGCACCTCTTTTCAGCATCTTTCTCCTTTAGATCCCTGTCCCTTTCGACCCTAGATCTATTGGCCTCTTTTTAGTGCGTTTTGACTAGTTTTTTTTTTCCCTCTTTTAGACTAGTTTTGAGAGACCCGCCTTCTTGGGTTGGATCGATGCACTAGTAGCTGTTAATTTTCTGTTATTTCAGCATTATACACTGTTTTTTGCAGCATTATTTTCAGTTACGTAGCACACTTTTTCTCTTGCTTTCAAAACGAAAAGGGTTTAAAAATTAAAATTAACGCACGCCACACACTCACCCTAAGCGAAGAAGAGCCTGGTTTACACCGCCAGGCAAAGAATTTAAAATCAATTGACACTGCCCCTTTTTGCCCTTGTTTCGACATTGTAATCACTTGATTCTGCACCTCCCTACCTTTGTCGGTCGTTCTTCTTCCCCTCGTGCCGTGTTTGTTTTGTCACCTTTGCGCCCCCAAAGTGCACATCCTGGAGACTTCTTGGCCTTGACCCTCAGTTTCCGATCGATCGACCTACTCCTTCCCACCATTGTCGAGTTGGTCCTCCTCCGAGTCCGCACTCCGACTCCTCTTCTGATTCATTGGGTTCTCCTTTTACTTCTAGTTCTCCCCCTGTCACCTTCACTATGTCTGGTCCAGGGCCTAATGCTAGTGGTAATCTCGGCCCTAATGCCGGGACTGCTACTAGCGGAACTGCCATCGGAACTACCTCGGCTGCGCCCTTGCTCCCCTTCATGGTAGGCCTCAGCCTTCCTGATTTGGATCGGTTGACAAATGACCCTATACACCATGACGCTAGTTGGCCCGCTATGCCGACAAAGCTCCCTTTTGACATCCCAAAGTTTGAAGGCCTTGCTGGAGAAGATCCTTCAAATCATGTCCAATCTTTCCACATGTGGTGTTCATCTACCTCCATTACCGATGACTCTGTCCGTCTTTGGTTGTTCCAACGAACGCTTACAGGCGCGGCTTCTAAGTGGTATGTTGATAAGCCCCCTTCTTCTCATACCACCTTTGCGACTCTTGCCCGAGCTTTTTTATCTTACTTCCACCTTCCCCTTCGTTATGACACTGGTATCGAAATTTTGACTTCTTTCTGTCAATCATCTGTGACCCGCCTATCCGATCATGTCCAGGAATGGCGGAAACGAAAGAGCCTATGTCAATCCCCTACTTTCGAAGACCGTGTCTACATGGACTGGTTCCTTAGATCTCTATTGCCTCCTATCGGGAAAGATGTTGTGTCGCATTTTCCCCAAACCGAAGAAGCCGCCCTCCAACTGGCGTTAAAATATGACTTGATCTAAGCTCATACAGGTTATGTTTATACCGTTCTACCTGATCTCCCCAGACCTGGTGGTGTCAACGCACAGGGGGCACCTCATGCCGCCGACGGTATTGTTGGACCTCTCTCTCATCCATATGCCCAACCTCCCATGGGTTATGGTTTTCCTGGGGGAGGGGGTAGCACCTCCCGCACTTGTCCCCCTCCTGGTGGCACGTATCCAGGATACAACATACCTCCTCTTTTGGCCCAACCTCCTGCTCACCATAATGTTACCCAACCCCCTTATTATTCATATCCACAGTTTGGTGCTCCAGCTCCTTCAGCATCAGCACCTCCGCCTCCCTTGCCTTCTCAACCCCTGCAACAGCAGTCACCGCCCCCTCAAATGCAGGTGGATGCATAGCAGGGATTCGTGGCTACCCAACCACCTGACGGACAGGTGACCACTCAACCTTCCCTTTCTGGTTCCTCCAATTAACAGATCCTAATGATGAACTCTGCTCCACCTCCAACTGTCGACCTTAACCTTCAAACTCGGGCCCCTCAGTACCCCAAGGCTCCCACTCCGTCTGTCCCCGAGTCACCTTCTTCAGGTTCTACAGAGCCTCTTTCGACATCCAATGGTCCCTTGCCTATCCCTTAACCCAACGTTGAGGTTCATACCAAGATTCCTAAAGGACCATTACGCCAAAATGCTGCTTCTGGTCGAGCTGCTCAGTCGTATAGCATAGTAGATGATTTGGCGCAGTCTCCTGCTGCCATTCTACATTGGAACTCCTCCAGTCCTGCCCTTCTCAAAAGAATGCTCTACTATCTGCCCTGGGCGCTGTAGATCCTGCTGCTGACCAATTGATTGTTTTCGACGCCCATCAATCAGAACATCCTCCTCTTCTTGCTTCCGTCGCTTTCCAAATCCCAGTCAAAATCCGGAACGCTAACGTTTCTCGGTGTATCATTGATGAGGGGGCATCCACCTGTGTGATGTCCGCTTCGGTTTGGAAACAACTCGGTTCTCCTGAGTTGGCCCCTTCCACGATCACTCTTCGAGCGTGGGATGGCCACGCCTCCCAGCCCATTGGCCTATTCCATAATTGTCCTGTCACTCTTGCGGGCAAGACTGTTTGCATTGACGTTGAAGTCATCGACGCCCCTCTAGATTACAACATTCTCTTAGGGCAGAGCTACACTTATGCCATGTCTGCTGTCCCATACGTGGTTTTCTGCAAGATGTCTTTCCCTCATAATGGAAAGATAGTCACCATTGACCAGTTGACATATCATGAGCCAAAATCTCAGACCTCCCCTGAGACGACCATCTCTCCTGTAGCCAATAAGAAAACAGTCGATTCCTTGACCAGTGTCTCTCTCGACGTCTACAAAGACTCCTCTTTGCTTGGCACCTTCCCTGGTCTTCCTCCTCCTCCTATCTTCGACCCCAGCTCATCGAATGTTTGCATGATGCAATCGTCTCGGGCTGCTCTCAAGCAACCTGCTTCAGCTAGTCAGCAACCGCGCTCTTCGCAACCTGCTCCTAGCCCTTCACCTGCAGCTGGTATTCATGAGCCTCTTTACCCTCCTCGAACAGTTCCTCCAAGCCTTCGCCATTTAGGAGCCGTCCCACCTGGGCATTACCCCTCCGGTCAGATACCGTTCCTAGCTCCCCCACCAGGAGTGTCCACGGTACCGGTCATGGCCACCCTCTCTCTTCCTAACCTGACCCTTGGGATTCCCGTCTGGTACCATGCTCCTCCAGTTGCAACCCTACCTGGTCAACCCAAACCTTATATTGCTTTGACCTCAGTTCAACCGGTCCCCGTGACTTCTCCCGCTGCAACAGTGCCTTAGTCACCTCAACAGGAACCACCTCCTGTTGCGACCGCTTCGGTTTAGAAGGGCAAAGCTCGCAAGGGGGCATCAAAGGACAAGGCTGCCCCGACAAACCCGGCCCCTCCTCAACCTCCACATCATACCATCCAGTGTGCTTTGTGTGATGTTATCGGTCACGCCACCCATACTTGTCCTGAATTGCTTCATCTCAAGACCATTGTTAATGTCGCGTTCCCTGAGTCCACGGTCCCGGAAGCCTCTGTTCCTTCTGCGACCGCGGCCAAGAACCCAAATACTATTCACACCAACCACCCCTGTGCTTTGTGTGATCTCCATGGCCATTACACCCACCTTTGTCCCCGCCTCGAGGACTTCTGCACCTCTCTAGCCGCGGTCCGCCAATTCGAGGCCAAGCGCAATGAGTCCACCTCTCCCCTCTTTGCGCATTTTTCTTTGGCAAAACTACCAGACATGACTGCTCCCATTGACATTCCCCCTCCTGATGTCGAGATGACGGAGCCTTCGTCCAGCATTTTCTACCTATCATCATCCATGAGACCCTCGGGGAACATTCCATCTCAATCTTCCCCTGTTGTTTCACTTGACCTTCCTTTAGCGATTACCTTGGGCTCAACATCGGTAGATCCTTTATCTTCTTACTCTTTTGTCACCCCTTGTGACGACGCGCATGTGACCCTCTCTTCTCATGATGATGATTCAGGTAGCTTCGCCACGTCAGGTGGTCTTTCTTCCACCAGTCACCCCATCTTCTATCACGATGACGACATTATGGAAAAAATCCCCACCCCTGACTTTCTCCATTCCCCCTTACATCGAACCCATGCGTTTACACCACATATACCTTGTGGCCATTACATTGAAACCCAATGTTTGGGTAAGGGGGCACCCACATTCGAGAGACCAAGAGAAGCAATTCTCCATAACTCTCCTAGTGTATCTGGTCGTGCCGACTTTAGTACCATTATTCTTCCACATTTAGAAGAACCTCTAGAGTCCCTTATCACTTCAGATCACTCTAAGGATGATACCCCTTATCATTCCTTTATCTTACATCAGCAACTCCATCTCTTAGACATTGTTGTTGACCAACCTATAGCTTTTCTACGAGAGCATCAGTTCATTATCTCCAACTCCTCTCTTTGGGATAGTGACACCAGGTATGCCAACCCAGAAACTTAAAGTCCATTTGCTTCCTATATGCAGTACCAAAAGATATTGGTAATCATCCATTCCCTTTCTCAAAACTGCATAACCATAACGAAAAAAAATGGCGCACCACATCATTAAAATGTGTTTAGATTCCCCCTTTTCTAAATACATTTTGGCATGACCACACCATGCTTGGGGGCACCTATGCCCCTCAACCATAACCCTCCTCAAAATCGAATTTGTTCACTTGCAACACTCATACTAGGGGCACCATTTGGCCTCCATACTTATCTATGCTCGTGTTGATGTTCGTCATGAGTTACCATCTTGTACTCATGTTTTCATGGTCCCCCATTGGACCTTTACTGTGTGGCAGCACCATCAAGTCGCCCTTGTTTAGAGCATCCAAGTTGAGTCATCATCGCATTCATGGAGTCTATCCCGAGTCCCTTTGTACCCCGCCATAGTCCTCCATCCTTCATTGCTTGGTCCCTCTCTTGTGTTGCACATTATGGCCTTCAGTCCCACTGTCCCCTATCCCTCATGATATTGTGTCAGTCACTGCCATGTCATTCATGCCCTTTATGCTCTAACAAGGGAAGTCATCCATTCGCTACTCAGTCCCCTCCATTTCATCATCATCATTGGTATTAGTCTGTCAGTCACTCTACTATTTTCTCTCGTGCCTTAGTTGAGGATCTCTCATTGCCTCACCTATGGCGGACCTCCTTCTGTCGACATCAGCTCCTTCATTCCAGAAGACAGGTCTAGAGGGCGGTGTACCTTGGTTCCAGCTTCCACTCTTGTTCGGGGCCTCGGATCAGGCAAAGGGCTCTCTCATTTCCCTTTGACTTGATTGTTTCTCCACTCCAGCTCCTTTCAGCATGATCGAGATCCGTATACTTGATGGTTCAGTGATGCAGCAACAGCTCTTGGTGATTCCTGGGTTTGTGTGAGATGTCTCAACCCTCATGAGGGGGTGGCCCTGCAGGTAGCCCCCCACATGCCCGGATGACCTCTTCCTTGCAGCCTTCGATGCAGCTCCATATATTTGATGATGTTGGCCTTAGCCACTTGCAGCGCCTCTTTGATTTTCATGTATCAGTCAGATTTTGTGAGCCCTTCCCCATTTTCAGGGGGCATTTGGGTTGTATTTGTATCTCATGTACTCAGATATTATTTTATAAGTCTTGGCTGTTATCCCAGGCACAGCATGTATGTGGGATTCCTCATTGTATTTTTATCTAGCTTATGTTTATGCCGGCTGTACTTTATGGTTCGGTCCCTTGTTTACTGGACACACTATTCTTTTGTACTTTGTCTCGGCGGGCATAGGTATGCCTCCCCCACCGCCCTTAGCACAAGTACCCTCTCATAAAAAGAGACTTGTTGCACCTGTAAGTCTCGTCTCCTCAGGGTCTAGTTCTTCAGCACATTAGTCTACCTCACATTTCTCTCTCTGACTTCCCTTTTGATGTCTGGTGATTGAGTTCTTACAACGTACTTCGGTCATACGATTTGCTCCTAACACTCGCACGTTGGGGGGCAATCTGTTACAACATTTTTTGGTCATCTAACCTACTATCATTAGATGGACCCAAGTACACCATGTAAGACCAATTTTACCCTAAGTAAAATTACTTTCACTATGTAAAATAACTTAATAAAACACATTTATTAGGTTGTTTATGGTCTAAACAGGAAACCCCAAAAGGAAATATTAAACAAACCTATATTTGTTTGATTTTCCTCAAGAAATAATTAATTAAACAATAATTCAATTATTATTCTTGGTCATGTTTAACCCAAAACAAATAAATTAATTAGATAAATCTTTATTTATCTTATTATTTTCTAGGAATAATTATTTAAATCTTATTTAAATAATATTCCTTGTTAAATATGACTAAATCACCCATAAATAATTAAATAAATCAATATTTATTTGATTATCCTTCAACCACTTCCTTAAAATGATAAATAAATCATTTATTTATTTATTATTCACAAATAAAGGGATTTGACCCAAGTCAAATACTTTTTCCTCCAACAAATATAATAAAATATTCCATAAAAGGTGGATCTAGATTTTGTTAATGTTATTTTAATCATGCACCAAGATCTAGAATGACCCAATATTTTGTTATAAATAGGAGGGTTTTTCCTACCATTCTTCACCTTTTGTTGCCTATTAGATCACTCTGGATCTAAACTCTTGGTCCGACTTTGAGCCATTATCATTGTCATATTTTCCATTATTTGCTGTGTGAGCTCCCTTTGAGTTCTATCTTTGTCTGGGTTTTCTACACCAACAGGAGAGAGAAATGCTAGATCTGAAGTGCTGAGGACTTCCAAGAACCCATCCCATTGAGGAGAATTGGAAACACCTTCTTGTTTTCCTCCCATGTGCCCTTAATACAAAAAATTCTTTCAAAAAAACATTGTTCTTGTCTTGTCTATTGGATGTATGGAGCAAACCCTTAATTTTACTGCTTAATGTCTTTCTATGCATAGATCTGGTTTTTTGCAACACTTGTCTTGATCAATTAATTGCAGATCTGAAGATATTGGCAGCCACATTTGATGTTAGGGCTATAAGTTATGCGTAGCTAAAGTGGTCCTTTTTCGTACACTTCGACAAAAGATTCATACTAACAAATAGTACCCTGCTTTTTGTCTACAGGGATGATGTTAGGGACCCAATCTGTCAAGGAGATCAGATAAATGAAGACAACTTTGAGAATTTTTTAACTTCTCCCTTTATGGCAGCTTCCTTTCTAGTGTGCACGGGACGAAGACGTTGGTGAACAGGTTTCGCATTAGATAAGTACGGATCTCATGCACGACTATACTCAGATCAATGCCGGGAATTTCCTCATAGGACCAAGCAAAAGCGTCTCAAAATTCTTGGAAGAGACAAGTATAGACCTCGATCTCATCAGGAGAAAAGGTCACCCCAATGTGGATGTTCTCGACAACCCCCAGTTTAACGAAGATGTCAGTAGGCATCGTTTGCATAATATTCCCCATGTTGCCTTCTGCAAAAACTTCATGTGTCAAGATGGGCGTTTGAAGCGGATGGGAAGGAGATTGCGAAGTGAATTTATCAAGAAAAGTAGATATCGCCCCAAGGCCAGGCATAAAGGAGGAACGATGATGACTGTCATCCCAGGGAGGATCCTCTAGAGACATGGTTTCCACGATGGCTTCATCAGTGGGAAACATCTCATTCAAGGGATCAAGAGAATCTGAAGCACCGAGCCAAGGGGATTGAGAATACGTGTTGAGAGACACACTCGAAGGAGTATGATCAGAGGGAGGAGGAGCTAAAGCTGAGATAACTTCACAGTAATCAATTTCTATTGGGATTAACGACATCGTGTCACCAAATGAATCAGCTTGTTCAGGCGAAGGAATGATCCATGGATCAAAAGACATGGAGATCATATTGACCCGAGCAGTGTTGGGTGGAGGAAGAGAAAAAAGACCCATAAGGGCAGGATATTTGAAAATTCTTGGCCCTATGCTGTCATAAGGTGTAGGAATACGGTCTACATATGGAACGTTGCTCTAGGAGGAGGTGGAAGTGAAAAAGGATAATTGATCGACAGTGATCATCTTTCCTTCAGGCATGAATCGAAGAACACAAAAGAGAGTGGACATGACACATAACATGGCGTGAGTCCAACTGTGACCGAGAAGAAGATTATAATTGAGCTTGGCGTCAAAAAATTCAACCTCAACATTAACCATTTTTCCATCCAACGTTATAAGTAAGCTGGTGAGGACACTAAGAGGGAAATATTCCCTTTTGTCGAAAGATTCTAAAGCGTTTGGAGACTGGTTAAGGGCTGGAGAACCAATGGCCTTCCAACATGCAATAAACATGATGCAAGTAGATGAACCTTCGCCCACGACCGCTCGATGGATATTCTTACCATTAATCCCAACTTGGATAATCAGTGCAAGCTGGTGAGGAAGACGTGGAATGAATTTTCCAGATTAAAAGTGATAAGGCTTGAATCAGCGAGGTCAGCCCCTACAATAGTGAATAACAAAGCCTTCCATTGTGATGGACAACTATGAAGTACCTCCAACGCGGACATAGCGAACAATGCCTAAGCCAAGTCCTCAACAATACTGTAATGCCAAGTGGCACAGGCGTTCGGGTTATAGGAGGACTTACGGAGTATGCCTTTAGAAGGTGCTTGTACAACGGGCTCAGGACTGGGCCTTTCAATATGAAGAGGGCCAGAAGCAGGCGAGGGGGGAGGTCCATCTACCATCTCTTTCCCCGCTGCATGATGTGGTTCGGTATAATCCTTCGATCTGGTAGCGATAGAGATGGGTGTAGCACCATTCATCATGAAAACCTGAGAGCCAATAGGGGCAGAGGACTGAGGTTTCTCCACAAGTTGAGTTTGTTGTAATGGGAATGGTTCTTTAAGAAAAACCAGAGTTCATTGAGTGCCTTTGAGCAGTCAACTCACCTCGGCCCATCGTGGATAGTCCTTGGTGTAATGATCATAGTGACATATCAGAAAACGGTACTTTGGTTTACGTTTTGAGCCATCATCAGTACTGGGTTTAGGAGAATCCTATTTCAGGGTATCGGCTTTGGCCTTACCTTTACCCTTTTTCTTACCTTTGGAAGCTTTATTCACGGGGGTGGACTGGATGGCATTCACTTACGTAGTCTTGCCAGGATTAGGAGGAGGCTAAGAAGCAGTATCAGTGGAAGATGTGGATTTTTGCTTCACAAAATTGGGAGAAGACTTACGAGAAGTCTGAGACACAGAACCAATGATACCGTCAACAGATGGCGTCACCGGTGCTTTGGTAGTTCCATGTCACGGAGGATCGGGCAAGAGTTCATAAAGTGTGTTGGATTAAGAGTAAATGAGATCGAGGTACTGGGCACGAGCAATGGCTTGTTCCTCAGTGACACATGCTCCCATAGTGATGCCCTTAGCAATCAAACCGATAAAATAGGTAGTGAAATAATTAGTCAGAAGTTGATCAGGAATCTCAAAATTGATCAAACGATGATGTTGCCTCCATTCATGAATATGATCGGAGATATGAGTGGCCTGATCCTGTTTCAAGGATGTTAGGATGTGCGTCCTAGTTTCATAATGAACTAGTAACTGAAAGTGCGTGAGAAATGCCATGGTTAGAGAGTTTAAATATTGAAAGATGCTGCAGGAGAGTTCAATGTACCACTTTGCAGCAACACCAGTGAGAGTCCTTTGGAAAATACATAAGCGAATAGAATCGTCAACCCAAGAGTTAGAGGAGCAACATAGATGGTACGTCATAACATGCGCCTGGGGGTCCTCTCTGAGCTTGCCTTCAAACTTGGGACAATCGCCAGGGATTTTAGTGGGAACTTGAGGCCAATATGGGTTATGAAGAATGGGATCATTCGTTAACTTTTACACATCAGGCAGTTCCAAAGTAGCAAGAAATGGAAATTTCGGATTGAAAGGCATTACAGGCCTTTTATAGAGATGAGTATTGGGATTCCAACTGGGTTGGGAGAAATTTTGAGCCCATATGTTTTGTCCCGAAGGATTTTTCCCATAGAGGTTATAATTTTGATAATTCTACCCATACACCGGTTGAGGATCAAGTTATTGATTTTGATTGAACCACTAAGGTCTAGTTTGAGCAACGTATGTATTTTTGTTGCGGGATGTAAGTAGTGCCTTGGGGTGGACCTTGTACCATCAAAGGTTGACCTTGGGAAACCATCAGTTTTCCTTGAGGAATAAAAGGTTGGCCCTGAGGCTGCACGGGCTGCCCCTGGGGTACAGGTTGGCCCGGGTACTGAGTTTGAACAGGCTGTCCCTGGGGTGCAGGTTGGCCTGGATGTTGAGATCCACCAGGATGCCCCTGGGGTGCAGGTTGGCCTGATGGTTGAGATGAGCCAGGTTGTCCCTGAAGACCAGGTTGGCCTGATTGACTGGTGGAGGGTTAACCTTGTTGTACAAATGTTGGGCCTTACTAGACGTAAGGCTGGTTCTGTTGCATAAAAGGTTGTCCCTGAGGTGGGTAGGTTTGCCCCTGGGGAATATAAGATGCTCCCTGCTGAACATGAGGTTGAACAGTAGAACCGTAGGGTTGTCCTTGCTAAACCGAAGGTTGGCCCTGTAAATGAGAGGGTTATCCTTGCAGACCATAGGGTTTTCCTTGGAGGTACGTGAATTGATTGGGGTAAATTGGAATTTGAGGGGTTTGAACATACAATGGACCCTGCGAGTGAGGCCCATGGTAATAGATGTGATTTCCATGCTCATCGTAGTAATGTGGAGGATTTATGGGAGGTTTAACCTGCTGAGAACCTTGGGGGAAGTAATTATATTGTTGAATATCCATCATATACTGGTCATATGTCAAACTTCCAGGAATAGGATTAGAGGAGATAGGTACACTACCAATAGGTTGATGGAATCTCGATATGTGAGACTGTGATCCACTCATAATGGGTCCAACAGGTATTGCAGAAGCATTAGGGAGTGTTCCAATAATAACAAAAGATGGTGGCAATGATGGAATCACACTAGTGGATGGTGTGGAGGAAGCCACACAAATAGTGGGCTAGGTTGGGATAGACATAACCACCGTCGAAACAATGGGAGTCGAAGGGGATGGACCCAACACAAACGACCCCACATAAGGCGCTGAGGTACTCGACCATATCGGATTCTGATACAAAGATGTAGCACCCGAAATCATTTGTCCCAAAGAATGATAACCAGCCGAGAGAGATGAAGGCTGAGAGGAAGGCTGACCCGAGACATAAGGAAAATTTTCCGGAGGGAATTGATATTCTCCCGTAAAAACATAAGTCTCTTCACTACTAATAAGACTCGTGGAATCCATGTCGGATGAAGACATGCTGTCTGCAAAAAGGTGATGAGAAGTGGCAAGTAAAGCACGTGTTAATGGTGATGCATGTGGTTGTGAGGGATCTTCCCTTAAAAAGGCCAAAGGGCCCAGAGGTTTCCAATTGATATCAAATGGTTCCTCAGGGGGAGATCAAGTGGCAAGAGGTTGAACACTCAGAATAATGGCACTCTAGTAGCCTAGAGTCCCAACAGACTGAAATGTCTCCGAAGAAACTCCGGGAGGAGATTCTTCACTACGAGGTAATGAAGAGGATGACGAAATTGGTGGTTTCGTCACCGTGACTTTGTCTAAAAAAAATTAGAGAAAAAAGATAATCAAATTATTTGAGGCTTTAAGAACAATCACTAAGGAATTACTCATGAATCGGCCGAGAAAATATTTTAAAGAGCGTGTGATCATGGGTAATTAATTTTATGACACTGAAGCAAAACTATGCCTTTTCATGTTTTAAGAGTCGAGAAAAAGACAAAAGGTGACTCTAGTCACTTTTAGTTTGGACGAGCGTGAAAGGACAAGTGCTTGATGATCTTTTCAAATTTTAAAGAGTCACAAAAAGATCAAAATGACTACTGAGGAACTCTAAGCAAGAGGGTGTACCAAGCTCCTGTGAACTGCAATATACACCTTGGTGATCAAATGAAAGAGAAATGACCAAGGAATTAACGTACATGCAGGCAATCTCCCCGAATGCTGTGTTCGATGTATCATGGTTACATGGAGGCAGACTCAGCTTCCTATGGATAAAGGATTGCAGCCTATGAGGGTCTCCCTTTATATACGCGACGGTACGAGGAGCACAAGTTTATACTAGTGCTGTCTAATGCCAGATGGCGAGAAAAAACTGCTAGGTTTAACGATGCCAGAACACGTCACTAGCCTAGAAATCTAAGTGTGAGCATTAAGTTTCAATGCTTCCTTAGGTTGATTGAGTTCATTTTAAAGTTTGTCTTGAAATTATGTTTCAATTTCAAGGATTTACCGAATGTGATCTCAAATCTCTAATGCACAACTATATGAGAGAAAGAACATCATTTCAATTCGATGAACAACTAGCTAAGAGAGGGATAGAGGTTCACAACAAAGAAACAATCAATCAAATGCAAGAATAAAACTTTCCTTCATGCTGCTAGCACAACCAAAGCAGAAAATGAAAAATGCTTCTCTTGTTTTTCACTTTTCTAATGAAGAAGAAACCTACTAATGCAAAAGAGTACTTTTCATTTTCAAACAAAGTGAAAAAAATGAAAATTTTGTTCTTTTTTATGCATGAGGAACAATAATGCAAAGTTACACCAAAGCGAGAAAATAGACACCATCTTGGAGCAACGTAAATGAAATGATCAAAACACAAAGAGACCAATCCAAAGCGAATGTAAAACACACTCAAAACTAGACAAGCATTTCTTCACGCAAAAAGGACTTCCAAGTCGACTCAATGAGCAATGTGATCTATGCGAAGGGCGATAGATGGAGGGTCAAACAGACACCAAAATGACAGTTTGACAATCCAACAACACATAGAATTGAAATAAAAGACCAAACAATCAGAAAATAAGCTGAAAAGATGAATGACTAAACTGAATCATACACGGATAGGATACTCAATGAACATGTGGCCGAACAAGAAATCAAAGACACCTAGAAACCCTAAGATGAAAAGCCACATTGATTAGATGAGAGACAATCAATCGAAACAAAAGAGACAGGGAAGTCAAAAGCAATCCAAGTGGAGTAATCTAGGGAGAAGAAACCAATCTAGAGGGTAAGACGCACTGAAAAATCATACAAGGAGCCTAAAAACTAAAACGGTTTAGTAGTACTCCACGCTGAACAGGGGAAATTGCACCCGTAACTCTGGTAACCTATGCCAATCGGTGCAACTTTCTGGAAAACAACAACGCCGAGTAAAGAAACCTAAGAAAGGAAAAAATGCAGCTAAGAAAAATCTAGGCTTATCACTCTGAGAATAAGTGGAGTGGCTTGAAATAGTCAAATAAGAAAAACAAAGCAGAGAAATGGCAATACAACCAAAGGTTGACAGAGAAGAAAAACTCTAAACGAACAATGAGAGACAACAGACACACTGATCCCCAGTATGGTCCCCAACTTGTTGAGTAGGAAAATCCCCTCTGCTGATAGAGGCGATCCCTCTAGCCCTAGAGTGGGTCTAGCAACAAGGGAACATGCTGAATTCCTGAATTCCTAGTTTGTAAATGAAAAAAAGACTGGATAGATACCTTAACTCAGTCGAATGCTTTTGTCGTGCCACGCAGTAGCGATACTTTGATCTTTGTCTTCACGCCTTGCATTCCGTTGGTGACGATGTCCATGCACCTGCACAAATATCAAGCAAACGATGACAACATACAAGAATATACATTTAGCTACAACTATTCAACTAGTCAAGGAAAGTTAAACACTTTTCATATAAATACAAACAAAGTTGGAACCAGAAACTAGCCATGTATTATTAATATAGAAAAATAAGTTTACAACATTATGCCTTGACGTTGAAAATATCCTTCGACGGGTTCAGTTGGGCACGTCTCAAGCATTCGTTCGTTGTTCAGCTCAACGAGGCAATGGGCTTAACCTCTCTCTCAAAAATGGATTCTTCTCTGCTTTCTCCAACACACCAGCTATAACTAATGATTGTTTAGCTAGCTGAATCAATGTGAGGAAGAAGAATTTATAGGAGAGGAGGATGGGATTTGGGATTCCACATAAGGTGGAGTAGAGGTCTATCCCTTTGGGGAGTTGCATATTTTTAGGAACTAATAGGCCAAAGGGAGGAACTCGACTTGATTCAGTCGAACAAACCATGATGACTCCGCTCACGAAGCTGTTAAGCATAGAAGCTTCATTTCTATTTTAATTTTTTTTCCAAAAGCGGCTCGGTGCGGGTGCCCTTCTAAGACAGAGCGGTAATGGGAGCGAGGCTCAGTGTTAATTTATTCATGGGCGCGTGGCCATAACTGCCTACCAGCGCCAACCCAAAATCATATGTTTTTGAAGGTCTGTTTGAGGAATGATCAAAAGAGATTATTTCTTTACATGCCAAGGGATGTCATGAAATTTATAGAAATCTATGACAGTACACAGGGGTAACTGAAATGGTCCTCCAATGTTTGAGATGGGGATTGCAGGGAAGATGAAAAAATACTATGTAACACCTGCCCTATTGTTGGGGCTTTGTTCCCTTTTGCTGCGCCTTTTCCTCTGGATTTTGACCGGGCTGCTTTCTGTACTATGGTCCATTGCTCTGCTTTCGAGTTCTCACTTTCTTCTTCAGCCTTATTTTTACAATGCCTTGCAAAATGGCCATATCCATGACAATTCC
Source organism: Pinus albicaulis (assembly GCA_034641835.2). Lineage (NCBI taxonomy): Eukaryota > Viridiplantae > Streptophyta > Pinopsida > Pinales > Pinaceae > Pinus > Pinus albicaulis. Next base: position 96,680,693 of record CM076572.1, on the reverse strand, counting down.
TGCATTTAAACGAAAGTTGTTTGTAATCCAACTCTTGGATATGGGTCTAATCTGCAACTGTTAGTTTTATGGCTTTCGATAGCCCAACTTCCAAGTCTACCTCTACACATATGCGTGCGCAGGAGTATTGATCTTTTCTTACTGCTTGGTTGATATATCTTCCAAGAGTGTTGCTAATGGTTTGGAGGGACTTCTAGTTCCAACAGTGCATATGAAGGAGGGGAAGGTGCACCCACACTGGGACAACTAAAGGCACTTCTTGGGCAGGGTCAAAATCGAGCATCGATTTATTTAAATATAGCTGTTGAGGTCCCATGAAATATGACCCATTTCTGAATATGTGGCTTTTATCTTCCGCATTCTCAAACACAAAAATGAAGAATCCTTTTCCGACGAAGTGGCTTTTGATGCCTTCTGAGACAAGAGGTGTCCAGTTTATTTGCACCTACCCTATGAACCCTCTTTCAGCGAGATTCAAAGCAGACCTGCTAGTTTCCTCAACTAGGAGAGCTACTGATGGGATGTTGTCTAGTTTCTTTATAAACTTCTATTGCAAATCATATAGGGGACATTTACTGCCTGCTGCTACTAGTGTCCTGAATGCGGTAAAATTCGCAGGTGGAGGAAGGGGGTCTGATCCCCCTCCTACTGCCATGGCGGCTGGGGCCACTTCTAGGTTAGCTGATGCACGTAGCCAAAGCTTCAAACGCCAGCGCGGGAGTTAGAATTCATCTCATAATTTTATTTTAGTGTTTTGTTTTGACTATATGATAAAATTCTTATTGGACCGCGCCAATAGATTTCCGTTGGGGTTTTAATACACATTAATCAAAATTTTTAATCCAACCATATATCGGTGGATATATCAGACCTGCGATATATGTGTTATCCAAAACCTTAATATAAATAAATCTCCATCGGATTATGGTACACACACACACACACACACACACACACACACACACACAGATATATATTAAGGTTTGAACTTCGGATGCGCCAACTGTGGAGCTCTGCCGCCGTTGATAATGGATGCCAAATAAGCCGAGGGTTTGGTAGGGCCACCGAACCTGGTGGGCTTCTCCAACCCTCTTCCCCCATACCATATCTATTAAAATTTATATATAAGTCTTGTGCTATGGTTTAATAACGACAATGCTTGGCATGTTGGTAAAAGTTTTGGAATAACAATGAGAGGTTGCGGGTTTGAGCCTCGATTCTCCAATCTGCTCCTCCTCCGTTGAACCAAGCGCTGAATTTGACTGTTGATCTGCCACATGTCAACATATGAAAGTGCCACCTTCTTGCACAGGAACCCCATTTTTACCTGTTTTCTCAAAACTCCAGCGAGCATTTTTTTGCTCATATGGAGTCCAATCGCGAAACCAAACATACTGCCAAAATCAGTGTGACGAGCACTACGACTTGGTGTTGGTTTCAAGACGATCTGAGACTAAAAATGTCTGAGTATCTCAATAATTATCTTGGATCATTCCTCTCTAATAGAAGCTTTTTTACCACCAAAAGTTCGGTTTTAAGCAGAAATGAGGTGAGGGTATAGCTCCCTCACCCTTCCGATCTCCATCCACCTCACTTTTCTTAGATTCATGCCTTTGAGCCCCACTAAAAAAAACTCAAGATATACCCGCCTGTAAGTGCAGATCTTCCTGTCTAATATGGTATCTTCCTATAACTCAGTCCTTCATTTAGGTGCAAAATCATATATAGTTGGAATTTGAACATTTTCCTCTGGATCCATGATCATAGGAGGTTCATACAACTTCAAATTTTCGACATTTACAGATGAATATATGTGCATATATGGAGGAAAATTTAATCAGAATGAATTGTGCTCAATCTTTTCAGAAATTTCAAAAGGACCATACCTGGTAGGCCTCAACTTTTTGCCTTCACCTTTCATCCTTTATTTGTTGATGTAAATCCATACTCAATAACCAACCTAAAAATGATGATGCAATCGATGCCTATCATGGCACATTTTCAGCTTAGTGAAAATGATGTTCCACTCGTTGCTTATCATGGATGAAAAGATGTGCTCTTTTTCAGCTTAGTGTCCATGAGTTCCCATAAAGTGGACCAAAACTCTCCCATGAAGTGAGAGCCTTGATCTGAAATGATTGAAGAAGGTAACCTAAAATGAACCCCTACATTTGAAAAGAACAATTGTGCAGTATCTTCAACATTTACTTGCTTTATACATGGAACAAGAATAGACATTTTTCTAAATTGATCAATCACAAAATAAAAATAATCATGCCATCTTCTAGACATAGGAAGTTCGCCTACAAAATCCATAGATATACTGTCCCATGGACGAAAAGGAATTGGAATTGGCATATACAAATCTAACTTTCTATTGGTTAGTTTTCTTGTTGAACACATGACACAACCTTTAATGTACTTAGCAATTGTTTCATTCATTTGAGGCCAATAGCAATACCTTTGAAACTGTGCCACTATCTTACCTACACCAAAATGCCCTGAAACACGAGAAGAATGTGCTTCCCTGATCACATGCGCTCTTTCACCCCACGGTATACACAATTTTCCAAGATGATATAATAACCTTTCATGAACATGATAATTTATGTCTTCCACCTAAGCACCATGAGTTAGTGATTCATAAACATCTTTGAAATCAATATCTTCAACATATTGTTCAATGTAACTTTCATGCACTAAAGAACTATTTTGCAGAATTACTGAAGCATTCAAATATGGTTTGGATAACATATCAGCTACTTTGTTTGTGATACCTATATTTTATTTGATTACTAAGTGGGGCTACTGCAAAAAACCCATCCATCGATAATGTCGAGACTGTTGAAAATTAGTTTGAGATTGAATGTATTTAAGTGGCCGATGATCTGTATTAATCACTGTTTCTTTGCCCATTAAGTAATGTTTCCATTTCTTAACAATTTCTACTAATGCATATAATTCTTTATCATACGTTGGATAGTTTTCAACTGCTTTAGAAAACGTTTCTGAATGAAAACAAATAGGCTTTCCTTTCTGCAATAACACGAAACTCATTGCATACCCACTAGCATCAATTTATACTTCAAATGGATGTTGAAGGTATGGTAAAGCTAATATTGGAGTTCAAACAATTTTCTGCTTTAAAGTGTCAAATGCTTGTTGCTATTTTCCTCCCCACTGGAAAGAAACGTTAGAAGTTTTAAAAGCATGAAGTGGTAATGCGATCAAAGGGAAATGAGAAATACATTTTCTCCAATACTGAACTGAACCCAAAAACCTTCTAACTTCCATCACATTCAGTGGTCTTGGCCACTTAACAATCACATTGATTTTAGCTGGATCTATTTTAAGATGACCACCTCCAACTATGTAACCAAGATAAAATAAAGAAGTTTTTCCAAATTCACACTTAGAAAGTGTTGAGATTCAACAAGATGATGATCCTAGTGAAAATTAAGCACCTACACTAGGTGGGGCCCGCAGGCTATTTTTAGGTGTATGTCTATTTTTAGAATGTTGAGCAAATTATATTTATAACATGAGTCTATTTATAGATGGTTAAAAAAATTCTATATATAGATGACTTTCTATTTTTATATGCATGTGCGAAGTCTATTTATAGATCACATGTCTAAAAATAGAATGCATGTCGATTATTATTATCTCTTAATAATAATTAGACAATAAATAATAATCTATTCTCTTGAAGCACTTGATTTCAGTTAACTGATGTGGCAAACCAGTCAGCTGAAGAAATTTCGAGTTCTAAGGTTTGTTGGTGGGACATGCAAGTGGAATTAGTTGTAATTGAGTGATTCAAAGTTGTAATAGAGTTGGATGTGTAGTTATGTGAGTTGTAAATTAGTTTAACTCAGTTAAGTGAGTTAAAATCAGTTGTGTGTTGAGATTCAATAGGATGATGAGCTTAGTGAAAAGTAAGCACCTTCACTAAGTGGGGCCTATAGGCTATTTTTAGGTGTATGTCTATTTTTAGACATGGTGAGCATATTCTATAAGTTGTAGGATGCTATTTGTAGATGGTTGGTCAAATGTGGAAAATAGATGAAATTCTATTTTTAGAATATTGGGCGAAGTCTATTTATAGATCATCGATCTAAAAATAGATGCATGTCGATTATTATTAGCTCTTAATAATAATTCGACAATAAACATCAACTTATTCTCTTGGAGCACTTTATTTCAGTGAACAGATTTGGAAAATCAGTGGGCTGAAGGAATTACGCAATTCCTAGGGTTTATTGGTGGCTCATGCATGAGGACTCAGTTAGAACTAAAGTGGCAAAGTTATGACATAGTTGGAAGAGTAGTTACAGGAGTTGTTATTTAGTTTAACTCAGTTAATGGATTTAAACTCAATTGAGCTAGTTGTATCTAGTCTAACTGAAAGATACACTAGTGAGAGTTAAGTGAATTAATTAGTTAATTAATTCACAAATAATAACTCACTAACAATTGAATAGAAACAACAATTAACTACAGTGCATGTTAGTTCCAATGGAGACCCAGTGGAGAGATAGGTGAAAGGGTAATATGGACTATCCGTTGTGACTATAGTGATGAATTCAATGCATTTAACACACATTGGAGTTGCCAATGAGGATTGCGTAGTCAAGGCAAGGCCAATTCAAATTAATTCAGGGGTCTTCTTCAGTAGGGATTGCGCAGTGGAGGCAGGCTGTCAGGAGGCAAGAAATTGGTGCATGGAAGTGCAAATTTCTGCATCACAGTGTGTAATGAATCTACATTGTACTGAGAGCTTGATGTATTGAGCTTTGTATGAGATTATTACATGATTCCATTGAAATACATAATATATGATAGTTCAGGTTTTTAGCTTTAAGCTTTCCCGTTAAACAACTGTGTTATGTGCAATTGAATTTATTCACACGTGTTTGCAATTGAGTTTTTAAATTTCCGCAAGTTTAATAGTGGAAGGATTCTGTATTTTGCAAGAAGGATAAATATTGTGAGATCAAAAGGATCCGGTAATACATTAGTATTAATAAATTCCTACATGGTATTGAAGCTGTATTGATTATTGGAGATTGAAATTGTGAATAATTGCTTCATTTTTTGCTGGTGGACAATTCGAATTTGCTGCAGAAATTTCTTGGTGTGATAGATGAGTATTCATTGAAATGTCTTTGAATGGGTTGCGATTGGAGTATGCCCTTGAGGGTAGCTTGAATTAAATAGCCTAGAAGGATAGGATGGAGGCGATGCTTGAAGATAATGGACTGAAGGAGTTCATCGACAACGATGTTCCTAAGCCCGCTTCTAGCGATGTTGCAGGACTTGACGCATGGAAAAAGAAGGTAGCAAAGACACAAAGAATTATGTTGGAAGGTGTGAAGGACAATATTTTTTCAAGCCTTCACGGGAAAGCCACTCCATTTGTAATGTGGAAGGCTTTGACAGATCTTTTCCAAAGTAGCAGCGACCAGAGGAAGTTGGCGCTGAAAGATAAGGTTAGAAAAATAAAAATGGAGAAGGGCGACAATATTCCAAAATGTCTCACGAAGTTTTTCCACTGTAGGGATGAACTGGGAAGTGCGGGGATTACTATTGATGATGATGAATTGGTAAGCTTGGCTCTCCTTGGGCTTACGAAGAGTTGGCATAGCTACAAAGACTTTGTCAATGGACGGGAGAAACTACCAGGTTGGGAGCGACTTTGGTCAAATCTTGTGCTGGAGGTGATAAGGAGAAGTACCAGGGATGGCTCTTCATCGAAGAATGATGATGAAGAGAATTTCACTTTGGCTGCCAAAGCAAGGAAAGAAAAGGGGATGAAATCCCATTCAAAATCCTAAGCTAAAGGCAAGAAGCTGGATTTGTCTAAAGTGAAGTGTTTTCACTGTCACGAACATGGGCATCTCGCCGCTAACTGCCCACAGAAAAAGAAGAACAAGAAGGCTGATGGAGCTGCAGCTGGAGATGCCTTAGCCTTGCAATTTGAACTTGATTTCTCTTTAATCACATGCTTGGTTTCAAGCTCAATGGGATTGGTGTGGTATCTTGATAGTGGTGCGTCTTTCCATATGACGAGAGACAAGGAGTTGTTTAGTGACTTGGAGGAGAAGAATCTCCAAATGCATATAGATATGGGCGACGATGTAGATACAATGCGATCGAAATTGGAACCATCACCTTTAAGAGGGAGTCAGGTAAACCATTTATGTTGAAAGATGTTATGCATGTTCCAGTTTTGAAGAAGAACTTGGTCTCGGTCATAATGTTGGAAGACAGAGGTTATGACGTTGTTTTCAGCGAGGGAAAAGCTTTCCTACGACATAAAACAACGAGTCAAACCTAGAGGATAGGGATTCGAGTTAAGAATCTCTACAAGTTGGAGGTAGATGGCTGTGCTGAAATGATGGGAAAATCAGAAGAAGTGGTGAGCCGGGATGAGGGCGAATTATGGCACAGGAGATTGGGCCATCTTCACCATGGCTCCTTGAAGATTTTGCAGCAGATTTCTACTGGACTTCCCAAGGGTACTCTTGCGCAGTCAGATCAATGCAAGGGATGTACTATGGGTAAGTTTGTGAAGACCACCTTACATGAGCAAGAGAACCATGCTTCGGTGATCCTGGAGAGAATTCACACAAACGTGTGTGGACCTTTCTTGGTTGCTTCAATAGAAAAACACAGGTATTATGTTATATTTGTTGATGAATATTCTCGTAGATGTTGGATCTTCTTCATGCATAAGAAGAGCGAAACATTCTCAAAGTTCTGTGAGTTTAAAGCATTGGTGGAGAAGGAGTCGGGGAAGCAAGTGAAGGCTCTACGAAGTGATAATGGTGGTGAATATATCTCGAACAAATTCAAAGACTTATGTAGCAAAGAAGGAATTCGAAGAGAACTCATAGTGCCTCATAACCTATAGAAAAATGGGGTCACAGAGAGGAAGAAAAGAACGATCGTGGGTGCCACATGAGCTATGTTACATGAACAAGGCCTACCGATGCACTTGTGGGTGGAAGCATGCAACACTGCAGTTTATGTGCAAAACCGTTGTCCTCATAGAGTACTTGGCATGAGTACAAATAAAGAAGCTTTTACTGGTAAGAAGCTTGATATTTCTCATTTGAAGATTTTTGGCTCATCTGTTTACATTGATGTGACAAAGGACGCTAGGAAGAAGCTGGAGCCGACTGCAGAAGTTGGGATATTTGTGGGGTACATAGAAACACCCCATAATTATTGTGTGTATTTTACAAACATTCGAATGACTATGGTGCAACGGGATATAAAATTCAATGAGGTGAAAGCCATAAAGTTGTCGCTTGAGAGGGAGCTACACTTGCATGCAGAGGAGGAGCTACTTGTTCCCAAAGATGAGCCTATAGATGTGGATCAGCCACAAGAGGAGATTCATGGAGTGGAGGAGTCCACTCATGCAGATATAAACATCAGAATAGGCAGAAAGCATATCACAGAAGCTTAGAGACTGAAGCTCGATGCGGCAAAGAATGTAGGAGTCCCTACATCACAGCACAAACAGAGACAGTCACCTGACCGATTTACTGGATACATGGCTCTTATGAGCAAGTGTATCGTGACAAAGCAATCTTCTTTTGAAGAAGTAGTGCAGGAGCCCACGTGGGTAGATGCCATGGTGGAGGAGTATGATTCCATTGTCAGAAACAATTCTTGGGAGATTGTTCCAAGGCCGGTGGGTAAATTAGTGGTAGATTATAAATGGAGATTCTACAAGGTAAAGCAAGCAGCTGATGGGAGCATCAAGAAGTATATGGCAAGATTTTTTTCTAGGGGATTCTTACAGATCGAGGGGATTGATTATGAAGAAACCTTTGCACCTGTCGCACGATATTCTTCCATAAGGACCATCCTTTCTCTCTCAGCACAGATGGGTTGGCACACTCATCAGATGGATGTGAAGACTACGTTCCTTAATGGGATCATTGAGGAAGAATTTTACATTGAGCAGCCTGAAGGATTTGAGATCTTCAGCAACGAGTCGCATTTCTACAGACTCAAAAGAGCGCTGTATGAGCTGAAGCAAGCACCGCATGCTTGGTACACACAGATCGACAACTATTTCACTAGACTTGGCTTCACCAAGAGTGAGGCAGATGCAAACCTATACCAAATTGTGGTGGAGGGTAAGCTTTTAATCATTTTTCTTTATGTTGATGATTTAATACTAACGGGTGATGAGCAGTTGATACATTCATGCAAGGCAGATCTTGCAAAGGAGTTCGAGATGAAGGATTTGGGCCTCCTTCATTATTTACTTGGATTAGAAATATGGTAGCAGAAGGTGAACTGTTTGTGTCTCAAGGAAAGTATGCTCGGAAGATACTTGGTAAGTTTCACATGGAGGACTACAAGCCCATGGATACTCTTCCAGGAAATTGGAGGAAAGAGGATGCTACATCAACAAAGGTAGTGGATGCCACTATTTATCGATAGTTGGGGGGTTCGCTCATGTATTTAGTTAATACAAGACCAGACATATGCTATGCAGTGAACCAGAATTCACAAGCGATGGTTAAGCCTACCAAGCTCTTTTGGAAGGCAGGCAAGCATGTCTCAAGGTATCTCAGGGGCACATTTGAGTATGGCTTATGGTATAGACAAACAGATGAATTGAAGTTGCATGGATTCACGGATGCAGATTGCGCAGGCAGCCCAACAGACAGAAACAACACATCAGGAGGGGTTTTCAGTATCGAATCTACAGTAGTTTCTTGGTACAGCAGGAAACAAAGATCTGTGGCACTCAGTTCAACGGAAGCAGAATACATGGAAGCAAGTCAAGCTGCATGTGAGGCTATCTAGATGAGGAAGATCCTGGTCAGTTTGTTCGGTTCACATTTAGATCCTATAGTGATACATTGTGATAATAAGAGTTTCATTAACTCTGGATTAATCCCGTGTTTCATGATAGATCTAAACATATTGATATCCGGTATCATCATATCAGAGATTGTGTGCAACGAAAGATCATGGTGCTTCAGTACATTCCTACGGAAGATCAGGATGCAGACATTCTGACGAAGGCGCTCGGTAGGAGCAAATTCGAATACCATAGAGGCAGGATCGGGGTGAAGGATAATCCCTATATTGTTGAGAGGGAGTGTTGAGATTCAACAAGATGATAAGCTTGGTGAAAAGTAAGCACCTTCACTAAGTGGGGCCGACAGGCTATTTTTAGGTGTATGTCTATTTTTAGACATGGTGAGCATATTCTATAAGTTGTAGGATTATATTTGTAGATGGTTGGTCAAATGTGGAAAATAGATGAAATTCTATTTTTAGAATATTGGGTGAAGTCTATTTATAGATCGTTGATCTAAAAATAGATGCATGTCGATTATTATCTCTTAATAATAATCCGAAAATAAACATCAACTTATTCTCTTGGAGCACTTTATTTCAGTGAACAGATTTGGCAAATCAGTGGGCTGAAGGAATTACACAATTCCTAGGGTTTATTGGTGGCTCATGCATGAGGACCCAGTTAGAACTGAAGTGGAAAAGTTATGACAGAGTTGGAAGAGTAGTTACAGGAGTTGTTATTTAGTTTAACTCAGTTAATGGAGTCAAACTCAGTTGAGCTAGTTGTATCTAGTCTAACTAAAAGATACACTAGTGAGAGTTAAGTGAATTAATTAGTTAATTAATTCACAACTAATACCTCACTAACAACTGAACATAAACAATAGTTAACTACAATGCATGTCAGTTCTAGTGGAGACCTAGTGGAGAGATAGGTGAAAGGGTAATATGGACTATCCGTTGTGACTATAGTTATGCATTCAATGCATTTGACACACATTGGAGTTTCCAATGAGGATTGAGCAGTCAAGGCAAGGCCAATTCAAATTCATTCAGGGGTCTTCTTCAGCAGGGATTGCGCAGTGGAGGCAGGCTATCAGGAGGCAAGAAATTGGTGCATATAAGTGCAAATTTCTGCATGACAGTGTGTAATGAATCTACATTGTACTGAGAGCTTGATGTACTAAGCTTTGTATGAGATTATTACATGATTCCATTGATATACATAATATATGATAGTTGGGGTTTTTAGCTTTAAGCTTTGTCGTTAAACAACTGTGTTATGTGCGATTGAATTTATTCACATGTGTTTGCAATTGAGTTTTTAAATTTCCGCAAGTTTAACAGTGGAGGGATTATGTATTTTGTAAGAAGATAAATATTGTGAGATCAAGAGGATCCAATACTACATCAGTATTAAAAAATTCCTACATTGTGCTAGTTGTAACTAGTTGTAACTAAAGGTACAATAGTGAGAGATCATTTATTAATTATTTAATTAATTCACAAGCAATGGTCTCACATGCAACTGAAGAAATATGACTATTAACTACATGCATGTCAGATCCAGTGGAGACCCAGTTGAGAGATAGGTGAAAGGGACAGTTTGACTAGCTGTTGGGACATTAGTGGGTGCATTCATGCAACCACACACACATTGGAGATGCTAATGAGGATTTCACAGTCAAGGCAAGGCAAGATTGAATTCATTCAGGGATTGTGATCAGCAGGGATTGTGCAGTGGAGGCAGGTTGTCAGGAGGCAGTAAATTGGCGTATGTATTAGCCAATTTTTGTATGACAGTGTGAGACAATTGTACATTGTACTAAGAGCTCTTGGATTAGAGTTTTGTATGAGATTGTTTCATGATCCATGATATATACATAATATATGATAATGGGGTTTTTAGCTTTATGCTTTCTTAGTAAAAACATCTGTGTTATGTGTGATTGATCTTTCTTCATGTGTTTGCAATTGGCCATTAAATTTCCGCAAATATTTAAGTATAAGGATTATGTATTTAACAGTGGCATATAATTGTTAGATCAGGAGAATCCAGGCAATACATAATTGTATTAAAATTTCTACATGGTATCAGAGCAAAGAAGATTGCAATTTTGAAGCAGTAGCTGAGTTTGTTGGTGGAAACAATTCAAATTTGCTGCAAGAATTTCTTGGTGTGACACTTGAGTAAACATCGAAATGGCTTTCAATGGTTTGTGGCTAGAGTATGCACTTGAGGCAACTCGAGCTACATTGCATGAAGGATAGGATGGAGGTGGTGCTTGAAGATAATGGCATGAAGGAATTCATCGACAATGATGTTCCTAAGACCACTTCCACGGATGCTGTGTTACTTGACGCATGGAAAAAGAAAGTAGCGAAGACGAGAAGGATTCTATTGGAAGGTGTGCGAGAAAATATTGTCTCAAGCCTTCATGGGAAAGCCACTCCATTTGCTATGTGGAATGCTTTGACATATATTTTCCAAATCAACAATGACCATAGGAAATTTGCGCTGAAGGATAAACTCAGAAAGATAAAAATGGGGAAGGGCGAAAAAATTCCTAAGTATCTCACAAAGTTTGTCCAATGTCGGGATGAACTGGGGAGTGTGGGAATCATGGTTGCTGATGATGATTTGGTGAGCTTGGCTCTCTTAGTACTTCCTAAGAGTTTGCACAGTTATCAAGACTTTGTCAATGGATGGGAAAAACTGCCGTATTGGGAACGACTGTGGTCGGATCTAGTGCAGGAGGAGTTCAGGCGGAACACCAGAAATGGATCTTCATCGAAGCATGATGATGAAGAGGATTGTGCTTTGGCTGCCAAGGAAAGGAAAGGGAAGGGGAATAAATTAAACTCAAAATCCGAGTCCAAAGGCAAGAAGCTAGATTTGTCCAAGGTGAAGTGTTTTCATTGTCACGAACATTGGCATCTTACCACTAACTGCCCATAGAAGAATAAGAACAAGAAGGCTGCTGGAGCTATAGCTGGTAAGGCCCTTGCCTCGCAATTTTAACTTGATTTCTATTTGATCGCATGCTTGGTTTCAATCGCAATGGGATCGGTGTGGTATCTTGATAGTGGTGCTTCCTTCCAGATGACGGGAGATAAGGAGCTTTTCAGTGACTTGGTGGAGAAAGATCTCCAAATGCATATAGAGATGGGTGACGATGGACGATATAGTGAAACCAACATTGGTACCATTACCTTTGAGAGGGATTCAAGTAAACCATTTCTTTTGAAATATGTTATGCATGTACCAGGTCTAAATAAAAACTTGGTATCACTCGCGATGTTGGAGGACTGAGGCTATGCCGTTGTTTTCACCGATGGAAAAGCTTTCCTTTGACATAAAAAAATGGGTCAAGCCAAGAGGGTAGGGATTCGAGTCAAGAATCTCTACAAGCTAGAGGTAGATGGCTGCGCTGCCACGATAGGAAAGGCAGAAAAAGTGGTGACCCAAGGTGAGGGCGACTTATGGCACAGGAGATTAGGCCATCTTAATCATGGAGCTTTGAAATTCATGCAAAAAATATCTACTGGACTTCCAGTGGGAACACTTGCTTAGTTAGATCAGTGCAAGGGTTGTAACATGGGGAAGTATGCAATGTCCACCTTTCCTGAAGAGAGTTCACACAGACGTGTGTGGACCATTCTCGGCTGCTTCAACAATAAAACACAAGTATTATGTTATTTTTGTTGATGAATTTTCTCGTAAATGCTGGATCTAATTCATGCAGAAGAAGGATCAAACATTCTCAGAGTTATGTGAGTTTAAAGCATTGGTTGAGAAAGAGTCGGGGAAGCAAGTGAAAGCTCTGCTGAGTGATAATGGTGGAGAATACATCTCGAACAAATTCAAAGACTTCTGTAGCAAAGAAGGAATTCAAAGAGAACTCATAGTGCCTCATAACCCACAACAAAATGGGGTCGCGGAGAGGAAGAAAACACTGCAAGGAAAAAACTCTCTAGCGGATGTTTTTGAGGAACCCCTTATAAAAATACCCCAGACATTCGTTTCTAGCAGATGTTACTAGAGGAGGTTGGTAGGCAGAGGTTTTTGCGGATGCTTTTCATTCGGTGCACTTATCATCCTAAAACACACCGGTGTGCTCAACAAGAGAAAGCACCAGTGCACATAAAACATTGGCACACTGAACACTGTGCGCTCCGTACACACCCGCCCGATGCGTCTTATTAATGTATAGCACCGATGCTTTACAACTCTTTCGCACCAGTGCATCATAAAACACCGTGCCAAAATAGAAATCGCCTGGTGCGGTATTAAGAAACCGCACCGGTGCGCCTATAAAACCCCGCACATCAGAACAGGGCAAATAAAAAAATTACGGCCAAAAAACCGCATTTTTCACTTTTCTCAGTGCTCCAGAGCTCTCAAGCACTGGTTCAATTTATCCTTGTCTAAGCTTCCTTGACATCGGTGCTCCCATTGCACCCATTGCACACATTGCTGCTATGCATTACCCACCAATCTCCAGCTTGCATTTTGAAAAACGATGGGCAAATTTTATTTTGAAAATTATATAGCCAATATGCCTCCTCGACGGCCAAATGTACATGTATTTTTCTTGTTTTTCCATAATTAAGCTTTTTCGTGGATTATAATTTAAAAAAACCTTAAAATTAACCATTAAAAAGTTTAGTTTTTTTTTTTTTTTGTGCGCATTGTGTGCTCCAGCCGTTCTGCTCACACCGGTAAGTGGTGCTTCCTGTAAAATTTACAGGCCACACCCCAACCGGTGCTAATGGTATCCACACCGTTTTCAAGGCGGTACCTAAAGGTGCACTGCGTTATTTTAAAATTTAAAAAAAATGTGGTGCAATCGTTTATCCGGCCACATCGTTGACCATGTGGAATAGAACCAACACGGTGTGTTGACTGAAATATCCGCCCTGGGGTGGGTATTTTTGTCAGCGCACTGCATTTGGAATTTCAATAGGGTCAACAGTGCGGCTTGGTAAAATACTGCACCATTGACTATGTAATGAAGTCAGGAGGTCAGTGTGTTGACCCAACTATAGGTGCCGGGGCGTAGATTTTATTTAGCGCACCGCACTCCTGACACCATACATTGTCAACGGTGCTCTAAAAATTTTCAGGTGCACTTCCTACAGTGCATTGAATATCATCTGGGCACTGGCTCTTGTGCGCGCCAAACAAAAGATGCACAGAAACCGATGCATGACTTTTTTTTGTGGCGCACCGACTGTTTTGTTTTTTTGTTTTTCTAAATTTTTTTTATATAAGTATATTCCTAAATACATGTCTCATTTAATAATTTTTTTTTTATTTAATATGTCAATCATTCAGAGAGAAGAGGGGGAACAACAACAAAAACAGGCGAAGCAATATGACATGGTTCGCCAGTGGGAGGTACGAGAGAGGGAGAGAGATGCGTACCCTCGACCTATTACAAAAACTATCTAGGGGCTCCTAAGGCAAGTAGGCCTCCTCAAGTTCTATGAGGAGGCTACTTCCCTAAAGGGCCATGGTGTGTTTTTGAGACATCTTATCCGCAGGTGGAACGCCCATCGACAGGCTTTCCAGGTTGGTCCTAACCAGTGGTACACGACCACTCAGGAGGACATATATTTCATTACAGGGCTATCGAGGAGAGGGGTGGATTTTCCCTCATTCCCAGAGGTTCCAACTGGCTATGTAGCAGGGAGTTAGTTAGTGTACTCCCAAAGATACATTGGAGCATATGTACTACCTCCTTCATATTTTCAGGTCTCCAAAGGTCAGTTACGTATTGGTGCATTTGGTAGTGAGGAGGTGAGGTGCCTCTCACTTTTGATTTCGACCATTTCACACAACACCAGTGAAGAGAAACACATTAGTTTCTCGCTTCTATATTATGTTGATTCTTTAGTACAGGAGTCATAACTTGTCAGGTGGTCTGCCTTTTTTTTGTGGCATTTCTGTATAGCCTTAGATAGATGTTGTGCTCATGCACAAGGGAGGGTCAACTTCCCTTTTGCTTCAGAGTTTTTTTGTTTTTTTTTGAGAGGTTTCCAGAGACGAGGCCTAAATTTTTTTGGCAGCCTCATAGGCCAATGTTCGAGGTACAAATTCACATGTGGGGGAAGGTGATGCCCAAGAGGGGCGAGACTGTGTTTCCAACAAGGATATCACATGAGGCACTGGAGTTGCTAGCCAGTGTTGATGAGCTGCATCCCTTCATTATGGTCCCCTGTCCTTATGCTGGATTGGATTGGCGAGGGTGTGCCAACATCCTCTTCACAGATGTTGAGCCGCTGGATGATAGAGGTAATATTACTGTTTTATTTAAATTTATTCTAACATGTTCTTTAACTTGTTTTTATTAAATTATGTAATGAAAATTTCCAATTATTGTTGTGTACTTGTATATATTTTTTAGACATTGGGTATTTTGATGGCGAGAACATGCCGACACCACCACATGATCCAGGTGTGGATATTGATGACGATCAGGGCATGCCAGATGCCGAGGATCATCAGGAGGCCGGTGCAGAGAGACCTGCTCCTGCTGGTGCGCCGGTACCGCCTTTTGCTAGGCGGGTCAGCTTGATAGTAGATACAGGATGGATTTGGGTGACCAACTCACTCCATTGATTGTTGAGGCGGGCATCAGGCCCGCTGATATGAGAGACATACAGGTCGATGGTAGGCTATTGCATATGTGGGGAGGCATGCCGCGTGACATGTACAACCTGATGTGGCATGTTGTAGGAGCTACGACCTTAGTTACGCAGCTGAGGAGGACCATTGCATGTTATAGGCGTGGTTGAGATGCAGCACGTGATCGACAGTCCCCGAGCATCAACTCATCATCTCATGATCATTCACCTTGCACTGCACTAGATGATCAACCTCCACTAGCATTTAGCAACAGTCATCATGGAGATCAGGCTAGACCATCGACCATGTCCAGTCAGCAGCCTGCAACATCTTGTAGTACTCATGATCATGAGAAGACTGGACCATCGACCATCGAGGCTGCGCCATTGACTGAGTAGGCCTGGACTAGTACTGCTATATTTGATGTTGTACCACCAGCTGATCCATGACATTTATATTATAGTTGTTTATTTTTGACATTATATATATATATACATGGTCCATGTATTTTATGTTCATGTTGAAGTTGTACTTAATTTACATGTTGGTGATCATCATGATGTGTATATTGCTAGGTCATGTTATATATGTTCATTTAATGTGCAACTTGCAGATAGATGTGTGTGTGATATCATTAGTTATTTGACATGAGATGTACATTTGATGTTTGTGTTGTGATGATGTTATACAATGCTAATTTTGTTTTGTTAGATGATCATGATCACATGTTGTTAGCGAATTTGAATGTGTTTTTAGTTGAATATGATGTTTGTACGATGGTTATCATGGTCATGATGTTAATTAATTAATTTAATATTAAATGTCCATGATATTTATTAAATATTATGTCGTGATTGTAATTGAAATTTTAATTTTAATTGTATGTAAAATTGTAAAATTGTATTTGTATTTGTAATTGTAATTTTAACTGTAATTGTATGTAAAATATTTGTAAAATTTTAATTGTAATTATAATATTTAATTTATTGTGAAATTATTGTAATTGTATATATGACAAATTATAAAATTGTAATTCTAATTCTAATTGTATGTAAAATTCTAAAATTGTAATTGTATTTGTAATTGTAATTTTAATTGTATGTGAAATATTTGTAAAATTATAATTGTAATTGTATGTAAAATATTTGTAAAATTTTAATTGTATTATTCTGAAATGATTGTAATTGTAATTATATTTGTAATTGTATGTAAAATTATAAAATTGTAATTGTAATTGTATGTGAAATTGTAAAATTGTAATTGTAATTGTAATTATAATTCTAATTGTAATTGTATGTAAAATATTTGTAAAATTTTAATTGTATTAATGTGAAATGATTTTATTAAAATTTTTAAAATTGTAAATAATTGTAAAATAATAAATATGGAATAATATGAATTTTTGTAACATAATAAAGTTTAGAAAATAATGGAAATAAATTCATGTACTTTAGAATTATCATTATTTTATTATTATCTTACATACCCAAAAACAAGAACTTTATACAGTACACCATTTTTATTGACATCAACATAATTGCAAATTATCAAGTGAAATATTGATTTTAACATTAATTCAAAATAAATATTATAATGTTTCGAAAAAAAGAGTCTTATAAGGTATAAGGTAATTAAGTCCTCTTCTTTATAAAAACCCACTTTAAAAAGTATAAATATTGATGAATTAATAACACATATACTAATTCCATTGAACAAATTTTAGAAGAATTCGAGTATATTACCATTGCGTTGCCTCTTATGGATGCTAATTCCATGGACATATTTTAGAAGAATTCGAGTGTCGAGAATGCAATAGAAAAAAAAGAAGGACTTTTTTTTCATTTTATTAAAAGGTTTTTGAGATTTTTTGTGGGGTTTATGGGTTCATGGGACAGTAGACAGTACCGACCGACCTTGTCATATTGATATTTCAGTTGAATTTTTCCTAGTAGCGATATGACCGAATCTTGTAGCTATGCATTTAACAAAGAACCGATATATTTTGAGAATATGATTGAAGACTGTTGTCATATACTTGAGCACTATTCCATATTCTACAATTTAATGAGGGTTTGAGGGAGCTTACAATCCTGTATCTATTAGTAATTGCACCCTTCGGTAGAACCAAAGAAAATTTAGGCATATTCCTCAGTGAAGTAGACTGGCCATAATCAATTCCTTCGAGACCTCAATAGAAGAAATAGATATGCATGTCAGAGGCTCATGTTGGCACCTTTTCTTGTTGCAGGTTGTGGAAAGGTTCAAGTTTATTTTTCTGAAAGAAGAAGAGGTGTAGTTTTGAGAAGAAACGGCCCAAATATTTTCACAGCAAAATGTACATTTCCAACATGTCTAAAAACTAAAATATCTCCAACTTCAATAAACTGCTCAGAAAAAAAACTTTCCCAACCATTTGTGGAAATTGCCCAAGTCTTAGCATAACACAAATTCACATGCCATAATTGCCCACTTGGGCATTGTAGTATTGCATCTGCACATGCCCCACATTGCATTCTCTCCACATAATAATTGGGCACCTTCTGCAATAAACAAAATGCATGGAAGAATAGTTATTTCCATCAAGAATTTATCCAATTCTAATTCTTAAGAATAAACAAAATTCTATTTCTAATTGCATATTTCCATCAAGAATAAAAAAAATTCTAATTCTCAATTTCTATGGTTGGAGTTCACTAAATTTTGGTGTATACACCTAAAAGTAATTTCAGAGCCTTAACCGCAAATCAGTGCTAATGTACAGATAACCACACCGGTGCGTTTTAGTTACTGCACACCGGTGCCGTGTTATGAATGGACGCACTAGTGCGGTTCAATTAAGTAACACACCAGAGACGAATAACGACAAATAAAAAAAACACAACTCTATTTTATTTAAGTGAAAAAAGCGGTAAATTGAAAAATGGATGGAAAAATATTTTCGAAAATATAATTTCATAAAACAATTATTTAAATACTAAACACTTTTCATTATTTCACTATTTTTGCAAAAAATTTCTGCTAGAGATTTGCAGGAGACATACCTGGAGCAAGAGAGCATGAGAGCACTGTGGAGCAGTGAAATACGTTCAAACAAAAGTATTCAGAATTTTATCACTTAGAAAAAATGAAGCATCATTTGACAAAATCCTAGAGGTTTATGTGTTAAAGGTAGGGTTATAGGATTCATTTTTCATTACTTGGTCAAGGAAAATTTTAATTTTTCTTATTTAGCTTACCCTAAGGTCTAAACGCACCCTCATTCAAATCCCCTCATGTCACATCAATCATAATTTTCTGACATTTTTCAATTCCCAAGTTTATAGGACTGGAAGTGTCATTTTAGCCAAGAAACCACACTTTCGTAGCGAAATACACACAAAAATTTCACTTTTCGCTATGAAACCGCTAATAATTTCATATCGAGAATGCGCAAAATTACACTAGATACACTAGGAAAGTAAAGTTTCCTGTCTGTCATGTCAAATTAGCTGTTAGGTGTCAGAAAATGATTTGAAAAGGATAAGTTAGATACCATTCGAGTCAGTTAGGGTAAAGATCAAGGTACATGGTCAGGGCTGAAGTCATCATCACCTTTTTAAGCATGTATGAGTCATCCTTATGTTATGAGTGGTCATCGAACTTCAAAAAATCTTTCCAAATTAAATCATTTCTCATTCTCCATTTCTTCTTTGCGTGTTATTAAGCTCCAGAGAGCTATTTCATTGAGCCAAAGCTGTGGTTGGCATTTTCAAAGGTTTGCAGATATCAATGATCAAGCGAGGCAGAGAAGACAGTAAAGAAACTATGGCTCCAAAAAGAAAGACAAATAAAGGTGGAAAATGTCTCAGATATGAGCTATCAGATATGAACCTAATAAATGAAGACCCAACAACTGTAGAAGTTTTTAGAAGGACAAGATGTTTAGAGTTTTGTGAAATACTACAAGGCTGCCATGTACAGGTTTCCAAATAATTTTCCCTAAACTTCAGTGGAAAAACTACTAAAGTGGGGATACTAAATCTCACCATTACACCAAAGGTCATTGCAACAGCAACAGGGATTCCAAGGGGACAAGAAAAATGGTTCAAAGGGTTCAAATTCAACATGGAAGAGTGAAAAGAGTTTATCAAGCCAGAAAACAGTGAAATGGACCTTATAATGCCATTCCAAGGAGCTGCATGAAGGATAATTTCTTGAAGTTACTGCTTATCATCTAGAAATATTTCACTTGTGAAGGGAGATACCATAAAGTCTATTCCTACCATTTCAAGCTTCTCCTACACTTTGCTGGTAAGATATCTCTTGATCTGCCTTTCTATTTACAAAAAAGTTTAGAAAAAATGGCAGATAAAGTTCAAGCAAAATCTGAAGGAAGTGAACCTCATTGTTTCATCATGGTTTAATAAAACTGCTGGTTTTAGATGAGCTACAAAGACTAGGCAGAGACTGGGTTTCTTTCCTGTTTTTTAGTGGTTTTGAAATGGATACCCTTACCCCTACAAGAACTCCTAAACCTAGGGGCATGCCATCACCTTTAGTAGCAGAGCAAAGTGAACCAGTCATGATGGAAACAGAGAAGTTGCAGAGATTTGATACACCCACTATTTCACCTTCACAACATAAGTCAACGATGAGTAAACCTGCAAAACAAGAGCAAGCTGTGAGTAAACAAGGAAGCAAAAGAATTACAAGGAGTCAAACAGTGGCTTTAGAAGACAAAACAATGGCTAAAGGAAATTTAGAAGACATACTACATGCCATTGACATTGAAGAGAATCCTATAGTTTAGGCTGAGGATATAGATGAAGGAGGAAAGAAACTCAAGAAAGCTAAATCTGCAAAGAAGCTAGAATTTGAAGCTAAGGATGCAGGTTTTATGTTTCAAGCTAGGAAGCCCATGACAAGGCATGCTAGAAAATTGTTGGAAAACAGAAAAGAATTTCATCCACTTATTGACATAGTCCAACCACCACAAGACATTATTTATTTTTCATCACCCGCAGAAAAAGATCCAGTTAACAACCCAAAGAAAGGAAAGGAGAAAGTAATGGAAAAACAGAGTTTGAACTCCTTGAAGAATAGTTGAAGTTGGATAATCATGAAATAGAAGTCATGAAGAAGTAGGCAAGGAAACATAATATCCAGAAGATTCAGTTTGAAAAGATGAAAGAGGTTTGGGAAGAGCAGGTTGACACTTTATCAAAGACCCTAGACAACACACAATAGTTAATCAAATGGACTGTGCCATTGAAGAAAGAATTGAAACATGTTAGAAGAATGAACCTGCACTTAAAATCTACCAATAGGAAGCTAAAGGATAAAGTTAAAGACCTACAAGAACAACTAGAATTAATCCATGAGGAGTTGGAGAAGAAGTGCCTAAAAATGACAGTAGTTGAGGAGCCAATAGCTCAACTCATCATCAATGAGGAAGAAACACCTCAAGAGTCCTAGTTTGAGCTAGTTGATGTTTTAAAAGGTAAATGGCATGTTGGAAACAAAGTTTATACAGCTGGAAGGCATATTTTTGAAGTTAGTTAAAAATATGGAATTTACACTGTTTTCAACAGTTTCGTAGTGTTTCCTAGGCTTGAAGCTAGGAAAACGCTACGAAACCACCTGCAACTTTCTTTTTGCATTTAAAACCATTTTGGGAAGCTTCCAAGTGGTGAAAATGATATGGAAGATGTGTAAAGGCATGATGAGGACCATGCAAGAGAAAAGAAGCAAAAATTATGATGGCAGAGGTCATTTTTTGTATGCTATGAAAGTACGCTACGAAACTGTCATACTTTCGTAGCGTGTTGTGTTAAAGGTTTATGAGCAGGTTTTTGGGCAGTTTTGGATAGGTGGATATCTTCAAAGGGTCAAAGGACTATGCCAGCAGTCATCCAAGACTTGAAGACCATGAGATGAAGACAACTCATCAACCAAACCATTCGTTGAAGATAAGGACCAATTTTCCTTAAAAATAGGGTTTGTTTCCAGATTTGGAGGAGGCTAATTAAGACGTCATGTAGTGATGAGTTCTATCACAACCTATTTGAACATGTGAGGGATTAGTTGTTAAAGATGTAACTTTTTTTTAGGAGATAGGGTAGTTGATGTAATAAGTAGCAGTTTGAGTCCTATTAGGAAAAGGACTGTTTTATAGTGTAGCTATCATTTTATCATTAAAGCACATGTTTTCTTGTTATGCAAGGTGTCATTAGGAATAGTTCGATGAATCTAGCCAAGAGGAAGATCATCTCTCATGTAACAAGTCTATTAAAGAGCAGATATTCGAATTTGTAAAAGGTTTGAGATTTTTTGGCAATACTGCAGCTTTATGTAATTTGACCGTTTTCAGTAATACATAGGACTTTTACTTGACCAACCTGAGATTCTCATGGAGTTTTTAGTGCTTACTTGATCTATACTTTCTATGTGTATCATTTGCAATGGTTTTCATCTTTAATACTTAGAATTCATAGGTGTATGCTCTGACTTCCGTTATTGATGAATTGGCTGTGTTGTTTCATGTTTCATGAGTGATTTACCTCTGCTAAAAACTCTTACCTGCCTCATCTTCCATGTCAAGTGAAATTACCACTGAACTACTGAATTTTTTGACTCCATAAGCCCAATGATTGCAGACTTATACTCTTTTCAACCTACACACATCACAAGAAACTTATTTTCCAAGTAGAGTTAGCCATCTAGTTTCATCATAATCAAATATCATTAACCCCTTTTGAAAGAGACCTCTCAGACTGAAGAGGCTAAGCTTCAGTCACAAGATGGTTTGAAACAATTACATAAGGTTTTTTGATTAGCAGCCAATCAAGTGCAATTTTTTGATAACACAGATAATCAGAATTCCAAATCTCTGGTGATTCAAACCCTGTAGCATATAATTTTAAAATATCTTGTGATTAAATTTGATTATTTTTTTTACTTTTTCTACAGTTTTGTTTTTCATTTTCAGAAACTAAAAAAAAAAATCCATTTTTACCCTAAACCTTTCATTATTTTTGTTTCCGCCCTTTCTTCTCCTTGTTTCTTTGATTTCAGAATTAGGGCTTTTCATTTTAGATTGACATCCAACCCACAGGATGACTTGCATAGTCATATCCCAATCCATGTCGGCCCTTGCGTGAATTTCTGAAAAAAAAGGGGTTTTTATTATTATTATAAAAATCGGTGCGCCCTGAGTAACCTAGCACACCAGTGCTCTGTATTATCCTAATGCACCGCACAAGTACTGTGTAATAAAATATTTAAAAACAATTTTTTTTAATAAGTGCGCCATATCTAAAGAGGGGCGCACCGAAAACGAGCTATTTCATTAAGGTGCACAGTGAATGTGATATTTCACAGAAAATTGTGTTATTGTGTTAATCGGTGCACCATGTAACATATAACGCACCGAAACGGGTCTCGTAGTTGATAGAGAGCACCATATTGTGGTCCCTTGTTTGCATAGGGCGTTTATGCTACAAAAACTAACACTGGATGATTTTTATTATTTTCTCTAAGTTAATCGGTGCGGTGGTTAACATGTAACGCACCAGTGCTCCTTGTTGACATAGAGCACCATACGATCTATTTTACTGTTTTGGTGGTGTGTTTATAATACCCCCACACATTGATGTTGGTGCGTACATCATTAAAGGCGCATCAATTTTTTGAGATTTCTTTTTTACCTGAAAAGTTGACAATTTATTTCTAAATATATTAATGAATGATATGGTATAGGTTTTAGATTGATAAATAAATGACTGACAAGAGATCAAGTAACAAAAATACTGATAACACATCAGGAAAAGCAAAAAAGGAAAGTTCTTTGTAAATTCTTTACAAAAAATATTATTTTTGAACTATATGTAAGTTTAACTAATATGTATTATTTACTGTGTATCATGCAGAGCCACAAAATGATGAAGCTTGATAAGATTATTTCTGATCTAGGACCAGAAGAGCGTAAAATATTGATGGAAAAATTGCAAAAGGATGAATTAGGTGAATGAAAAAATACTATCAATCCAATATGAGTTTCTTTTTTAAATTTTCATTAATAATATACTTAAAATTATTAGGTAACATGTGTCAAACAATCTATTAATTCACATCTGTTTAATGTTATACAGGGACCAACAAATCAGAAAATGAATGTTGTTCTAAGAAAAGAAAAAAATAGAACATGCAAATGAAAATGAATTGCTCCTTAGCTCATCTGTAGTGGTGCTGGAGGTTAACGAAAGGAGGAAAATATTTTACAAAAGTTTGAGAGATCTAGTGGAACAAATTTATAGAAGTCCTTTCCACTTACAATAAAAAAATCAATCCAATGATTCCAAGAACCAAATTTTATCTAAACTACAAGAAGAGTTTCTAGAGAATTGGTCAATGAGACATGTCAGACTTTTAATAGCAAAAATGTACAACAAAAAAGAAGAAGGAATTAATTGTGGAATTTGTAAGCATCTATCAATCTTGTTTTACTTAGCTTCGTCTATAATTAATAGAACAAAAAAATATTTTATATTAAATATATGATTTGTTATGGAGTAGAAAACTTGCAGGAAACAAAGTATGGAATTGCACCAACAGATGAAGTTTTGAAATATGGCATGGTACATGGTTTTGAAAGAATGTGTATAGTTTATGAGTCAATTGTTGCTATGGTGCGCCATTTCTTTTCGATTTACATTGATGTCATATGTTATTTAATATTGCAATTATAATTATTCTCACCAATGTATATACACTCATTATAATTTATTTTTATGTTTGTAGATGGAAGGTGAAGAAGAAGAAAACAATCAACACCGTGAACAAAACATTCCTGAAAATAACCCAAGTCATGGAAGTAGCTCTAGCGGTGACAACAATTCAAGTGAAGAATGATGATCATTATGTTTGGATATCAAAGAAAGTGTTGTATTTTTTGAAATATTTGTCTGTGAAATCAGACATTTTGTTTAATGTAATGGACATAGTGTCCCAATTGAAAGACAAAGGGATACCAATAACTGTCCCATTTTGTATGAAAAATATTGTCTTATATATATATATAATAAAATATGTTTTAATTTATTCTATTGTGTTCTCCATTGTTGTTCTCAAATGCACTAATAAAAATTTCATTCATATCAATATTTTTATAAGATATATATGTGTTTAAGTCAACAAGTTGGGCCACTTTGTAGTACCTCATATCTTTAGGAATACTTCCATGGGATGGCATAAAACCTAGGGGCCTATAGATCTGATTCTGCAACTAGAGAAATTACGCATGCAGGATGGCGATGTAACAGAGGTACAGTGCTGCTAGGTATCTGCGTCCATTTGGATCTGCACCGGTTGGCCATGGGGTGCACGGAACAGAGGGGGAAGGCCGTTCCAACCTAACCACATTCATAATGGAGGTTAGTGGTAAACCCTTGCTCATTTTTGCAAGACGACATTCGATGGTTAGGGTTTCTGAACAGGCGAGAACTTTTCGCTACTGTGGAGTTGGTTTAAGGAGAAAAATCGGCGACATCAATGGGGTTCGATAGCGAGTACATGGAAGTAGAGCTGGTGCCTGAAGACCTGCTTACTTACTGGGGTCATGAGGTCTCAGAGAAAAATCTGGACCGTTTCTTCCTAAGAGTTGCAGAGAATTCCTAGAATTTCAGCGAGTTTGGAGGAGCTTGTGGTTTTTCGAATGGTGCAGCTTTTCTAGAAGAGACTCTTTAGAGTACCTTGAGTGGGAGGTGGAAGGCTGGGGTTTCCAAAGGCCATGCTCAGTTGCTGAAACCTCTGGACGACAATGGCAGTGGTTTGCAGCAGTGCGTCTTTCAACCCAAAAATTTCTCGTTGGGGCCAGGTATTCCATTATTTCCTACCTTTACTGGAGGTTTAGAAGATATTGTAGTAATCTACAATTTGTAGGGTTTTGTGGGCCTGAAATCCTTTGGGGAAGAAAGGCATCAAGGCCTAGATCCATCTAGAGGAAGATCCAAGGGAGAATCTCTCTTGAATTGAAAACCCTCTTTGAGTCAGGGGTTGAATCCCACAAATCTCCCTTTCTCTCTAGCAAACCAAGTGACCTGCTTGGACCCTGCTCTGGGAGAAGGTCTGCCTTGCTTTGTTCAGGCTGAGAATCAAATCTTTAGCCAATCTAGGGTTTCATCAAATTAAGCTGTAGAAGGGGAGTTGAATAGACTGTTGGAAGGAGTCCAGGGGGTTTGACAGGGACAAGATTTTGGACCTGCAGTAGGGTAGAACTCTATAAGGGTCTCGACAAGGGGGGTCTCCAGAGAAGCTGAAGTAGGGAGACCAGGGTATCCTGTAGTCAAAGTCACAGATGCACCCGATAGATAGGTGGAAAGCGAGGAAGAAAGGAAAAAGGAGGCTGTGGGAGAAAAATGAAAGAAGAATAAGGCTATCAGAAGAAAAGAGGAGCGTCCTAGCTGTGTCCTTGGAGTGGACATATGCATAGAAGAAGTCATGGAGGCCACTGAGACCATCCTTGTTGGCAGAGTCCGTGGAAGGAAGTATTCAGTGGATTACATCACAGATTGGACCTTGTTGGAATGGAAAGAAGCTCATGGGAACCCTCTAGAAATCAAAATCTTGGATAGGGATGGTTTAGTATCAGGTTTGAGCATAAAGACCATCTGGATTGGGTATTAGAAAGGAACTTGCATTTCGGGAAGAGACCGATCCTATTTAGGAGATAGACCCCTCTATTCGACGCTCAAAAGGAAAAATGGCAGAATCCCCTGTATGGGTTAAGCCGCCGGGGCTCCCAATTCCTTTCTGGAAAGACTCCGTTTTCCACTCCATTGGGAACACTCTTGGAAAGTTCCTAGATTTCGATAGATCATTTATCCAAACTAGAGACCTGAGTGTGGCGAGAATTCTTGTAAGCCTCAACCCTAGAGAAGGATTGGCGGATGCAATGAATTTGAAGTACAGGGATTTGGAGTATCTGCAGACTTTGGGTTATGAGCACCTCCCCTTTCGCTGTCACAAATGCCATAAATATGGCCACCTGGCTAAGGATTTCCCTCTTGGTCACCGTCGTAGAAGAAGGCAGCTAAAATTTGTCAGGGAGAACGTTGCATCTGTCAGAGCAGAGGAAATGAAGGACTAGGAGGAGACCCCGATGAAAGAAGCTGCAGGTCTGGGAGCTGATAAGGAGGGCCTATTGTCTCCGAGACACACTATCTCTATGCATAATCTGTCTGAAATGGATGCTATTCTGGTGTCCTCCCAGGTGCCCCAATCCGAATCAGGGGCAGTTGGTGCGACTCAGACGGATATGCCCTTTCTTCCTCCTCCTTCCTTATGCACATCCTTTTTTTCTTCTGTTTTGGATATGTCTGAGCCTGGTCCATCCAGAAAGCTCCCTCATGAAAGTTTAAATTTGCATTCCATCCAATATTCTATTGATAGTATTATCATGTCTCTACCGTCCCTTCCTATGTCCTCCCCCTTAGCCTCTGAGGGTTAAAGTGGCCCTATCCGTCCTCAAGCCTGCCCTCCTGAGGCCCGCCCTACAATCTTAGACCTCTTGCAAACAGAACATGGAAAGGGATTTCTGTAGGGGGTTTAGCATCTGATCCTATCTCTATTGGACCAAGGAAGTTGAGAGGTAGGAAGTCAGAGCTGTCCAAAGCCCAATTGAAAGCAAAGATTGATAATGCAGATGGGAAGCAGAGGTCTTTTTCTGGGGTGCTTAGAGCAGCGCTGTCACCCGCCCAAGGGTTACGATGATCTTCATATCCTATAACTGTAGGGGTTTATCTAGTCAGCCTAAAAAACTAGCGCTAAGAGAGCTGGTGACCTCTCAAAATCTAGACATTATATTGCTTCAAGAAATCTTGGGGCAGGGAGAAGAAGTCAAAGGTATCCTCTCAAGGATGTTCCTGGGGTGGGTGTTCCAAGACTTAAATGCAAATGGTAGATCTGGGGGTTTGGCTAGGGGGTATAAAGTTGGAAATATAAAAGAGCTGTTATCCTAGGGCTTTGAAAACACTTTGTTGTTGGAACTGTACTCAAATGAGCTATGTCATCCGCTTTTACTCCTTAACGTTTATGGTCCCTACACGGAAAGAGAGAAGATATGGGACTCTTTTTTTATAAAATCTTGTCTGAGACACCCTAATCTCATTGTAGGTGGGGACTTAAATTTATCCTTAGGTGCCTCGGAATCGTGGGGACCTTCGACAAGAGTAGATCATCTTACTGAGTACTTTACAAATAAGTTGGAAGCCTCTCGGCTGGTGGATGCTAATCTTATTAAACCTAGACCAACCTGGAGGAATAAAAGATTGGGAGAAGCTTGGGTGCCTAAAAAGTTGCACTGTTTTCTCCTATGTGAAGACCTGGTGGAAATATCCTCAATGTTCCGGCACTGGGTTGGGGAGGGGGGTTGTTCAGACCACCTTCCAATCTTCCTGGAAGTGAAAGGAGTCTTGAAAAAACCAGGGACCCTGTTTAAATTTAACCCCTCTTGGCTAAAAGAAGAATCCTTCATCTCTTTTTTCCATGCTACGTGGAGGAAGGATAGTATAAGGGAATCTGAAAGTAGGAGTCAGCTCTTTATGGAAAATTTAAAGAGAATGAAGAAAGAAACAAGGGAATGGGTGAATACCAAGAAACGAAGGAGGAGGAGGAGCTAAGGAAAGTAAATGAAGAGCTAGATTTCCTTGAAAAACCAGAAGGAGCAGGTTACTCTAACTTAGAGTCTACAAACAGAATTAGGGAGCTGAAATATGTTAGGAAAAACATCCTACAGATAAGAGAGGAAAGATGGCGCCTCAAAAGTAGACCCATTTGGCTCTAACATGGAGATAAAAATACAATTTTTTTTTAGAATTATGCTAAAGGGAGGAAAAATATCAACACAATTTGGGAGATGTAGAAGGATAATGGTGAGGAGGAAAAATATTTTGAAGATATTTCTTTTCTAGGGTTAAGTCATTTTAAATAACTCTTCATATCTCCATAGGAGGTTTCCATAGCTGAATTCATCAGGATGGTTCAATTGTTTCCCGGCTATATTGATGAGGAAGGGAATGATAACATTATGGAACCTGTTACAAAAGAGGAGGTGGAAGATATCCTAAAGGCTATGCAGAAGGACAAAATTCCAAGACCTGATGGTTGGATGGTTGAATTTTTTCAATACTTCTTTGAATTCTTAGGGGAGGAGTTGGTAGCCGTGGTTGCGGAGTCTCGTCGCACTGGACCATCTATCAACCTTTTAATGCAACCTTTATTGCTCTCATTCCAAAATCTGGTCATCCCTCCTCTTTTGATGAGTTCCGGCCCATCTCCCTATGCACATGTATCTATAAGATCATAGCCAAAGTGATTGCCTCCAGGATGAAACCTTTCCTATCCAAACATATCTCGGCGAAACAATTTGGCTTCTTGGATGGCAGGAAAATTCATGAAGCAGTTGGGGTAGCTCAAGAAACTCTTCATAGTCTCAAAAAAAGTAGGAAGAAAGCTGCTATAGTCAAAATTGATCTCTCAAAGGCTTATGACAGGATAAGTTGGATGTACCTGAGACTCCTGCTGACACATCTAGGCTTCAGGTTTGATTTTGTAAGATGGGTCATGGGGTGCATTTCAACTTCCTCAATTGAAATTATGATAAACAGAGCTGCTACAGATTTTTTCAATCCCCAAAGGGGTCTCCGCCAAGGATGCCCCCTCTCTCCACTTCTATTTTTGCTAGCAATGGAAGGCTTGAGTTTAATGATTGATGAAGGTAAGAGACAAGGGGACCTCAGAGGAATTGACGTGGCAGTTAATCTTTGGGTAACTCATTTGCTATTTGTTGATGATATTTTGTTGTTCAACAACAACAGCCTGGAGGACTGCCGTTGTCTAAAGGAGCTTCTGGATCTTTTCTTGAAAGCAACAGGTCTTTGTATAAATGAACAAAAATTGTCCCTGACAACATATGGCCTCTCTAGGGAAGAAGTGGGTAGGATAGAAGCGGTGCTGCATTTTGAAGTCAAATAACTACAGGACACTTTCAAGTACCTTAGATTTCTATTAAAACTGGACTCTTATCTGATTAAGGATTGGAAATGGATCATAGAAAAGATAGAGGCACATATGAAACACTAGAGTTTCAAATGGCTGTCTAGATCTGGAATACTGGTTTTGATAAAATCTGTGGCAATGGCCATTCCAGTATATTGGGCTAGTCTGATTTGGGTCCCAAAAAGCATTTTGTTCTCTATCAATAAGATTTGCAATAGATTCCTCTGGGCAGGATCAAAGGTGGAGCATGTGACTCCCTGGGTGGCATGGGAGAAAATTTTCAGACCAAAAGGATGGGGAGGCTGGGGAATTAAAGATCTTTTTCCCTTCTCGAAGTCTCTTACAGCCAATCTAGCATGGAGACTTATCACAACAGAAAATATCTAGACCTATGTCACCAAAAGAAAATACATTGAACCAATGCCAATCCTTGAATGGCTGAGAATGCCTCAAAAATCTTCAAAAATTTCTTCTGTTGTTTGGAAGGAAACCATTGCTTCAGTTAAGGTCATCGAGCAGGGTTTGGCTTGGCATGTGGGGGATGGTGCCAAGGTTAGACTGGGGCGAGACCCTTGGATGTGTTGTTCGGAGAGATTTGCATTAACAGGAGATCTTATTCAGTTTTTGAACAACAGAGGTCTATTTAGCCTTAACCAAATTGTAGATCATGAAAACTCCTCCATTTGGAGACAAGAATGGATGACAGGGAATTTTTTGCAGTTGGAGGAAATATGGCTGGGGGAGTGGAGGAATTATATTTTGGACCTCTAGAACTCAAACATCAGGATCCTCGATAAAAGAGATGAGCTTAGATGGGTTCACTCCCTGTCCAAGATTTACACTTTGAAACTGGGTTATAATTGGCTTATGACTCAAAATGGCTGGGGGGAACTAGATTGGTGGTTCAAACCTATATGGAAGCTCAAAGGTCCGACAAAGTTGAGATTTTTCTTCTGGTGCATTCTCTGGAAAAAATTTTCTACCTGGGACTTCTTACAACAAAGGGGGAGGATAGGTCCTGGGTGGTGCTCACTATGCAGAGCTAGTTTGGAAATGGTGCAACATGTTTTCCTCACATTCCCCTTCAACACTATTCTCTGGAACGAAACCCTGCATTCACTTAAGATCCCCCAAAAGTGGGAAGGCCAGGAGGTGATGGAAGCTTGGCAAAGGTGGTCGCAGGAAGCCCCAAATTACAGGGTGCGCACAGTCCCCTTATTGATTTCTTGGGGCACATGGATTGTGGGGAACCATGTGATATTTAAAGACTCTCATTTTCCAATTTGTAAGCTGGCAGCTGAAAGCGCATCTATTTATGATCACATTCCAATTCCACCCCACCGTCAACAAGCTCGTGTAATTCAATAGGAAGCTATCAGGGGAGACATTCCTTGGGCATACTTTGATGGTGCCTCAGATTTGCACAGAAGGTGTGGAGCAGGGCTGGTTATACATCTCACATCTAGAAAAATTCTTAAAGCCTCAATTGGTTTGGGTTAGGGGACCAACAACTTCGCAGAACTAAAAGCACTTCATTTTCTCTTAAGCTGGTTATCACTCATGAACGTGCGTGAGGCACAGATTTTTAGGGACTCTTTGAACATAATGAAATGGTTCAATGGGACTCATCGATGCAATAACTATATTTTAATTCCTCTACTTAATGAGATATCATGCCTAATTTTTTTTAATGAGATATCTGTTTTCCATATTTACAGGGAACAGAACTAAGATGCAGACCGCCTTTCTAAAGAAGGTGCTAAACAAGATATGGGGACTTGGATAGTTGTTAAAGTGGAGAATGGGTTGGTTCAAGCTATCAAACAACCTGTTTTCACTTAAAATTTCTGGGCTCTTTTGTTAGTATTGTTTCATGCTATGTATATAAGTTGCACTTTTTAATTTTTTTTGATCAAACAGTGAAACTTTGCTTTCGATCCTGAGATGTTTTTCTCACAGAGGAGGCTCGGGTGTTCGAATATCTTTTCCATACTATGATTTTTTATGGAAACCGGAATAGTGTCTACTACCTGGTTCTTGGTTTTGAAGCTACAAGCTACAACTGATCGCTGTCTTTTCCTCCCTCTGTTTTGGGTGTTTCTCCTTAAAGGAAGCCCGAGAGGTGGGAAATGATGAGGAGAACCCTCTCGGTGTTTTGAACAGGATGATAGGTGAATATGCACACTCTATTTAACTCAGCTGAAACTTTGTCTCTTTCTGAAAAGGGAGAAACACAGTTCTTTGGAATGCTTTTGCATATACTATGTAACTTTCTATATTAATAGATGGTTCGATTTTTTTCTGTGGAAAAAAAGGATATATATGTGTCGACTTTTGATGAATAATGAATTCTAAAAAATCAAAATAATCATGATATGATATAAAAAATTAATCCAAACATCACATTCAAATGGATTAATAAAAATTTAATTAATATTAATATTGTTATAAGATGTGTCAACTTTTGATGAATAATGAATTTAGAAAAATCATAGTAATTGCACTGTCACAAGTTGATGTTTCTAAAAAATACAAAATGAACACCAATGCGTGTCAGTTATTGTACACCAGTGCGTTTCTACGACCTATGGGCACCGCACAAATACGAAAACCAATTAAAAATATCAGTGCGTTTGTGTGGTACTGCACATCGGTGCTTTTATGTGAGACTACACACCGGTGCATTTTTACAACGTATGGGAACTGCACAAATACCAATACCAATTATAAATATCGGTGCCTTTGTCTGATATGGTGCACCGGTGCATTTCTATAAGTCTATGTACTGGTGCGTTGAGACAACCTAGGGGTACCGCACAAATCCCAAGACCAATTAGAACGACCCCGTGCATTGTATCACCAACACTGTGCCCGGTGTGGTTTTATACCTTGACAGCCCAGTGCATGCACATTAGACCGCCCCGAGGCCACTGACTAGATGACACGAACCGATGCGTTGAAACCTTAGTAGCACACCGACGAAAAAAACATCCGTAATAACCTCCGGCTGCCTAGTTTTTTTAGTTGTGTTGAAGTTCCGTTAAAAGCTTTTCCAAAACCTCCGTAACCATAAACAAATGTTGTGGCAATTTTTTTTTTGACAATTTTGGCCAATTTTATAACACTAAAAACCTCCTTTATAACCTCCGCTAGAGGGTCTTTTCCTTGTAGTGATAGAACGATCATGGGTGTTGCACGAGAAATGCTGCATGATCAGGGCCTACCAATGCATTTGTGGGCGGAAGCATGAAACACTGCAGTTTATGTGCAAAATAATTTTCCTCATAGAGTACTTGGCATGAGTACACCCGAAGAAGATTTTATTGGTAAGAAATCAAATGTTTCTCACTTTAAAATTTTTGGCTCATCTGTTTATGTGCATGTGACCAAGAATGCTAGGAAGAAGTTGGAGCTGAATGCTGAAGTTGGGATATTTGTGGGGTACACAGAAACACCCCATAACTATCGTATGTATTTTCCAAACAGTCGAATGTCTATGGTACAACGGGATATAAAATTCAATGAGCTGAAAGCCATGAAGTTGTCGCTTGAGAGGGAGCTAGACTTGCATGCAGAGGAGGAACTACTTGTTCCCAAAGATGAGTCTCTAGATGTGGATCAACCATAGGAGGATCTTCATGGAGTGGAGGAGTCCACTCACATAGAGCCAAACATCAGAACTAGAAGAAGGCGTAACACAGAAGCTGAGAGGTTGAAGCTTGATGCAGCACAGAATGTAGGAGTCCCTACTTCACGACGCAGACATACACAATCTCCTGACCGATTCACTGGATAAATGGCTCTCATGAGAAAATGTATTGTGACTAAGCCATCTTCCTTTTAGGAAGGAGTGCAGGAGCCCACATGGGTAGATGCAATGGTGGAGGAGTGTGACTCCATTATCAGAAACAATGCTTGGGAAATTGTTCCAAGGCTGATTGATAAATCAGTGGTAGGTTCAAGATGGATCTACAAGGTAAAGCAAGCTGCTAATTGGAGAGTTGAGAAATACAAGGCCAGATTTATGGCCCGGGGATTCTCATAGATCAAGGGGATTGATTATGAAGAAACCTTTGCACCTGTCGCACAATATTATTCCATAAGGACCATATTTTCTCTCTCAGCGTAGATGGGTTGGCACATTCATCAGATGGATGTGAAGACCACGTTCCTTAATGGGATCAAAAAGGAAGAAGTGTACATTGAGCAGCCTGAAGGATTTGAGATCTTTAGCAACAAGTCGCATGTGTGCAGAATCAAAAGAGCGCTATATGGGCTGAAGCAAGCACCCCGTGCTTGGTACACTCAGATCGACAACTATTTCACCAGACTTGGCTTCACCAAGAGTGAGGCGGATGCAAACCTATACCATATTGTGGTGGAGGGTAAGATTTTAATCATTGTTCTTTATGTTTATGATTTAATACTAACTGGTGATGAGCAATTGATACACTCATGCAAGGAGGACCTTGCAAAGGAGTTCGAGATGAAGGATATGGGCTTCCATCACTATTTCCTTGGATTGGAAATATGGCAACGAGAAGGTGAAAAATTTCTGTCTCAAGGAAAGTATGCAAGGGAGATACTAGGTAAGGTTTACATGGAGGGTTGCAAACCTATGGATACTCCTCTTCCAGGAAAATAGAGGAAAGAGGACGCTAAATCTCGAGAGGTAGTGGATGATACTGTCTATCGACAGTTGGTGGGTTCGCTAATGTATTGAGTAAATACAAGGCCAGACATATGATATGCAGTGAACCAACTTAGTCAAGCGATGGCTAAGCCTACCAAGCTCTTTTGGAAGGCGGGAAATCATGTCCTGAGATATCTTAGGGGCACATCTAAGTATGTTTTATGGTACAGACAAATGGATGAGGTAAAGTTGCATGGCTTCACAGATGCAGATTGGGCAGGCAGCCCAACGTATAGAAAGAGCACATCAGGAGTGGTCTTCAGTATCGGATATATAGCTGTTTCTTGGTACAACAGGAAATAGAGATCCGTGGCACTTAGTTCAGTGAAAGCGGAATACATGGCAACAAGTCAAGTTGCATGTGAGGTTATCTGGATGAGAAAGATCCTGGTTGGTTTGTTTGGTTCTCATTTAGATCCTATAGTGATTCACTATGATAATTAGAGTTGCATTAAGCCCTTGATTAATACTATTTTTCATGATAGATCTAAGCATATAGATATCCAGTATCATCATATCAGATATTGTGTGTAGCGGAAGATCATGTTGCTTCAGTACATTCCTACAAAAGATCAGGATGCAAATATTCTGACGAAGGCGCTCACCAGGAGAAAATTCGAATACCATAGAGACAGGATTGGGGTGAAGGATAATCCCTTTCTTGTTGAGATTCAACAAGACGACGATCCTAGTGAAAATTAAGCACCTACACTAGGTGGGGCCCGCATGATATTTTTAGGTGTATGTCTATTTTTAGAATGTTGAGCAAATTCTATTTATAACAGGAGTCTATTTATAGATGGTTGAAAAAATTCTATATATAGATGAGTTTCTATTTTTAGATTCATGTGCGAAGAATATTTATAGATCGCATGTCGAAAAATAGAATGCATGTCGATTATTATTATCTCTTAATAATAATTAGGAAATAAATAATAATCTATTCTCTTGAAGCACTTATTTTTAGTTAATTGATGTGGCAAACAAGTTAGCTGAAGAAATTTCGATTTCTAAGGTTGGTTGGTGGGACATGCAAGTGGACTTAGTTGTAATTGAGTGATTTGAAGTTATAACAGAGTTGGATGTGTAGTTATGTGAGTTGTAAATTAGTTTAACTCAGTTTAGTGAGTTAAACTCACTTGTGCTAGTTGTAACTAGTTGTAACTAAAGATACACTAGTGAGAGATCAGTGAATTAATTATTTAATTAATTCACAAGCAATGGTCTCACATGCAACTGAAGAAACACTACTGTTAACTACATGCATGTCAGATCTAGTGGAGACCCAGTTGAGAGATAGGTGAAATGGACAGTTTGACTATCTGTTGTGACATTAGTGGGTGCACTCATGCAACCAAACACACATTGGAGATGCCAATGATGATTGCGTAGTAAATTCAAGGCAATATTGAATTCATTCAGGGATTGTAATCAACAGGGATTGCGTAGTGGAGGCAGGCTGTCAGGAGGCAGTAACTTGGTGCATGTATTTGCCAATTTTTGTATGACAGTGTGAGACGATTGTACATTGTACTGAGAGATATTGGATTAGAGTTTTGTATGAGATTGTTTCATGATCCATGGGGTTTTTTAGATTTATGCTTTCCCGGTAAAAACATCTGTGTTATGTGTGATTGATCTTTCTTCATGTGTTTACAATTGGCGATTAAATTTCTGCAAAGATTTAAGTAGAAGGATTCTGTATTTAATAGTGGCATATAATTTTTAGATCAGGAGAATCTAGGCAATACATAATTGTATTAAAATTTCTACAAAAAGTTTGAGATACAATTTCTCTCTTTGCAACACATCAAACACTTGTTTCACATGATTAACATGTTCTTCCAAACTTGAACTGAATATAAGAATATAATCCAGATAGACTATGACAAACTTATCAAGAAAATGAAAAAACACATCATTCATCACTCTCATAAAATCTGATCTATCATAGCACAAACCGAACAACATAACCAACCATTCGTAAAGCCCATGTCTAGTCTTATATGCAGTTTTCCAAACATTATTTTCTGCAATATGAATCTGATGATAACCACTTCTTAAATCTTGTTTTGTAAATTAAAAAACATTCTTTAACCGATAAAGAAAATGATATATTCTTGGAAGAGGATACCTGTTATTTATGGTGATTTTATTTCAATATCTAAAATTAACACACATTCTCCAAGTTCCATCTTTCTTAGGTACTAGAATGATCAATGATCCACATGGAGAAGAAATAGGTCGAATAAAACCTTTATCAATCAATTCCTGAATCTGTTTCTTAATTTATTCATTTTATATGACCGACATATGATACATTCCATTGTTCGAGAGAGGGGCATTAGATTGGAGTTGAATCTCATGTTGTATTTCTCGTTTAAGAGGCAACATTTTTGGTTCTTTAAACAATTCCTTATAAGAACCAACTATTTCAACCAATTTTTCCTTAAACTGAGAATTACACCCTTTAAAGGTTTCAATCTTATCTTTAGGTTTTTCCTTAACAAACATGAGAACATACTTCATACTTTAAATTACGAGTCTCTTCATTTGACTAACATTGATTAAATCCAAGCTTGTTTTAATCTTATGTGCCGTGACAACATATTCAATTCCATTTTTAACAATATGATATTTATGATCCTTTCAATAAAATATGGCATCTCAATCATAAAGATAAGTATTACCCAACACAAATCCACATATTTCCAAAGGAATCATATCTAAATCAACTTCATCAACGAAATTAGCTGTGATTGCAAACCTTAATCGACACTGTTTTGTGACATGCATCTGAGTGTTTTCCTTTAACCATCATAATGGGTAAGGTTTTGGATGATTCCTAGTTTCCAATCCCAATTTCCTTACTAATTTATTAGATATTAAATTAGCTTGTGATCCACTGTCAAATAATGTGTCAATTTTAGTGTGCTTGGATATTATCCTTATGTGAAACAATTCAATCCTCTTCTTATCTTCAACCACTTCATTAGATTTAGAAGAAGAAGCAAAAAAAGTACACTAGGACTTGCCTCAAAAATATTACCTGTCGGCACCATAGCGATTATCTTTTTTTCATCACTGGATTCAGATCCCAAGTCTTGTTGGATTGCATCATTAAATTTCTTCTCGCCCTTCTTCTTAAGGAACTTATTTGGCTTAAGTTACGAATGGAGCTTCCAACACTTGGAGTCATCATGTCCAACCCTCTGAAAATGAGTACAAGTAGGCCTCTCGTCTTCCTTCTTAACTGCTGCTGCTTTCTTCCCCTTTGATTTTCTCTTCCCTTTGCTGTCTTTGAAGTCTTTGTTTTATGACTTCTTGAATGGTTTCCTTGAAAACTGAAAATCATTGCTACCTGATTCAACATGAATGAATTGAACACATGCTTCATCAAAGTTAGTTGGATTAAATACAAGAAATGTATGTTGCAAATAAGAATGCAAACTTCGAATATAATTTAACAAAGTTTCCCGTGGGTTCAATGGAATATCAAGTGCTAAAGCCTTTTTCCTGAATTCTTGTGTAAACTCTTGCACACTCTGTCCTTTACCCTGCCTCAAATGCTGCCATTTTATTACAACCTTCTACATGTGTCTTAAATGATATAATTGTTTTTTAAGAGCTTTAATAAACTTAGAACATTGAGTTTTACTCTCCCACCAAATCAAGGATGTACCCCCCATTATAAGTGTAGCTAATTGGATTTTCATAGAATCATCATCAATATTCTCTGTTCTACAATATACTTCAAAATTTACATCAAGCTTTAGAAAAGGAGATTTCTTATGTTTCTTCTTTGAGTCAGAATTCGAACTTGAATCATTAGAATATGAAGAAGAATGAATATGAATATGGAGAAGAAGGAGGTTCATTACCATTAGTTTTCTTCTTGTCCTTTTCCTCTTTCGTGCCTTTAGAAGTCAAAGATGGAGGAGGAGGAGATTTGTCACCATGAATTTTCTCCTTTCCCTTTTTATCCTTCTTGCCTTTAGAAGATGAAGGTGCATCTTGAGTCTTCTTGTCTTCATAGAGTTATGCAATCATCCTTTTCATGTTGAGGAAAATCTTCTGGAACTGCTCGTCAGTCTTGGGATCGAGAGTTTCTTCTTCATTTTCACCTACCATCTTTCGAGAGCTTTTCCTCTTTCCAATATTTGGATCTATTTCCTCAAGTTTACCTTCTCCATGATGCAACCTAGATCTAGTAAAAATTCATTGGAAAAAATCTCGCTAAAACATGATCAAACTCGCTCTGATACCAAAAATATATGATCTGAAATCGACAGGATTAATTACTTACACAATTTACTAAGGAAGCGTTATGTGAATGAATGAAGGAAAATGATTTATTTTTATGCCTTAAGCATAATATTAGAGAACACAACAATAAAGGAAGACACAAACAAAAAAAAAACATTGATTACTGAGTTTGTCCCTCCTGGACTACGTCTCCAGGTCCGCTTCCAAGTGGGCGTCTGTTTTATTAGGAAATGATCCAAAGAGTTTCTTTATAAGAGATTTAACCAACTGATATGTGCATGCAGACACTGTTGGTTAATGTAGAAGGAAATCCCTCTGCCTTGGCTTTCCAACACCTATCTCCATTCCCAATTTTTCTCAAAGATGACCAAAATATGAGCAAACGATAATCTGTTGTCATAAACAAAACTCTAACCTGCAATTCACCATTCATATCCCTCCAACACTGGTGCAATGGTAAAATTTTATAATGGCCCTGGGTAGGTTCGAGGGTCGAACCACTCGAGCTATCTTTGGCAAGCTGTTGATTGGTTTTAACAACATACATTGAGGTCAAATAGGGTGGCTCGGTGCTTTGGAAAGTATCAAATATACTGTTTTGTTTTAACTATATGATAAAAATATTATTGGACCGCGCCAATGGATTTATGTTGGGGTTTATAATACATATTAATCAAAACTTTTAATCTAACCGTATACCAACGGATATATCAGACCTACGATATATGTGTTATTCAAAACCTTAATATAAATCAATCTCCATCGGATTATGGTATACATTTAATTGTTTGTATATATATATATTAAGGTTTGAAATTCAGATTTGCTGCACCAACTGTGGAGCTTTGCTGCCATTGATAATGGTTGCCAAATAAGCCGAGAGTTTGGCGAGGCCACCGAACTTGGCGAGCTCCGTCAACCCTCTTCCCCCATATCATATGTATTAAATTTTATATATAATTCTTGTGCCATGGTTTAATAACGACAACGTTTGGAGTGGTTGTAAAAGTTTTGGAATAGCAATGAGAGATTGCGGGTTCAAGCCTTGAATCTCCCATTCACTCCTCCTTCGTTGACCCAAGCGCTGACTTTGACCATTGACCTGCCACATGTCGACATATGAAAGTGCCACCTGCCCGCACATGCACCCCATTTTTTCTTTTTTTATCAAAACTTCAGCGGGCATTTTTTTTTCTGATATAGAATAAAATTGTGAAACTGAATATACCACTGGAATCAGTGTGACGAGCACTACGGCTTGGTGCTGGTTTCAGGACGATGTGAGACTGAAAATTTTTGAGTATCTCAAGAATCCTCCGGGATCATTTATGGAGAAGTTAAAAAGGCTGAAGAAGCAGAAGCGTGGTTATTGGGAATGAAGAAGTATGTTAGAGTGTATGACTACTTTGAGAACGTGAAGGCAAGAGTAGCCATTTTAAGCTTGAAAGGTAAAGTTGATATCTGATGGGAAGACTTGAGGAATGTAAAATAAATTAGAGAGAAAGAGTTGTTATAGAAGATATTTTAGAGACAATCCCAAGAGAATTACCTATCTAAAAGGTACTATGACAACAAGGTTAAAGAATTTCATGAGTAAATATTGGGGCAACATACAGTTGATGAGTACACAAATATATTTTTGGAGTTGCTGAGGTATGT
Organism: Pinus albicaulis; assembly: GCA_034641835.2. Taxonomy (NCBI): domain Eukaryota; kingdom Viridiplantae; phylum Streptophyta; class Pinopsida; order Pinales; family Pinaceae; genus Pinus; species Pinus albicaulis. The sequence continues at coordinate 96,640,575 of CM076572.1, read as the reverse complement.
AACTTATATCAAGGATGAGAAAGTAAATATTCAGAGGTATCTCACTGGGTTACCACAAGCTTACAAAGATATAATTGAGTACGATGAGACAAAAACATTGGAGGACACCGTCCGAAAGGTAAAGTATTGCTATGAACAATCCAAGCATAAGGCTGATTGGAAAGCAAGAGGTAGGCCCAATTTTAAGGGAAAAGGAAAAAAATATTTAGGACATTAGCCAGGGGGAAGGAATGTGAAGTTAACCACTTATTCCAAGGGTGTGCTTCAACAGAAATATACCAGTTCTAGTAGAGATTCGTTCTCTAATCCTGCAATAGAGGACAATGAGGGGTTCAGAAGAGGACCCATACAATGGTGGAATTGTGGAGAAAACCACTTGTGTAAAGATTGTCCTCAACAAAAATAGAAAGAACCAAGGTTGTATACTGTGAAAGAAGCAGAGATAATTAATTTTTTGGATAAGAGTGTGCCATAGATCTAGTTTGCATTGGATAACAGGCAAGCCGATCATCAAGCTTTAGTGATCGAGATTTAAGGTATGGTCATTAACCAACCTATTTATATTTTCATTATCCCATGATATAATTTCAATTATGTTAGTATGAAGATTTCAAAAGGGTGCATGTTGTAGAATAAATCCCATAAAAATTATGGTTGGTTTAGTTAGCAATGAGAACCAAAAGGCGAGTTGCAGGTGTGGTGAAATAATGCCTAGTAATGATAGACAACATGCCCATACTAGTTGATTTGAATTTGTTATCATTGGGCTCATACATGTGCTAGTCATCATGCACTAGTTGGAAAACCATAAGACAAAAGTCGATTGCTACAAAAAGTCACTAAAATGTCTTAATGACAAAAGAGAGAGAGTGACATTGCAGGGGATATGAAAGCTGATGACCATTAGGAAAATATCAATGCTGCAAATGAAAATATGTAGTTGGAAAGGATGTGACATATATTCAGTCCAAGTGGCTAACGAATTATAGGCTAACATAGACAAAATGAATGAAAACCTAGCGTTAAGAAAATTTGGTGATGTATTTATGGAGGAAATTACAGGATTACCACCCAAAAGATAAACTGGTTTTTCCATTGAACTTCTGCCAAGATCAACGCCAATATCGAAAGTTCCATACACATGAGCATGACAGAGTTGGTGGAGTTGAAATTGAAATTGAAGGAAATGTTGGAAAAGGGACATATTAGGTTTAGTGCGTCGCCCTAAGGATCCCCATTGTTATTTGTAAAGAAAAAGGATGGTGAACTATAGTTATGCATTGAATATACATAATTACATAAAGCCACAATAAAGAGCAAGTATCCTATGCATAGGATTGATGATTTGTTTGATCGAGTGATAGGGGATGCAGTTTTTTAGAAAATGGATTGGAGTTCAAGGTATCATCAAGTTTGAATTAAAGATGAAAACATCCACAAGACCACCTTCAGAACCGGATATGGACATTATGAAGTTATGGCGGTGCCATTTTGGCTCACAAATGCTCCAACCACATTTATGTATCTGATGAAAAATGTCCTCAGCCTATGTTTGGACAAGTTCATATTGGTCTTTGTAGATGACATCCTAGTATACTCTAAAACCAAGGAGGAACATGAAGAACATTTGAGAGCGGTTTCACAATTACCGAAAGAGCACAAGATATATGACAAACTGAACAAATGTGATTTATTCCAATCACAAGTTCAGTACTTGGGACATATTGTCTCTAAGGAAGGAGTGCCAATAGATCCTAAGAATATTAATGCCATCACGGAGTGGCCTAATCCTTGGAATGTTATAAAAGTTAGATCTTTCATGGGATTGGCTGAATTTTACTAGAGTTTCATTCAAAAAGTTTCAAATATTGGGAATCTAATCATAGCCTTGCAAAATAAAGAGTTAAATTCCACTGGACATCACAATGCACAACCAATTTCAAACAACTAAAATACCTTCTCACTCATGCACCTATAATGAGAATAATTGATTTGGAAAAAGGTTTCGTGGTTTGCACATATGCTTGTAAGGAAAGGCTTGGTGGAGTCCTAATGAAAGAAGTCCATGTGGTTTGATATGAATTGAGAATTAGAGGAATTATGTCACTCATGACTTGGATCTTGTAGCAATAGTGCATGCATTGAAAATGTTGAGACACTATATTCTTGGAAGAACGTTTATTTTACCAGCCCATGTTAAATGTAAGACAAGCTAGATGGTTAGCCTTGATTAATGAGTTCAATTTTGAAATAAAGTACATCAAGGGAAAGGAGAAAAAAGTAGCATATGCACTTAGTAGAAGCCTACAAGTGGCACACTTAGCAACCATAAGCACTTGTGAATGTGATATCAAAGAGAGAATTAAAGAGGCATTACTTTAGGATAAGCATTATTAACATGTGAAGGAACACTTGCAGTAAGAGCAAGAAGGATTATTGAGCAAGAATTACTCACTCACTAATTAGGGTATGTTGAATTTTAAGGAGAGATGGTATGTGCCTTGCAAGGGCTACTTGAATAAGCTCATCATGGATGAATTTCACAAGAGACCTTATTCAAGTCATTCTAGTTATCAAAAAAGGATAATAGTTATGAAAAATATGTATTATTGGTCGGGTATGAAAAAGGAAGTTTTTGGTTATATTTCCAAGTGCCTAGAATGTTAACAAGTTAAAGTGGAGCATAGAAACCAAGTGGGATTATTGCAGTAAATAATTATTCCTGAGTGGAAAAGGGAAGTCATATCCATGGATTTTATCACAAGACTACCAAAAACATCCAGACAAGATGATGTTGTAATGGTGGTAGTGGAAATTTGAGCAAGGAAACTCATTTTATGGTTGTCAAGTTCAGCCATAAAACAATTGAAATAGCTTAGATATTCATCAAGGATATATTTATATTGAATGGCACACCCAAGAAGATCATTTCCGATCGGGATGCCAAGTTCACCTCAAAATTTTGGAAAGAATTGTTTGTTGGTTTTGGAATGTAGCTAGCATTTAGCACAACGTATCATTCTAAAACTCATGGACAAAGTGAAAGAGTAAATAAAGTCCTAGAAGACATGCCAAGAATGTATGTCATGCATCAACCAAATAGGTGGGAAGAGTTCCTACACTTAGTTTAATTTTCCTACAATAAGGGGTATAAAGAGTCACCGAGGATGAGTCCTTCTGAGGCTTTATATGGTAGAAAATGTAGCACACCAATCAATTAGGATGATCCAGTAATCAGGGTGATTCTTGGAGTTGATATGCTGAAGGAAATGGAATGGGAGGTAATTAATATCATGTATAAATTGAAGGCAACCCATGATAGAAAAAAGAGTTATGTAGATAAAAAAATAATGCACAAGGAATTCCCAATGGGAGAGCATGTGTATCTTTGCATTATACCAAGAAAGAGTTCATTCAGAATAATGTCTTGTGCTAAGTTGGCACTAAGGTTTTTTGGACCATTTTAGATTTTGGAGAGAGTGGGGCCAATGGCTTATAGATTGACATTACCACCCACAATGAAGTACATGATGTTTTCCACATTTATTTACTTAAAAAGTATGTACATGATGTTAATCATATTGTTGATTGGTATGTGATATAGGTGTAATGCCAAGGATAATTCCAACCAAAACCACAGTGAATTTTGGAATAGAGGCAGGCTACACCCCGGAATTGAGTAATAGAGCATGTCAAGGTGCAATGGAAGAAATTTGGGTTAGATGAAGCCACCTGGGAAATGGTTCATCAGATGAGGGTATCTTACCCATTTTTGTTTACTGCATAAATGAATGTAAGAGTTGTATATATAAATCCCATTATTTAGTTTGTGTTCTTTATATAGACCACTAAGGATGGGTTTCCTTTAAGGGGGTGGGGTCTATATGAACCCTTTTTTATACCCCCCCCATGTAAAATTCATGACGTATATTTGTTTATGTAAATAAATGTGAAAATTAAAATATGGATGAGTTGGAGGAGTGGACATAGATTCAAAGGTATGAGGAGGAGGGGTTGCTTATGCAAGTGATGGCCCAACACCACACCCGCTTCATTTAATTTTCCCCATTTATCTTTCCGACGAATTAATGGTCCATTGGTGCAAGAATTAAATTTTTGTATGGGAAATTTGAAGCAAAGGACAAGGCCCATGTTGTCTCAGTCCTCACAAGATGTGTTGGGGAAAGTCAACATGCAAGGGGAGAGAAGGGAACGAGGAAGGAAGGAAAGGAAAATTATGACATAGAGAGAGGAGGAGAATGCACAAGAACAACATATGGGAGCACATAGAGGATAAATGAGGAGAAAAACATAGAAAAGAAGAGAAGATGAGTACGAGCCAAGGCCTATGTTGGCACTTCATTCCAAAAACTATCAATGTGGCCAATGGGTGTATGCTGGTGGGATGGTCAGTGAAGACTTTGTTGGACATCATGTTGTCATTGATGACAACTAGTGCCATTGATGTCAAAGGAGAAGTCTAAGGAAGTAGTAGTATCATTGATAAGTTAAAGGAAAAAATATGCCAATCCAATGATCTTCTCTTATGATGACTAAATGGGTTAAAGCTTATCGAGTTTTTTTCTAAGTTATGATGACCAAATGAATCTATGGATGGTATGGTTCAATAGTGTTCTCCAATACCTGTCCAACAATATATCGCACTTGGAAAAACTTCTCCTTGTTGAGAAGTTATGATCATTTGAAGTTGGAAACTGTAATGAGGAACAAAAACACCAAATTTATTTGAAAATCACCAAATTTGTTAAAGATCACGCATGTTAAGGCCAGATCCAAACTTTGGAAATTAATCAACATTTTCAGGCGCATGAACATGTGCACTGTTTAAAACAATTAAACATCGTGAACCTATTAGCTGATCCGGCAATGGTCAAAAGCATGTATGGTGGATGGTATGCAAAGATGCATGAAATTTAGCCCCCCCACTAGACCAATGAATAAGTGACACATGGTAGACACCTAGTGGGCATACATGTGGCATGATATGATTGGATGAAGGACAATGACACATGGTAGCTAATGATAGGATGAAATATGATGATGTTGCATGACACATCATGATGATGATGTCAACAAGGTGACATCGTATTATGGATAACTTCCATGTGGCATGTACAAATGGGAATTTTTTATTGGTAAAATGGTAAAAAAATTGTCACATGTGGCACCATTTTAGGGTCACCATGTGGCACAATGGAATCATGCTAATGTCAGCATACAGATTACCATGGACCCCTAAGGAATGGGTATTATGGCATGGTCACATGGGTGAAAGGGCTAAGCCCTATTGGTCTCGTCAAAGGTATGAGTCATTGGTCATATGAGGTGGTCATATTATTTAAGTCTCTAGGATTGCTGGCTTGAATCTCGAGCTCCCCCAGGTCAGTACTCATACGCTTAGGTCCACACACAATTTATTTATATGCTTGATCACCATTTCAATTATAAACCATGAAATCTCTCATACATATGACAAGATCTAAGGTTTGTGGTTGATGTGGTAATTTTTGGTTCATTGTTGGTGAACAGTCTCGGTGTCAAACCATATAGAGGGTTTAAATCCACAATGTGTTAACATGTGACAAGGCGCATTAGGTGATCTATTGGTACTTGGTTTGGATCATGAGTTCGACAATGAATTTTTTATTATATGACATGGTTCCACTCAGATCAAAACTGAATCTGGATCACATTTTGGAGTTTGTTCTCCCCCGAAGGTGTCCTGGTTATGGAGTAACCATAAAGTGGAGGTTGGACGTTGATCATATTTGGGTTCAAACCCCCATTGGGGGCTTTGTTGGTTAGCACATGTATGTTTTTTGCATCTATTGTTTATTGGGTCGAGGTTCGAGTCCCTTGTAGAAGGATTTGTTATATATATATATATATTATTGTTGGTGTTGTTGTGACATATTTAAATCCCTTCGCGAGCCACATTTTGCATATATACATAATGTATTGGCTATATAATGTTGTGCCTTTGACTTCTGTCACTACTTCTTGAGCCGACCAGTTGGTTAAGTGGTCAGAGGTTGTAGGTTCGAGTCTTGCTAGACTTGAAATTATTTTTTGTTATATGGGATTTTGGAGTATTGTTTTCGATCAATTTCGTTGAGCTTGTTATCATGCATTTTGTTGCACAATAAAAGTGCAGATTTTTATATTGAAAGATAAAGTGGCATTTTGTTTAACAAATAATATTTTATATGGGTTTATATGGTTTTTTGGGTCATTTTGAAGCTAAATTGAATTATAGAAAATGAGAGATGTCCAAATTTATGTTGTGATCAATCTAGGGGTTATGCAGAGTCACGAAGATGTTTTTTGATGTCAAGAAGCCACATATGTGTTTCTAGGTTTTATGAATAGGTCGTTATGTTGAGAAATTCATGAAAAATGGATAAACAGGAGCATTGATTACAATGTTATGAACAAGGTATGATGACATTGGTTATGAAAACATTGTGAAAAAAACAACATGATCAATTTTTGAAGACCTATATTGTTTATGGTGCGTATGGATCCAGTCTTAAAATTGGGAAATGTGGTCTACTAGTTTCTTTAGGAGGTGGGTGCCTCCATCAGAGCTTGGTGCCTCAATCTGGTTGTTGCCTACATCATTCAGAGGTTGGTGCCTCAACTAGGTTTTTGTCTACAACAAGTCAGTGCTTGCATTATTTCAAGGTTGGTTCCTCAATCAATTTGTATCCCAAAGAAATTCAGTGCTTGCATTTTCAGGTGATGGGTATCTCCTTCTGGTTGGTGCTAGTAAACATTGTATATTGAATATTGAAGATAAGAAGATTTATGGTTTTCTACCACAAGGGTTTCCACATAAAATATGGTGTTCTCATGTATTGATTACTTGATACACTATTTATATTCATTGTTTTGATGCATGTTGCTTTCTAATGAACTACTATATAATCAATTATTGATGAAATGAATTTAGTTTCTAATTAGCCATTACAATGATTCACCCCCTCTTTCAATGTAATATTTAGTCTAACAGACTCATTCGAGATATTGACTCACTAGTTCTTGTTGTATTAACTGATAAACCTCCAAGTTCTTGCCTTAGGGTCGATAAACCACATAGAGCTGAATGGGATAATAAACCACTAGGGTGCTTGTTGGAAGGATGATAATCCACTTGATAGGCTAAGACACTCAGGTGCTTGCTGAAAAGGGCCAATAAACCACTAAGTGATTTCCTTGGGGCTGATAAACCACTTAAGTGCTTGTTAAGTAAGCTAATAGACCACCTGGATAGTGGTATTTTGACTCATGCAATGCTTGCCTTGAAAATATAGATGATAAAACACCCTTCAAGTGAGATAATTCTCTTGGAATGAGAAAAACTTCACTGAGCCTTAGGTGAATCCATGTGATCTATTTTTGAAAGGAAGAAGAGTCATTGTGATGTTTACTACATGAGGTAGTTGATAAACCATCTGGACAATGCATTGCCTCTCTGTTCTAATTGACTTGATATTAGCGTGAATCTCCCTTGAGAAAATCATTTCTCAAACTTTGAATCTGACTTGGGGTTGGTAAGCTACAAGAAATATTGCAGTGTAGTTGGCCTATGGTTGGGTGGAGAGTTGAAGTCCATCCTTAAATTTCCATCCATTCACGTTAAATATATAAATGTATTTACTTGTATATAAGTTTGTACAATGGATGATGAACAATGTCTAGTATGTGATATGAAAGTGTAAGTATCAAAAATATCAATGGAGGAATGATAATATTCCTGCATGTTTATGATGAATGCTTTGCTTATATGATCTCATGGTTATGTTGTACTTATATATCTCTCTGTTGGCTATTGTTCATAATCTATAGATTTATTTGCATGAATATATATGATTTCTTGAAGTGCCTCAACTAATTTAATAGAGTATGTTATTTCAATTGTCTGATATGCTATGAGTATCATGGTTCACTATCTTGTTTAAGGCTCTAGAATGTAGAAATTATGATGTATATTTGCAATTTCTCATGAATTTTTTTATCAAAATCACAAGACTCAAACCTAATTTATAGCTCTATGGAATTTAATTTAGAATTTAGAAGATAAATCACAAAACTGCAATGATAAATAACACACATGTACACAATATTTTTTCCCATGGAAAATAACATGTTAAAAAACCCAATGCATGCTTTCATTAATCTGATGAATAAATATGTATTAAAATTGGTTTGCTCAACTGAGCACAACCTGCAAGTGAATAACTTATCTCTCTTCTCACATAGAAGCTCTGACCCAGACTTAGTCAATTTCTTCCTCTGCTTGAGCCTATATTTCCTTGCACAATTCCTTGAGAAATTAGGCCCTTATTATTTAGGAAATTTCTCAAATTTATTGCGCAATTCCCAAGGTTGATCATGTGACTGCATGCAACACTTGTAAACTCAAGCCTAGTCTACAACTGATGTTACACTTCCTTGGAATATCCACCACATCTGGGGAACTTGAATTCTCTACATGCACTAGCTATTTTGGGTTGATTGATCAATTAAATGGATGATCACTGAGTTTGACTAAAGTACCACTGCTTAACTCACCTTCCACTAGTTCCTCAAATAGTTAGAACTAATTTAACTGAAAACAATGTGAGATAACTGACCTTGATTGCTACAATTTAGAAATCACACATGCTTAATTGAACTCTAACTCCTCTAACTCGAATTTACTGAGTTAACTGAGTGAAAATAGGCATGTCACTTCAGTTAACTGCATCCAAGTTTTCTTATGATGTGGAAATTTGAATTTTCTCAATCTAATCAAGGAAAAATCAAATTGAGAATTTCTTGATGCATTTTTCAACACTTCCTCTCAGCAAGAAAGGAATTATCAACCACCACTATCCTGCACCTGTGGAACTCGAACTTCCCTCTTGAAAAATCCTTTGTCAAAATGTGAACATCTTGTTCCTTTATTAGAATGTACTGTAGCAACATTATATGCCTATTCACTTCATCCCGTAAATGGTGATACCAAATATCTATATGATCGAATCAATCATGAAATACAAGATTCTCAAAGATCTCGATGCAACTTTAATTATCATAGTAGATCATAGTTGGATCCATCATCTGACCAAACAGTCCCAAAAGTATCATTATCATCCAGTTTTCATCACATGCTACTTGAATTGTAGCCATGTATTCAACTTCTTCCGAGTTGAGCACCACAGTTCTTTGTTTCCTGCTATACCAGGAGACCGCTATAGAACCAACATTCAAAATTACACCTGATGTACTCTTTAGGTCTGATGAAATACCCACCCAATCTGTATCTATGAATCCACACATATTCACTCCCTCTTTTCGTCTGTACCATAGTCCAAATTGGGTAGTTCCATTGAGGTAACATAAAAAATTCTTAGCTGCCTTCCAAAACAATTTGGTTGGCTTAACCATAGATTGGTTCAGCTGGTTGATTGCATAAAAAATATTTGGTCATGTGTTTACAAGATACATCAATGAACCCACTAGCTATCAATAAATGGTAGCATCCACTTCCTCACCTGAAGTGGTATCCTCCTTCCTCTAGTTGGTCGCTAAAACTGTCTCCATGGGTTTGCAACTCTCCATGCAGAATCTCTGCAGTATCTCATTTCCAGCAAAGGTCTCATCATATTCAATTCCTTCAACTTGAGAGTACCCCCTGGCCACAAATCTAGCCTTATACATCTATATGCTTCCATATGCTGCCTGCTTAACCTTGAAGATCCATCTCAAGCCCAAAACTTATTTGTCTGTCAGTCTCGGGACCACTTCCCAAACACTATTCTTTACAATGGATTTCTATTCCTCCACCATTGCATCAACCCATATAGGTTTCTCTACTACTTCCTCGAAATAAGATGGCTCAGTCTCTACAATCTCATTCATTAGTGATAAAAAATGGAAAGAAAAGAAATGAATTGATTAACGAGAAACTCACAGGTGAGTAATGCGCCTGGAGACTACACAAACTCGAGCGTACACTCTACATTTAATTAATCAAGTATACAACAATAAATGCATCTCAAGATAATAGGGAGTTGGGAATAAAATCCTATAACCTAATAACTGATCCTAACTTAAGGAGTTACGTTACAACCATGTAACCATTTATCCATTAATACAATATAATATTAATTATTTTCAACTCTCGCCCTTAATGGAGAAAGGATTATCACGTAGTCCTAACATCCCTCTAAACAATTCAAAATTCACTTTCCCAAAATGCTTAGTAAAAATATCAACCACATTGTCACATGTTTTATAATATTCAACAAAGATTTCTTTTGACTAGAATTTTCCGCTAACAAAGTGAAACTGAGTATCGATGTGTTTCGTGTTCTTATGAAACACTGGATTGTTTTCTAACTTAATGGAACTCTAGTTGTCACATTTTATGACAGTTTCCTCTTTCTACTCTTCTCCTGCATCATGGATAAGCCTTTTGAAATAGGTATCTTCACATGTTGTTGCGCATAATGCTTGGTACTAAGCTTCAACTGGAGATAAAGACACAATGCTCTGTTTTTTACTTCACCATGCTATGACCATAGATCCAACACTAAATGCATAACCTATGAAAGATCGTCAATCATCCTGATTACCTTCCCAATCAGATTCTGAAAAGATTGCTAAAATAACATCAAATGTATGAGTCTATAAAATACCATAATTACTAGTACCATGAAAATACCTTAGCACACTTTTTGCAGCCACCCAATGAATTTGACACTACAAGGAAAAGACCCTCCAGCGGATGTTTTTGAGGAACCCCTTATAAAAATACCCCATACATCCATTTCTAGCGGAGGTTACTAGAGGAGGTTGGTGAGCGGAGGGTTTTGCGGATGTTTTCCTCTCGGTGCGCTTATAATCCCAAATCACACTGGTGTGCTTTACAAGAGAAAGCATCGGTGCGCACAAAAAATTGGCACAACAGACACCGTGGGCTCCGTACATACTCGCCCTGTGCGTTGTATTACTATAGAGCATAGGTGCTTCACAACTCTTCTGCACCGGTGCATCATAAAACACCGCGCCAAAGCAGAAATTGCCCTGTGCGGTATTATGAAATCGCACCGGTGCATCATAAAACACCGCAAGAAAACATAAATTGACCGGTGCGTTCGTAAGAAACAACACTGGTGTGCCTATAAACCTTGCGCACTGGAACAGGGTTAAATAAATAAAAAAATTACGGCCAAAAAACCACATTTTTCACTTTTCTCAGTGCTCTAGAGCTCTCAATCATCGGTGCACTCTACAAGAGAAAGCACCAGTGCACACAAAACATTGGCACACCAGATACCATGCGCTCCATACACACCCTCCCAGTGCGTCATATTACTGTAGAGTACTGGTGCTTCACAAATCTTCCGTGCTGGTGCAGCATAAAACACCGCGCCAAAACAGAAACCGCCTGGTGCGGTGTTAAGAAACTGCATTGGTGCATCATAAAACATCACGCCAAAATAGAAACCGATCATTGCGTTCGTAAGAAACAAAACTGGTGTGCCTATAAAACCCCGTGCACCAGAACAGGGTTAAATAAAAAAAATTACAGCCAAAAAACTGCATTTTTCACTTTTCTTAGTGCTTCAGAGCTCTCAAGCACCGGTGCAATTTATCCTTGTCTAAGTCGCCTTGACATCGGTGCTTCCATTGCACCCATTGCACCCATTGCTGCTGTGCATTGCCCACCAATCTCCAGCTTGCATTTTGCAAAATGGTGGGAAAATTTACTTTTGCAAATTCTACAACCAATATGCCTCCTCGATGGTGAAATGTACAGGTATTTTTCTTGTTTTTCCATAATTAAGCTTTTTAACGGATTAGAATTTCAAATAACCTTAAAATTAACCATTTAAAGTTTTTTTTTTTTTTGGTCACGCGGTGTGCACGAGCCGTTCGGCTCACACTGGTAAGAGGTGCTGCCTGTAAAATTTACAGGCCGCACCACAATCGGTGCTAACGGTATCCACATCATGTCCGGGGCGGTATCGAAAGGCGCCCCACGTTATTTAAAAAAAAATAAAAAATTGCGGTTCGGTCATTTAGCCGGTCGCACCGTTGACCATGGGAATATAAATGTAGTGAATTGACAGAAATATCCACCCCGATGTCTGTCAGCGCACCGCATTCGGCATTCTGACAGGGTCAACGGTGTAGCCTGGTAAAAGAACGTATTGTTGACTATGTAATTTTTGAGGAAGTTGGTACGCTGACACAACTATACGCGCCGGAGCGTATATTTTAGTCAATGCACCTCTCTTATGACACCATACATAGTCAACAGTGCTTTAAAAATTTTCAGGTGCACTGCATATGGTGCGTTGAATGTCATCTGGGGCATCACCCCCGGTGCGACAAACAAACAACGCACCAGAATCGGTGCATCACTGTTTTTGTGGCATACCAACTAGTTTGTTTTTTTTCAAAAAAAATTATATATGTATATTCCTAAATAGATATCTCATTTAATCAATTTTTTTTATTTAATATGTCGATGATTCAGAGAGAAGAGGGGGAGCAACAACAACAGGTGGAGCAGTATGACATGGTTCGCCTGTGGGAGGCATGAGAGAGGGAGAGAGATGCGTAGCCTCACCCTATTATAGCAGCTACCTAGGGGCTCCTAAGGCAGTTAGGCCTCCTCAAGTTCCATGAGGAGGCTACTTCCCTAAAGGCCCATAGTGTGTTTTTGAGACATCTTATTCGCAGGTGGAATGCCCACCGACAGGCTTTCCAGGTTGGTCCTAACAAGTGGTACACACCCACTGAGGAGGATATATATTTCATTACAGGGCTATCGAGGAGAGGGGTGGATTTTCCCTCATTCCCAGAGGTTCCAGCTGGTTGTGTAGCAGAGAGTCAGTTAGCTTACTCCCAGAGATACATTGGAGCATCAGTAGTATCTCCTGCAGATTTTCAGGTCACTGGAGGTCAGTTACGTATTGGTGCATTTGGTAGTGAGGAGGTGCAGTGCCTCTCACTTCGACCATTTCACACAACACAAGTGATGGGCAACACATTAGTTGTTCGCTTCTATATTATGTTGATTCTTTAGTGCCGGAGCCATGACTTGTCAGATGGTCTGCCATTTTTTTGCGACAGTTCGGTACAACCTTAGATAGATGTCGTGCTCATGCACAAGGGAGGGACAACTTCCCTTTTGCTTCAGATATTTTTTGTTTATTTTTTGAGAGGTTTCCAGAGATGAGGCCTACTTTTGTTCGACAGCCTTGTAGGCCGATGTTGGAGGCACTGATGCACATGTGGGGGTAGATGATGCTCAAGAGGGGCGAGACTATGTTTCCAGCCAAGATATCGCATGATACATTGGAATTACTAGCCAATGTTGATGAGTTGCATCCCTAAATTATGATCCCCTATCCTTATGCTAGATTGGATTGGCGAGGGTGTGCCAACATCCTCTTCATAGTTGATGAGCCGCCAGATCATAAAGGTAATATTACTGTTTTATTTAAATTTATTCTAACATGTTCTTTAACTTGTTTTTGTTAAATTGTGTAATGAAATTGTCTAATTATTGTTGTGTACTTGTATATATTTTGCAGACATTGCCTCTTTTGATGGCGAGGAGATGCCGACACCACCACATGATCTAGGTGTGGATCCCTGATGACGATCAGGGCATGCAAAATGCCGAGGATCATCAGGAGGCTAGTGCAGAGAGACATGCTCCTCCTGGTGCGCCGGTACCGCCTTTTGGTAGGCGCGATCGACTTGATAATAGATACAGGATGGAGTTGGGCGACCAACTCAATTCATTGATTGTTGAGATGGGCATCAGGCCCACTCATTACAGAGACATACCGGCCGATGATGGGCTATTACAAATGTGGAGAGGCATGCCGCGTGACATGTACAACCTGATGCGACATGTTGTAGGAGCTACGACAACTGTTACGCGACTGAGGAGGAATGTTGCACGTTATAGGCATGGTCGAGCCACAACACGTGATGAGTAGTCCACGAGCAGCGACTCATCATCTCATGATTGTTCACCTCGCGTCGTGCTAGATGAGCATGAGGCTCCACTGGCATCTAGCAGCAGTAATCATGGAAATGAGGGTGGATCATCAGCCACGTCTAGTCAGCAGCGTGCAACATCCATCAGTACTAGTCATGATCATGAGCAGGTTGGACCATCGACCGTTGAGGCTGCACCATTCACTGAGCAAGCCTCCACTAGTACCGCTATTGATGTTGTACTACCACCAGCTGATTCATGACATTTATATTATAGTTGTATATTTTTAACATTATTCAGTTATATATATATATATATATATATATATATATATATATATATATATATGGTCCATGTATTTTATGTTCATGTTGCAATTGTACTTAATTTACATGTTGGTGATCATCATGATGTGTATATTGTTAGGTCATGTTAGATATGTTCATTTAATGTGTAGCTTGTAGATAGATGTGTATGTGATAGCATGAGTTATTTGACATGAGATGTATATTTGATGTTTGTGTTGTAATGATGTTAATATATAATGTTAATTGTGTTTTGTTAGATGATCATGATCATGATGATGTTAGCGATTTTGAATGTGTTTTTTAGTCAAATATGATGTTTGTATGATGGTTATCATGATCGTGATGTTTATTAATTAATTTAATATCAAATGACCATGGTATTTATTAAATATTATGTCGTGATTGTAATTGAAATTGAAATTTTAATGGTATGTAAAATTGTATTTGTATTTGTATTTGTAATTGTAATTTTAACTGTAATTGTATATAAAATATTTAATGTAAAATTGTTATTGTTATTGTAATATTTAATTTATTGTGAAATGATTGTAATTGTAATTGTATATATGACAAATTGTAAAATTATAATTCTAATTCTAATTATATGTAAAATTCTAAAATTGTGATTGTAATTGTATGTAAAATATTTGTAAAATTGTAATTGTAATTGTAAATGTAATTCTAATTCTAATTGTATGTAAATTATTTGTAAAATTTTAATTGTATTACTCTGAAATGATTGTAATTGTAAAATTTTAATTGTAAATGCAATTGTATGTAAAATTAAAATTGTAATTGTAATTCTAATCGTAATTGTATGTGAAATTGTAAAATTGTAATTGTAATTTTGTGTAAAAAATTTGTAGAATTTTAATTGTATTAATGTGAAAATTTTAATTGTATTAATGTGAAATTATTTTATTAAAATATTAAAATTTTTAAATTTGTAAATAATTGTGAAATAATAAATCTAGAATAATATGAATTTTTGTAACATAATAAAGTTTATAAAATAATGCAAATAAATTCATGTACTTTAAAATTATCATTATTTTATTATGATCTTACATACAAAAAAAAGAACTTTATACAGTTCGGTGCGCTTATCATCATAACACGCACCAGTGCGTCTTAGTACTAAGACGCACTGGTGTTTCACAACTCTTCCACATCGATGCATCATAAAACACCATGCCAAAACATAAACCTTGATCTTACGAACCGCACCGGTGCGCCTATAAAACCCCACGCACTAGAACATGGTTATTCTGTAAAGTGTAGTATTGGAGCAGCGGAGGGTTCGAATCACAGAGAATAATTTTTTTGAGGACATGAGGGTTTGAAAAGACGAGAGTTCAAATTTTGGCTGAGAAGTTTATAGTAGAGAAAATGAGTGGTTCAAACAGAAAGATGAACAAAGACGCTTACAGGGATGCAGACGACTACGAATATCGACATAGTACAAAAGGAAAAAAGGAGTACAGGTTGAGACCGTCAGAGAGCATTCGGTTGAGGTCGGTGATAGGGTTAAGAGGTGCCATGATGGAGAAATGGAGAGCAGAGTTGATGGCAGAGAAAGATCAATGGAGGCAGTTGATAAAGCCAAGAGGCACCATGAAGGGAAGGGTTCTCATTCCCTTAAGGACAATAGAGAAAGATCAATTGACGTTTTAGATTGGGCTAGTAGGTCCCATGAAGGGAAAGATTCTCCAGAATCCATTTAAAAGCAGATGGGAGTATTTTCTGAGTTTCGGTTGGCTTACATAAACTTTTACCAGTGAAGCTGACGTCGCATAAAATCACATCTTCGGCTTTCAATTGAACCTGAATGGCATCTCTGACTTGTCTGAGCTGTGGTCCTATGGATGAAACCAGTAAAAAGTCTACTTGTATTATAAATGGAAATCCAATGACCATTTCTGTGGGAAGAAAAGAATAGATACCCGCAGCTACCATATTTCCACCTGCAAATCGGTTTCCCATTGGAAAAGCTAATGTAATAGCCCGTTTTGCAATTTCTTTCCTCTGCTCAACCCTATACTCATTTCTATGGGAAACCATTGCCTCCACATGTAATAACTACATAATCTAGTCGAAAATCGGTCTTCTTCTACTAACAAATGCAGAATGAAGGATTCATTGTCATTACTCCCAGAACATTCAAGGTCAGTTTCTCGTAAAACAAAGAATGTATAAATTTTGTTAAGATCAAGATAGAAAGCACAAAGGAGAAAAGAAGAAATTGGATGCCAAGCAGATCATGGGGCACCTTTTCTTGTTGCAGGTTATGGAAAGGTTCAAGTTTGTTTTTATGAAAGAAGAAGAGGTGTAGTTTTGAAAAGAAATGGCCCAAAGATTTTCACAGCAAAATGTACCTTTCCAACATGTCTAAAAACTAAAATATCTCCAACTTCAATAAATTGCCCAGAAACAAAACTTTCCCAACTATTTGTGAAAATTGCTCACATCTTAGCATAGCATAGGTTCACATGCCACAATTGCCCACTTGGGCCCTATATTATTGCATCTTCATACGCCCCACATTGCATTCCCTCCACATAATCAGTGGGGACCTCCTGCAATAAACAAAATGCATTGGAAGAATAGTTATTTCCATCAATAATTTATCCAATTTCAATTCTCATTTCTAATTCTAATTCTAATTCTCAAGAATTAAAAAAATTTGAATTCTCAATTTCTATGGTGGGAGTTCACTAAATTTTTATATAGACACCTAAAATTAATTTCGGTGCCTTAACCACAAATCAGTGCTACTGTACATATAACCACATTGGTGCGTTTTAGTTACTATGCACCAGTGCCGCACCGGTGCAGAGCTGTTAAGTGATGCACCGATGACGAATAAACGGAAATAAAAAAAGCGCAAATCTATTTTATTTAAGTGAAAAAAGCGAAAAATTGAAAAATGGGAGGCAAAATATTTTCGAAAATACAATTTTATAAAATAATTCTTTAAATACTAAACATTTTTCATTATTTCACTATTTTTACTAAAATTTTCAGCCAGAGATTTTCATGAGACATACTTGGAGCAAGAGAGCACGAGAGCACTGTGGAGTAGCGAAATACGTTTGAACAGAAGTATTCAGACAGTCAGAAACCAAATCTCTGGTGATTCAAACCCTGTATCATAGAATTTCAAACCATCTCATGATTAAATTTGATTATTTTTTTTACTTTTTCTCCAGTTTTATCCATTTTTACCCTAAACCCTTCATTTTTTTTGTTTATGTCCTTTCTTCTCTCTGTTTCTATGATTTCAGAATTAGGGATTTTCATTTTAGATTGACATCCAACCCACGGGACGACTTGCATATCTGGATCCTAATCCATTCGTTCCTTACGTGAATTTTTGGAAAAAATGGATTTTTATTTTTTTATTTTTATTTTTTATTTTTAATTTTTAATTTTTTTTATCGGTGTGCCCTACGTAATCTAGCACACCAGTGCACTGTATTATACAGCGCACCACATAAATACTATTTAATAAAAAATCTGAAAACAATTTTTTAAAATCAGTGCACCATATCTAAAATAGGGCATCGATGCTCTATGTTACGAGGATAAAACCATACGGTCTATTACACTATTTGTGTGGTGCGTTTATAATACCCCCACACACCGTACGGTCTATTGTACTATTTTTGTGGTGCGTTTCTAATACCCACGCACCGACGTCGGTGCGTACAACATGAAAGGCGCACTAGTTTCTTGAGATTTATTTTTTACCTGAAAAGTTGACAATTTATTTATAAATATATTAATGAATGATATGGTACAGGATTTAGATTGATAAAGAAATGACTGACAAGAGATCAAGTAACAAAAATACTGATAAAACATCAAGAAAAGCAAAAAAGGAAAGTTATTTATAAATTATTTATAAAAAAATATTATTTTTGAACTATATGTAAGTTTAACTAATATGTATTGTTTATTGTGTATCATGCAGAGCTACAAAATGACGAAGCTCGATAATATTATTTTTGATCTAGGACCAGAAGAGTGTAAAAGCTTGATGGAAAAATTGCAAAAGAATGAATCAGGTGAATTAAAAAATACTATCTATTCAATATGAGTTTCTTTTTTTAATTTTCATTAATAATATACTTAAAATTATTAGATAACATGTGTCAAACAACCTATTAATTCACATTTGTTTAATGTTATACATGGACCAACAACTCAGAAAAGGAATTTTTTTTTAAGAAAAGAAAAAAAATAGAACATGCAAATGAAAATGAATTGCTCCTTAGCTCATCTTGAGTGGTGCTGGAGGTTAACGAAAGGGGGAAAAAGTTTCACAAAAGTTTGAGGGATCTAGTGGAACAAATGTATAGACGTTCTTTCCACTTACAATATAAAAACCAATCCAATGATTCCAAGAACCAAATTTTATTTAAACTACAGGAAGAGTTTCCAGAGAATTTGTCAATGAGACATGTCAGACTTTTAATAGCAAAAACTTACAACAACAAAAAAGAAGGAATGAAAAATTAATATTCATTTTAATGTTTGTCTAGAAGTATTTATAAATATCACTTTTTTTATATTTACTTTTCATATATCAATATAAAAATTAAATAATTTATTTTCATGTTACATTTTTAGGAAGATTATGAAAATCTCAAAAGATGAACGAGCTGATATCAGAAATATGACAGTAAGAATGTCTGAAAAGGTGTACAAGGAGATGGTCAAAGAAATGGACAAAATTGCATCGCAGGAGGAGCCATCTCAACAACAACGTGCTTCAAATGTAATATGTAATCATTGAATTTTTCGATCATTAAGTACAATAAATAAACAATTTAACATTAAATATTAATTTTCAAGAATTTTCTTGCAGAAATGAAAATAAAACCCATTTAGCACATAAAACAGGACGACAAGGAAGAAAATGGTTGATATCTAAGTTTGTGAGTAATTGTTACTTCCTTATAACAAGTTAACTAGATTTCATTTTTGTATTTTTAAAGTTATTTTACAAAAATAATCATTGAATGTCTTCAAACAGGTGCTAACATACAAAGAATAACCATCAGACGAATTGATTGAAATTGTGTTAAATATGGGTTGTGAGTATATGTTGGCATATTAGAAATTAATTGTGGAATTTGTAAGCATATATTGATCTTGTTTTACTTAGCCCCGTCTTTAATTAATAGAACAAAAAAATATTTTTCTGAAAGAAAAAGAGGAGTAGTTTTGAAAAGAAATGGCCCAAATATTTTCACAACAAAATGTACATTTCCAACATATGTAAAGACTAAAATATCTCCAACTTCAATAAATTGCTCAGAAACAAAACTTTCCCAAGCATTTGTGAAAACTGCCCATGTCTTAGCATAGCATAGGTTCACATGCCACAATTTCCCACTTGGACCCTGTAGTATTGCATCTTCACACGCCCCACATTTCATTCTATCCACATAATCAGTGGGGACCTCCTGCAATAAACCAAATGCATTGGAAGAATAGTTATTTCTATCAAGAATTTATCCAATTCCAATTCTCAATTCTTATTCTAATTCTAATTCTTAAGAATAAACAAAATTATAATTCTGAATTTCTATGGTTGGAGTTCATTGAATTTTGGTGTACACACCTAAAAGTAATTTCAATGCCTTAGCCGCAAATCGGTGCTATTGTACATATAACCGCACCGGTGCATTTTAGTTACTCCACATCAGATCGGTGTTACCTAAGGACGCACCGGTGACAAATAAATGAAAATAAAAAAAGCGCAACTCTATTTTATTTAAGTGAAAAAAATGCGGAAAATTAAAAAATGGACAGCAAAATATTTTCGGAAGTCTAATTTCATAAAATAATTCTTTAAATACTAAACACTTTTCATTATTTCACTATTTTTGCTAAAATTTTCAGCCTGAGATTTGCAGGAGACATATATGGAGCGAGAGAGCATGAGAGCATTGTGGAGCAACGAAATACGTTCGAACATAAGTATTCAGATAATCAAAAACCAAACCTATGGTGATTCAAACCCTGTATCGTAGAATTTCAAACCATCTCGTGATTAAATTTGATTATTTTTTAAACATTTTCTGTAGTTTTTTTAACTTTTTTTGCAGTTTTATCCATTTTTACACCAAACCCTTCATTTTTTTGTTTTTTTCCCTTTCTTCTCCTTGTTTCTGTGATTTCAAAATTAGGGTTTTTCAATTTAGATTGAAATCCAACCCACTGGACGACTTGCATAGTTGGATCCCAATCCATTCGGCCATTACGTGAATTTTTGGAAAAAATAGATTTTTTTTTATCGGTGCGCCCTGCGTAACCTAGCGCATCGGTGCACTGTATTATATAGCGCATGCGCAAGTACTGTAATAAAAAATTTGAAAACAATTTTTTTAAATCAGTGTGCCATATTTGAAATAGGGCACCTGTGCTTCATGTTACGAGGATAACACTATACGGTCTATTACAATGTTTGTGCGGTGCATTTATAATACCCCTACGCACTGTACAGTCTATTATACTGTTTTTACAGTGCGTTTTTAATACCCCCACGCACCGACGATGGTGCGTACATCATGAAAGGCACACCAGTTTCTTGAGATTTATTTTTTACTTGAAAAGTTGACAATTTATTTATAAATATATTAATGAATGATATGGTATAGGTTTCAGATTGATAAAGAAATGATTGACAAGAGATCGAGTAACAAAAATACTGATAACACATCAAGAAAAGAAAAAAAGGCAAGTTCTTTGTAAATTCTTTATAAAAAATATTATTTTTGAACTATATGTAAGTTTAACTAATATGTATTGTTTATTGTGTATCATGCAGAGATACAAAATGACGAAGCTCGATAAGATTATTTTTGATCTAGGACCAGAAGAGCGTAAAAGCTTGATGGAAAAATTTCAAAAGAATGAATCAGGGGAATTAAAAAATACTATCTATTCAATATGAGTTTCTTTTTTTAATTTTCAATAATAATATACTTAAAATTATTAGATAACATGTGTCAAACAACCTATTAATTCACATCTGTTTAATGTTATACAGGGACCAACAACTCAGAAAAGGAATGTTGTTCTAAGAAAAGAAAAAAAATAGAACATGTAAATGAAAATGAATTGCTCCTTAGCTCATCTTGAGTGATGCTGGAGGTTAACGAAAGGGGGGAAAAGTTTCACAAAATTTTGAGGGATCTAGTAGAACGAATGTATAGAAGTTCTTTCCACTTACAATATAAAAACCAATCCAATGATTCCAAGAACCAAATTTTATCTAAACTACAGGAAGAGTTTCCAGAGAATTGGTCAATGAGACATGTCAGACTTTTAATAGCAAAAACTTACAACAACAAAAGAGAAGGAATGAAAAATTAATATTCATTTTAATGTTTGTCTAGAATTATTTATAGATATCACTTCTTTTATTTTTACTTTTCATATATCAATATAAAAATTAAATATTTTATTGTCATGTTACATTTTTAGGAAGATTATGAAAATCTCAAAAGAGGAACAAGCTGATATCAGAAATATGACAATAAGAATGTCCAAAAAGGTGTACAAGGAGATGGTCAAAGAAATGGACAAAATTGCATCGCAGGAGGAGCCATCTCAACAACAACGTGCTTCAAATGTAATATGTAATCATTGAATTTTTTTATCATTAGCTACAATAAATAAACAATTTAGCATTAAATATTAATTTTCAAAAAATTTCTTGCAGAAATGAAAAGAAAATGGAACCCATTCAACACATAAAACATGACGACAAGGAAGAAAATGGTTGATATCTAAGTTTGTGAGTAATTGTTACTTCCTTATAACAACTTAACTAGATTTCATTTTTGTATTTTTAAGTTGTTTTACAAAAATCATCATTGAATGTCTTCAAATAGGTGCTAACATACAAAGAAGAACCATCAGACGAATTGATTGAAATTAGGTTAAATATGGGTTGTGAGTATATGTTGGCATATCAGAAATTAATTGTGGACTTTGTAAGCATCTATCGATCTTGTTTTACTTAGCTCCGTCTATAATTAATAGAACAAAAAAATCTTTTATATTAAATATATGATTTTTTATTGGGTATAAAATTTGTAGGAAACAAAGTATGGAACTGCACTAACAGATGAAATTTTGAAAGATGGCATGGTACATGGTTTTGAAAGAATGTGTGCAGTTTATGAGTCAATTTTTGCTATGGTACGTCATTTTTATTTTCGATTTACATTGATGTATATTATTTAATATTTCAATTTTCATTATTTTCACCAATGTGTATACACTCATTTCAGTTTATTTTTATGTTTGTAGATGGAAGGTGAAGAAGAAGAAAACAATCAATACCGCGAACAAAAAATTCCTGAAAATAACCCAAGTCATGGAAGTAGCTCTAGTAGTGACAGCAGTTCAAGTGAAGAATGATGATCACTATGTTTGGATATCAAAGCAAGACGTTGTATTTTTTGAAAAATGTCTGTGAAATCATACATTTTGTTTAATGTAATGGAATTGAAAGACAAAGGGATACCAATAACTGTCCCATTTTGTATGATAAAGAATGTCTTATTCATATATATATATGATAAAATATGTTTTAATTTATTCTATTGCGTTCTCCATTGTTGCTATTGCGTTCTCCATTGTCGTTCTCAAATGCACTAATAAAAATTTAATTCATATGAATATTGTTATAAGATATATATGTGCCGACTTTTGATGAATAATGAATTTTTAAAAACCACAATAATTATGATATGATATAAAAAATTAATCCAAACATCACATTCAAATGAATTAATAAAAATTTAATTAATATGAATATTGTTATAAGATGTGTCGAATTTTGATGAATAATGAATTTAGAAAAATCAACACTATCACAGGTCGATGTTTCTAAAAAATACAAAATAAACACCGGTGCGTGTCAGGTACTGTACACCGGTGCTTTTGTATGCTGAAGCGCACCGGTGCTTTTATGTGAGACTACGCACCGATGAATTTGTACGACGTATGGGCACCGCACAAATACCAATACCAATTATAAATATCGGTGCATTTGTCTGATATGACGCACCGGTTTGTTTATATAAGTCTACGTACCGGTGCGTTGAGACGACCTATGGGCACCACACAAATTCCAAGACTAATTGGTATGGCCCCGTGCGTTGTATCACCAACATTGTGCCCGGTGCTATTTTATACCTTAACAACCTGATGTAGGAACCTTCGATCGCCCCGGGGCCACCGTCTAGATGACACGCACCGGTGTGTTGAAATCTTAGTAGCGCACCAATGAAAAAAACATCCTTAATAACCTCCGACTGCCTAGTTTTTTTAGTTGTGTTGAATTTCCATTAAAAGCTCCACCAAAACCTCTGTAACCATAAACGGATGTTATAGAAAATGTTTTTTTTGACAATTTTGGCCAATTTTATAAGAAAAAAAACCTCCTTTATAACCTCCGCTAGAGGGTCTTTTCCTCGTAGTGTCAAGAGGTTTAGACATGAACTGGCTCAACACACTGATAGAGTATGCTAAGTGGTGTGCCCTCATATTGCACCAAGAGTGCTGCAACTCCCAGAGGCTGACCTACTTTACTTTATCAACCTGTGGTTCATACAAACTTAGAGGTGACAGTGCTATATACACAACAGATGCATTCTACTCATGTCATCCTCTTCCGCTCTACAAAAGGGTGCTACTTCTCGGTGAAGTTTGTCACACTTCAATGAAACTAAAATAAATTGCAGAAAGGAAATGACAGAAAGGAAACTAAATTAATTACTGCAAAGAAATGATAGGAAAGGAAAATAATTTAACTTTTTGAAAAGAAATGGAAGAAAAGAAACTAATTTAAATTGCAGAAAGGAAATGATGGAAATGAAACTAATTTAACTTGCTGAAAATAAATGGCAGAAAATAAACTAATTTAAATCACACTTAACTTGGCCAATTGGCTCAACACACCCTACTTATCTTACGCTCTATCTACCATGCTTCTATCCATGACTTAATTCTAATTGAAAAAGTGTTGATTGAATTTTGGAGAAGAAAGGGGTAAAGGTGCTAATGGAGGGCTTAACCACATGAAACAAGGCTTAGTGGAGTGAAAAAGGGGTTTAAAACTTTATTAAAACTTCTAATATTGCAAAAATTCTTTGGAGTGGGAGGCCTTTAAAAGTGCGATGGAAGAGTTGTAAGAGGGGGGTGGCAATGCGATATGCGATATCGCAATATCACAATATCGCAATGATGGTGGGAAAGTGGAAGTGTTGTTCGGGAGTGGGAACAAAATGTGATGGGATAGAAATTGCAAAATGAAAAATGCGATGAGATAGAAATTGAAAAATGTGAAATGCGATGGGAAAGAAATTGTGAAATGCGATGGGATAGAAACTATGAAATGCGAAATGTGATAAGTCAGATGATGTGGCAGTAGGTCAGGTGGCAGAGCACCTTAATCATATCACAATCGATGGAAAGGAGCGGTAAGTATTAACATAGGACGACAGGAATTGCGAATTGAGATAAAGAGATGGGATTTTCATTAAAATAAAAAGGTGGAGTTTAAAGGTTCTTTCGAAGGTTTTTAATCATAAAAATGAAGAGCGGAAAGAGAAAGGAGGTGAAAGATATCACAATCGACACTGGGAGTGGGGAAACGTTAATGGAAAGTGGATGGATATTGCAAAAAGGAATTGCGGTAAGTATTAAAGGAAAATGGGCAAGGTCGATTTCTAAAGGATCTTCGACTGTTTTTGTTAATAATCGACAAAGGTAAGGTAAAAAGGAAAATCATGAAAGAGCTGCATAATGACAAAGAAAGGGGAGAAGAGATCTGGCGAGATGCAAAGTGCAATAAGTGGGAGTTTCGAGGATAAAGGCGGAGGTCAAAATTTTAATGGTTTTTGTGAATAAAAAGGGTGCGACAACTGTTAAGGAGAGAAGAAGGAGGTAAATGGAGGCACAACAATAATGTTCAGGTGTGAAAAAGAAACTATAAAATGAAGCAGGAGGCTTGATGAACTTCTTTGGGACTATTGATACTTGTTCCTACAATCAAACTTGCTGATTCATGCATGAAAACAAACAAAATGCGTGATAAAAACAGTGAATAGAAATTAGTTTTTTGGCCTGTGGGGGGGTCAACCCTGCTCAAACTATATTGACAGAGATGAGAGGGGAAGGCTTGACCACAAATTTTGGATTTTTCCTCTACTCTATTACTCTCGTAAGCAAATGAAGAACTACAACAACAAACTGAAAGAAAAAACTAAACAACAATGAAAGTATCAAAAGAAGAACTAACTAAATGATAGGAACAAAATTAGCTAAATGACAAAAATAATGAAAACACAAGAGAAGATGAGGCACACGGGTTGGGCCCTAACCCACGTGCCCAGCTCTCTGGAACTAAATCAGTAAAATGGATTATGTCTGCTCATTTCAGGAAGACAATAGCCTCATTACATTTTTGAAAGTTTAATCACTATGTACAATAATAAAAATCTTAATAACTTGCAGCAAAAGTTCTAAATGGAATCGAATCTCTTCCTAGATCTAGCTCTACTCTATTTATTTTACAGGGCATCTACCAACAGCTCCCTAGAAAATAGTTATTGAGTCCACTTTTACTCCAAGTAAACCATAGATTGAGTGCACTTCATCCTCAGTTTGCTTTGCTGCCTTTGATAGTTAAGGAGGGTGGAAAAACCCCTTGAATCTCTCCAAGTTTTCTCCATAATTTCCTGACATTGTGCTCATTTATTCTTCAATATTGATCTTCCAGTGGTAGGGACAAGTCCATAAATTATCTCCTTCTCCAAATTTACATAATCTGCCCAATATTCTCACAATATTCTACAAAAATAACCAATATTAGCCACAAATATGCAATTACCTTTAAACCTTCCTAAGAACATATTAAAGCATAAGAAAACATTATTAAGTGTAGAAGGAGAGATTTAATATATCTTTTATGTGAATATGGAAGGTTAGATGGACCTAAGAAAGGTTATATGGGCTTGATTTTATGTCCAATTTAGAGGCCCATCATCACTCCCCTACTGAAATTGTTGCTCATCCTTTGAGCAACCTATCCATCCTCCCTGCCTTATGGTTCTTCTTGCATTTTGGCTTATTTCATTTTTTGTTTATTAGCCCATGCGCTGCTCCTCATGCTAATATTCTTGCATTTCTTCTTGTGGGTGTTACATGGAGGTCCTCAGATGCCTTAAGAAAATTTGTATTTTGCATGCCAAGAGGTAGTGGGTCCACCTTTTATTTATTTTTTTCTATTTTTTTCTCTTTTTCCTTTTTTTTTTTTTTAAATCATATTGCATGCAAAATAAACTTAGAGTTATTTTTCTTTTAACTGAGCTCACCCTTGGTTACCCCTTGGTTACCCCTTGGCACTCCTTGTCTTCCATTACAATGAACTACTTGCTACCCACTTTCTCAAGTCCTTTTACTTTTGTCTTGTTCCTCTTCTTAGTGGAAACAGTGAGGCTAGTCACTAGATAAGGTTGAGGTTGCTCTGCTACTAATTTTGGCTATATATAAAAAAATTCCTTCTCACACTTTTTAATGTTTTCGTAAGCTAAAATAGATTTGAAGAAACGGTATATGATTGCATACTTGAGCCTTACCATTGATTTTTTTTTTGCAGGTGATATTGCAGCTGCTGCTGAAGCTACTGCTGAAGTTGTATGTGGCGATCTACTTGAGGTCCTTTTGGAGCATCTGAGCACATGAGGAGGAAGTCCAAGTTTTATTACCTTTGACTAAAGTGTTGACCAAGTTTTCCTTTTGTGCCAACTTTCTGTTTTCTGCTTGCAAAGGTTGGAGAGCACATGTATTCATTAGAGAGAGATACATGGAGAAATGAATTTTTTTTTTTATGGCCTACGAGCTGCCTTAATGAGGTTTTCAACTAGTAGGTCTGCCTAAGCGCCCCAAAGGAGGTTTTCACCTAGGATATTTTATTTTTCTCTCTCTTTTTTTTTTTCAACCCAATGACCACCTCATAGAGGTTTTCAATCAGTGAGCTCATCTTAAATGCCTCAAGAGAGGTTTTCACCTGAGATTTTATTCTCTCCCTTTTTTTTCTTTTCTGACTTTCCTACTCTACTTGAAAAAACAAAACCTTTTTCAAGTATAGGAATACTTCCAATGGAGCCATGTACACATCAATATGACAAATAAAATCACGTGCACACTTGGAATACATGCTTTGACATGTACCTGAATATGAGACATAAATTTCTTTAATTGGGATTGTATCAAGTAATATTGGAGAAGAGCATGTTGTTGCAAGTTAATGACTAGTTGGAACCATATGTCAATATAGTTGTGATTCCCCTGGTCCACTTGCTGAGTTGGATCACCTTGGATGTCCTCTTCTATTATGACATTCAAATCTTCCTCTTTTTGTTGATTATTCTCTTGAACACATGGAGGAAATGCTGGTAAACATGAGGAAACTTTCTCAACATCTAATTCGGATGCCGACTCTTCATCAAGTGCAGCACTTGATATTTTGATCTCTTCATTTGGATCTTCTTCTTGTTGATGTTGTCCTTCAATTAAATTAAGAAAATCTCTTCTTTGTAATACCTTTCTTGCACTAAGATGAATACCATCTAAATCAAGAGGAGATGTTTGGAAGTGTTGTACCTCAACATTGTAAGTGAGCTGAAGTAGTTGAGTGACGACGGATATATGAGATGGACGTGGTTGAGGTTGTGGTTGTGGTGGAGGTGGATGGTAGGGATAGAATGGAGTTGGGTATGGAGGATATGGAGGGAAAGATTTAGGATATTGTGGATTTTCCCAATAAGGTCCTTGCCAACCATGTTTCCAAGATTGGTTTTGGGGTTGAGATGGCCAAGGTTGCCAAGGAGGGAGTGTGTCCCAATTGGTTTGAGATGGATGTGAATAAGCTTGACATTGTGAAATGGGTCCTTGCATCATATCAAGTTGATTAGGCTGCTAGGGTCTCCTTGGAGCTACATAACATAACTTCTTTGGTGATTGCCTTGCTCCATTGTCTTCCTGGTAAAATTATTTAAACCCGGGGAATGATGGACAACATTTAGTAGCATATGATTCTGCATGGATAACAAAAATATCATCATCTTATTTTTTCTTATTTTTCATTCTTAACATTTCTACTTGTTCACTTAGATTGAAAGAATTTTTGTTTTAAAGGTTTCAAGCAAATTTCAAAGTTCATCCTACCTTACAAATGTTGAGGCAGATTTACTTACTCTTTCCCTTCCTCTTGATATGCATTTGCATGTTTCAAAAATTTATTCAAATGAAAATTAGTATACATCTCCTCCACTCATGAGATTGAGGAGATCAATCCACTCATCCCTAATTGTTCTAAGTAAGAAGTTTTTTAGAGTGTCAAATTCTAAATGATACAATTTTTCCCTCTTAACATTAAACATGAACCTATCTATGAGATACTCAAGGCTTTCATCCTCTTTTTGATTCATTTTAAAAATTTCTTCTTTAAGATCATGGTTTTTATATTTTCCTAGAAATATATTTTGCATATCATTCCATGATATTATTGAATTAGCACCTAGAATCATGAACCATTTAAGAGCTCTATCCTTCAATGTTGCAGGAAAAAATCTTAGTTTTTGAGTGTGTGATAAGTAGCCAAAAAATCTACAAAGTATTTCAAATTAAAAGAGAAGTGTTTTCGGATCCTTTGTCCTCATACCATGGAAGTTGGGAAGGAAAGATGGAGGGATGTTCATCATATGTACACTGATTTCCATATATTGAATGGGAAACCCAATAAGATATTCTTCATTTTCATCATATCCATGCATCTCTTCTACCCTCAAAAGTGTATGGTGATGTGGTTCTTACTACACCACATGGTCAAGTGCAGGGGTTAGTATTGGAGATGTATTTTTAATTTTTTTTTGAGTATCGCTACTCCTATGAGGCATGAAATTCGGTTTTTATTTTTATTTTTAGATATTTCTAAAACAACATGAAAAGGGAAGGCATAAAAGAATGCTAAAATAGAATCAAAGCATCTATTAGACACCTTCTCGACAACTACGCCAAAAAGTGGTGAGCCCTGGTATTGCACTGAGAGTGCTGCAACTCTCAGGGGTTGCCCTACTTTACTTTATCAACTCGGGGTTCATACAAACTTGGAGGTGATAGTGCTATATACATAGCAGATGCATTTTAATCATGTCATCCTCTTCCGCTCTACGAAAGGGTGCTAATTCTAGGGTTTCTCGGTGAAGTCTGTCACACTTGAATGAAACTAAAATAAATTGCAGAAAGGATATGATAGAAATGAAACTAAATTAAATTGCAGAAAGGAAATGATAGAAATGAAACTAAATTAAATTGCTGAAAATAAATGACAGGAAATGAAAATGATTTAACTTACTGAAAAGAAATGGCAGAAAATAAGCTAATTTAAATCACACTTAACTTGGACAATCGGCTAAACACACCCTACTTATCTAATGCTCTATCTACCATGCTTCTATTCATGAAACTATCCATGAATTGATTCTAACTAAAGAAGTGTTGATTGCAGTTTGGAGAATAAAGGGGTAAAGGTTATGATGGAGGGCTTAACCACATGAAACAAGGCTTAGGGGAGTGAAAAAGGGGTTTAAAACTTTATCAAAGCTTGTAATATTGAAAAAATTCTTTGGAGTGGGAGGCCTTTAAAAGTGTGATGGCGGAGTTGTAAGAAGGGAGTGGAAATGTGATATGAGATATTGCAATATCGTAATATCCCAATGCTAGTGGGGAAGTGGAAGTGTTTTTCGGGAGCGGGAGAGAAATGCGAAATGCGATGGGATAGAAATTGAGAAATGCGAAATGCAATGGGATAGAAATTGCGAAATGAAAAATGCGATGGGATATAAATTGTGAAATGGGAAATGTGACGGGATAGAAACTATGAAATGTGAAATGTGATAAATCAAAGGACATGGCGGTAGGACAACTGGTAGAGCGCCTTAATAATATCGCAATCGGCGGAAAGAAATGGTAAGTATTAATGCAGGCTGACATGAATTGTGAATTGTGATAATGAGATGGGGTTTTCATTAAAAGAAAAAGGCAGGTTAAGGTTCTTTCGAAGGTTTTTAATCATAAAAATGAAGAGCGGAAAGAGAAAGGAGGTGAAAGGTATCACAATCGGTGTTGGGAGTGGGGAAATGTTAATGGATAGTAGATGGAGATTGCGAAATGCGATTGCAAAAAGGAATTGCGGTAAGTCTTAAAGGGAAAAGGGTAAGGTCAATTTCTAAAGAATTTTCGACTGTTTTGTTTAATAATCAACAAAGGTAAGGTAAAAAGGAAAATCATGAAAGAGCTGCAGAACAAAAAATAAAGGGGAGAAGAGATCCTATGAGATGTGAAGTGAGATAAGTGGGAGTTTCGAGGAGAAAGAAGGAGGTCAAAATTTTAATGGTTTTTGTGAATAAAAAGGGTCGACAAATATTAAGGAGAGAATAAGGAGGGAAATAGAGGCGTAACATCAGTTTTCGGGCGTGAAAACATAGCTGGAAAATGAAGCGGGATGACTTGATGAAATACCTTGGGACTATTGATACTTATTCCTGCAATCAAGCCCACTGATTCATGCATGAAAATAGACAAAATGCGTGATAAAAAAAATGAACAAAAAGTAGTTTTTTGGCTTGTGGGGAGGTCAACCCTGCTCGAACTCTATTGACAGAGATGAGAGGGGAAGGCTTGACCACAAATTTTGGTTTTTTCCTCTACTCTATTACTCTTGTAAGCAAATTAAGAACTACAAAAACAAAATGAAAGCAAAAACTAAACAAAAATGAAACTATCAGAAGTAGAAATAACTAAATGACAAAAACAAACTTGCTAAATTACGAAAAGAATGAAAAAAATAGAGAAGATGAGGCACATGGGTTGGGTCCTAACCCAGGGGCCCAAATCTCTGGAACTAAATCAGTAAAATGGAGTTTGTCTAATCATTTCTGGAAGTGAATAGCCTTGTTACATTTCTGAAAGATTAATCAATGAGTATAATAGAAAAAGTTCTGAATGAAATCGAATCCCTTCCTAGCTCTAGCTCTACTCTATTTATTCTACAGGGAAGCTATCAACAACTCCCTAGAAAATAGTGATTGAGTCCATTTTGACTCCAAGTAAACCATAGATTGAGTGCACTTCATCCTCAGTTTGCTTGGCTGTCTTTGATAGTTAAGGAGGGTGGACAAACCCCTTGAATTTCTCCAAGATTTCTCCATAATTTCCTGACATTGTGCTCATTTATTCTTCAATCTTGATCTTCCAGTGGTAGGGAGAAAGTCCCTAAATTATATCCTTCTCCATATATATATATAATCTTCTCAATATTATCACAATATTATACAAAAATAACCAATATTAGGCACAAATATGCAATTACCTTTAAAACTTCCTAAGAACATATTAAAGCATAAGAAAACATTATTAAGTGTAGAAGGAGAGATTTAATATCTTTTTTATTTGAATAAGGAAGGTTAGATGGGCCTAAGAAAGGTTATATGGGCCTTATTTTATGTCTAATTTAGAGGCCCATCACTAAGTCTAGTCTTGTAGTAGTTAGATATATCAAACTACCAACTAGCTACCAATACAAAGTGGCATCCACCTCCTTAGAGCCATCGTGACTGGAAAATTTAAAATTTTGCTTGAAAGGTGTTGATGCTGTCTTACAATACTCCATTCTGAACTTTTGTGAGAAACCCTCTGACATAATTCCCTAGAGTAAGGAAAGTCTTCCCAAAGTCTCTCCATACTTCCAGACCTAGACAATAATGTAAAATTTCGAGGTCTTTCATTTCAAAAACCTGTGACATATACAATTTGATTTCTTTGATTAATGCATCAACATTACCTGTTATAGTCATGTCATCCACATACAAGGAAATCAAAATAATATGCCTCTATTCATCATACATGGTATATAGATTTGGATCATTCATACTCCCATGAAAACTATGCTGTAAGAAAAATGAATCAATCTTCTCGTACCAAGACCTGGGTGCTTGTTTTAAACCATAAAGTGCATTTTCAATCTACACACTAAATGTTCCTTCCCTTGCTTAAGAAACCCTTCAGGCTGCACTAAATAAACCTTTTCCTTTAAATCACCATTTAGGAATGCAGACTTAACATCTAACTGGTGTAGCATCCACTGATATTTTGTAGCTAAGGAAATTAACATTATAATAGTATTCAGTTTGGCTAAAGGAGCAAAGGTTTCTTCACAGTTAATTCCCTCTTTCTGTGAATAAACCTTTTCTACCAGTCTAGCTTTAAATTTTTCTATACTCCCATCTGCATTAAATTTAGTTTTTCAAAGCCACTTGAAACCTATGGGTATTTTTCCTTCAGGAAATTCAACTAGTTCCCAAGTATTGTTTTTAATAATAGATTCAAATTTTCATTCATTGCAACCCTCCAATCATGAGATTGACTAGATTATTGATAATTTTTGGGCTCTATAACATTTAAAATGTTTGAAATTAAAGCATAGTCTTTCAATCTGGTTCATAGTTGAGTCTGCCTACTTGATCTTCTCGGTAAAGGACTCACATCAAATCTTTATGCTTCAGACCTTTGTGGGCTTGAATTACTGACTACATCACCTGCCTCTTCTTCTTTTTGTTAGTGTTGTAGTTGTTGATTATCCTCACTGCTTTCTTCCATCAACAATGGAATGTGCCATTCTTCAAGACTGTTTTCCATATTTCCTTCCTCAACCAGATCTTGGTGTGGCATGCTCTTGACATTCAATCTATACATGCTTCCCACACGCACTCCTCATGCAACTGGTTCCTTCTTGCTATCCTTTATGACACAATATGTTTGGAAGAATTCAACTTGCAGGTCTTGATCTGTTATCATTGACAAGAATATTAAGTTCTTCTTGATCCCAGGTACATACATTACATTTTTAATATGTCTGATATCACCGCCAAGCATCATCACCGGAATATCATCATACCCCTTAATCTCATAACCTCTATCATCACCTAGATAAATTTGAGCTCCACAAGTAGTTTCTTCAAAAAACTCAAACCAATTTCTGTTACCTGTCATATGTGAAGACATGCCTGAATCAATGTACCATATTTCGGCCTCATCCTCCTCAGAGCCCAGAAGAGAAAAATCAGCTAGAAACAGTCGATAATCATGACTGTGACCTTCATCACAAAAGTGCCCTGTGTGTTTTCTCTATTTATTTATCGCCTCATTCGTATGTATCTTAAAACAGAACTTAGCTTGATGACTAATTTTCCCACAGTAGAAACATTTAATGCCAAAAAAGTTAGTACTATTACTTGCAAACATACCTTTGAATGGTCTCCTCTGAAATATGTCACCGCCTTTCTGTCCCTGTGCCTGTTTCCCTTTGTATGGATTCTTCTTTGCCATGAAAGCAAGATCAAAACTTTATGGTGTCAAATTCTATTGCCTCTCTTCTTCCTGTAACAAAATTACTATTAGCTCTTTGAATGTAGGGGATTTATCCTGTGCAGGAAAGCTTGTGATGAACATTGGTTTTCATCTGTCATCCCGTTAAAATTAATTGTGACAAGATCAAAATCAGACACCTTATCCCCGATGTCACCAATCTGTCCTTTACGTCCTTGACCCTTACAATGAATCCAACTGCAGATTCATTCTCCCCCATCCTCATGGAAAAAAACTTGCCTTTGAGTGACATGATGTGATTGGTGTTCCGTGCCTCGTATAGATTCTTGAGCGTCATCCAGTTTTCAGTGGACGATTTACCATCTGTGATATGTGGGATAATATTGTCTTTAATGGACATCTTCAATAAAACTTTCACCTTGTTATCCCGTTTATCCCAATCTTGTATGAGTGCAGCTGCAATTGTTGCACTATTCGACTTTTTCTCATTACTACTAATGATTGACCATGCACTCGCTCCCTCAAGCAACGTCTGTAGCTTGAATTTCCAATTTGTATAACTGGTCCCATCGAGTTTGCTAGTCTCCTTGAGATAATTTTCTATAAAATTGTTCATTTTGGAGTGATCACATTCCAAATCCTCCGGGCTTTAGTCGATTCTAACCAAGTGAACAATTACAAGCTACACTAAAAAAGACAGTACATACCAAAACCTGATCACAGATCTACCACTGATCTAGCACGATCTCTGTGTCTGCAACTCAAATCCGCCACCAATCTGAAAAATTGTTGTGTCTGCTACTCAGATCCTCCACCAATCGGGCAAATATCATTCACATAACCATAAAAAGAGGTCAACACACCTAACAGATAAAAACCCGTGCTGAGCAAAAATTCATTAAGGCACTGGACACCAGCGCTGGAATGACCTCAAAAATCGCACTGATCCATACTGATCGGTGCTAATGTGGCTCCTAAAAACAAGTTGATCAGTGCTGTTGTGACTCCAAAAAGAGTATTGATCTTCTTTGTGCTCAGAAGACTGAGACCTGTGAGAAACTAAGTTCCTCCTGTGAGTGAGGTGTTTCTGTAGACCACCTACTTCGTTGAGAGAACTAAGGCTCCTATGTGCACTGTAGCCACGAAAGTTATGTAGCCATGAAGGCTCTATAGACGTGAAGGCTCTGTATCTGTGAAGGCTCTGTAGCTACTAAGTCTCTGTAGGTACATCAGGCTCACCCCGTCTGAGCTCTGATACCATGATAAAAACTGGAAAGAAAAGAAATTAATTAATTAACAAGCAGATCACAAGTGAGTAATGCACCTGGAGACTGCAAAAATTGGAACATACACTCTACGTTCAATTAATCAAGGATAAAACAATAAATACATCTCAAGGGAATAGGGAGTTGGGAACAAAATCCTTCAACCTAGGAACTAATCCTAACTTAAGGAGTTAAGTTACAACCATGTAACCATTTCTCCATTAATACAATACAATATTAATTATTTTCAAATATTAGATCCATGTAGCTAGTGTACCAATTAGGTGACCTTGTCTTCCTACAAAATTTTTGAAGGAACTCCCACATTCTCCCTCCCATCTTTCATAAGTCTCTCATCTTCCATAGTTTTGTTTCTGCCTTCTCTAGATGGTTATGCTTGATTGGATTTCTCCACTCATTTCTCCTCAATTTGTGGCTAATCCATAGCTTCTCGAGGTTCCTACTTTGGAGCTAAAATCTCCTCTTCTAGTGGGATCCGAAGATCCCTCTCAAGAGAGCACTACATCACTTTCTCATCATCAAAATTTACATCCCTTCACACAACTTTCATTCTGAGGGATGGAAAGTACATATGGTAGTTGTGAGGAGTTTCTGTATAACCCACAAATACCCCTAATTTTGCTGTCGGCTCAAGCTTCTTCCTTTATTCTTTGGAGACATGGCAGTAAATAGAGGCTCCAAATCCTAAAAAGTGACACATTTGGATTCTCCCCGAGAAAGCCTCCTCTAGTGTAATCACGTCTAGAATACAATGAGGACTCTGATTCTAGAAATAGACTATTGTGTTGCATTCCTTTTCCCACAAATGGTCATGCAACATTGACCTCACATCTCCCACAATTCTAAGATTATTTCTCTCAGCCACCCCATTCTGATGTGGGTTGTGGGGTGTTGTCTACTCTCATTGAATGCTTTCTTTTGCACATAAATTTTTGAATTCATTCGACACGTACTCACCTCCATTATCAATCGTTAGAGCCTTCACCATATTGTCGATTTCCTTCTCAACCAGTGCCTCGAATTATATGAACTTTGATAATGTCTCATCTTCATTCCACATGAAGAAGATCCAACACTTCCTTGAGAAGTCATCAATAAAATGACAAATTTTTTGTCTTTGGAAGTGGAGGATATTGAGAAAGTAACGGAGTGGATAATTTCAAGGATTGCATGTGTTTTTTATCCCTATAATGGAATGTGCATTTTTTGTACTTCCCTAAGGTACATCCTTTGCATACATCCTCCTGCTCAAGTGGTCCTTTGGGGAGTCCTATGGTTTTTTTGCTGCATAATCTTTAGGGCACCATGATGCAAATGGCCAAGTCTTCTATGCCAAAATTAACTTATCCACCTTAGTGGTTATTGCAACACAATATTCCACACCTAGCTTATATAGGTTCTTCACACGAACCCCGATCTTCTTCACCTGTCCCGTGTCTATGTGTCTCAGGAATTCCTTTCCTTTGTTGAAGATCACATCATAACCACTATCTTCTGAAACTGCAATAGAGATGAGATTTTACTTTAGGCCTGGAATGAAAATGACATGAATGAGCCTGAGAAGGGAGCCCAACTCCCTCTGAAAGGTGATTGTACTAACCCTAGTCGCACTATACCTTTCGCCATCCCCCAACTCAATGTGCATCTGCAAATATTTTTCTTCTAGGCCACTGAAAAACTATCTACACCTTGTCACTTGAAATGATGCACCTGAGTCCAAGTACCACACGCTCCCCATCACTATGTTGGTCATGCATGTAATAAGGGTAAAGTCAAGCTCGAATTGTGAAGCCAAAGATTCACCTGTTTCTCCTCCTGAGGTATTCTTGCTCACCTTTTTGTGTGGACACTTCGTGGCATAATTCCAAAATTCATGATAATGGAAGCATTTGATTTTGGATAAATATTTCTTCTTTCCCCCTTGGCTAGATTATGGTTTGGATTGAGATTTCTTCCCTTTTTCCTTCTTTCCCTCTCCAACCAATTGAAAGTTTTCCTCATCATCGCCCTTGGATAGAGTTCCATCTATGGTATTCTGCCTTATTTCCTCTTGTACCAAATTAGACCATCAGTGTTCCCAATTCCATAGTTTCTCCCTCTCGTTCACCGAATCTTGGTAGTTATGTGATCTCTGGGGAAGGCATAGAATGGTTAGGCTTACCAAGCCATCTTTTGCAACATTAACACCAACCCTGCCAAGTTCATCATGAAGTTGTGTGAACTTGCTCAGATATTGCGGAATAATGTCTTTCTTCTACATCTTGATATTTCGAAATTTATCCTTGAGAACAACTTCCTATGGTCACTACTATTCTCAAAAAATTCTATCAATTCTTTCCACATTGCGAAAAATGTTTCTTTTCCGTGGATATTTGAGACAATATGATCCCGTACTCCCTCTAGGATTATTCTACTTGCCTTGGCTACATACTTCTTCCATCGAGTAAGGTTCTTTCCATCATATGCTTGTGGTTTTGCAACATATGTCTTGATGTATTCTAGCAACCCATTTTCATCGAATACTACTTCCATGTGATCCTTCCATGCGCTGAAATTAGAGTTTCCTTCCAAGGCATACTCTAGCCTTAGCCCATTAAAGATCATATTCTTAGATATTAAGAAATCCTACTGCATTGAAATTCAAATTCGAACCACTTGAGAAACAACTTTTGAATTCCTACTCTAATGTGAATCCTGCTCTGATACCATGTAGAAATTATGATATAGATTTGCAACTTCTCATGAAATTTTAATCAAAATCACAAGACATAAACCTACTCTACTGCTATGTGGAATTTAATTTCACAATTTATAACATTAATCACAAACATGTAATGATAAATAACACACATGCACACATTATTTTTTCCCGGGGAAAGAAATATGCCAAAAACCCTAATGCATGCTTGCATTAATCTGATGAATAGAGACGTATTACAATTACTTTTCTCAACTGAGAACAACCTACAAATGAATAAGCTATCTATCTTCTCACTAAGAAGCTTTGACCCAGACTTAGTAAATTTATTCCTCTACATGAGCCCCTATTTCCTTGTGCAATTCCTTGAGAAATTAGGCCCCTATTATTTAGGAAATTCATCAAATTGATTGCACAATTCCCAAGGTTGAACATTTGACCGCATGCAACACCTGTACACTCAAGACTAGTCTACAACTAATGTTACAATACCTTGGAATTTACACCACAACTGGGGAACTCAAATTATCTGCATGCACAATCTATTTTAGGATGATTGATCAGTTACCTAGATGATCATTGAGTTTGACTGAAGTCCCACTGCTTAACTAACCTTCCGCTAGTTCCTCAAATAATAAAAACTAGTTTAACTGAAAACAACTTTAGATAATTGACCTTGATTGCTACAAATTAGCAATCACACATGCTTAACTAAACTCTAACTCCTCTAACTCAAATTTACTGAGATAAATGAGTGACAAGAGCCATGTCACCTTAGTTAACTGCATCCAAGTTGGTCGTTGATGTGGAAATTCAAATTTTATTAATTCAATCAAGGCAAAATCAAATTGAGAATTTCTTCCTGCATTTTTCCATGTTTTTGTATAATATTACAATACAAAATATATCTTGCGACATCCATGAGCCGCCAATATATTTACCCTTGATCACAATACAATTGTAGTTCCTTAACTGAAACTACAAAACCATGGGAAAAACACTATGCACAACAAAACTAGTTTTATAAAAAATAGTATATCAAAAACTTCCAAAAACATATGCAAAAAAACCACCCAATTTTGGAGTTTCCTTAAAAGGGGAGATACTGCACACTGTGTAAATAATATAACACATACCAAACATATATATCTTTGAAAAATACTTGGAAATCAAAGGAGAATATATCTAGAGAGTGATGGAAGACTTGAGAACCTTGCAAGAAACCCTCCAAGCATTTATCTCCACTTTCGTCACCCACATACCAAAGGAATATAGGGCCAAGTTTTCAAATAAATTTAGTTGAATCTTGATTTGTAAAGTGAGATATTAAATCTCTTAGTTCTTGGATATTGTGATAGCATAGGACAAGTTTTATAGGCTCTATGGTGTCAAAGACACTAAGGAACATGAGATCTCCAATACCCATAAATCGTTTTGCGAGATATGGCTCCAAAAAGCCTTACTTAAATTAATTGACTAGATAATGAAAAATTCATAAGTCTAAGTTGGGAAAACTAGGTAATCAAAGTGTATTAATTAAGGAAATTGAATTTTTCTCTAGAGACTTCTCAAATGTGATTTGGCGAAGTTTAAGATTATTTGATCCATCGATCACGATTAGATCTTGGATGTTGGTGCTCAAGTGAGAGAATTATAAGAGAAATTCGATGGGCCTTGGAGAAGATACATCAAAGGAGAAAGAGAGCAGGGCGATGTGAATATCCCAGTGCGTAACATTCAATGAGGGAAGAGTTTGAGCCAACAGAGCATCTGTGAGAGGATCAACAAAAATTGGAGAGAGGGTTTCTAGGGGAGATTTCCATTGAAATTTGCAGAGGCTGAGTTTACCAATAGGAACGTCATGCGAATTTCTCCAGTGCGTGGATCTAGGAAACATATCACTTTTCCAGTTGCTTGTATTAGATCCAGAGGATATAGCGAGTTTCCTAGTGCTAGTTCAAGATCGCCAAAGGAGTGCAATATCAACTTATCTTAGTTTCCAGCTAGTGCGTTTTTTCTGCAGTAGCATTTTTTGTGTGCATTTACTCAAGGAGGCCAAATTTGATTTTGCAAGGGAAGCAAAGGGCTTTTAGGTTGATCTTCCAGTTGGAATGATGGAGTAAATTTTTCGGAGCTTGAATAGTAATTGGAAATCAGATCTATGTATTCTCTATTTTGCTGAAGATAATAAAATATAAACTGTAACAACCTCGGGTTAAAAGTTCATGTAATAAAGTTAATAAAGCAAAAATAAGACCAAGGTCATGGGACACGTATTCCAAGCTGAATGTTGGGATAAACATCCTAGTGGGCATCACTTATTGTTTATTATGGTTAAGGAAATTAGAAAAGGAATTGGAAAAGGATTTCAAAAGGAAAAGAGGCATTAATTGACATTTTATTTATGAAAACAAAGGAAATTAGGAGAAAATGGAGATGAAAGGTCACAAGTTTGCATGAGGGAGAAATTGAAGGAAAAATAGAGGAAGTTGAATAAACTAGAGGCCTCAATGATAA
Source organism: Pinus albicaulis (assembly GCA_034641835.2). Classification (NCBI taxonomy): domain Eukaryota; kingdom Viridiplantae; phylum Streptophyta; class Pinopsida; order Pinales; family Pinaceae; genus Pinus; species Pinus albicaulis. The sequence goes on along the minus strand of CM076572.1, from coordinate 96,600,258 downwards.
AAAGGCTTATGAGGACCAATTCACAACTTTTTTTAGTTTAACCTTTTGTTAGTTTTAGTTTGGAGCTCTCTCTAATCTCTCATGCTCTTGCACACTTGGAGCATTCTTGGAGCACTCTAGCATTAGTAAAAGGAAATAAAAGGAAGGAAAAGGAAATCAAAGGACAAGAAATGAAAAATTGGATCAAGCATATTCAACAGGAATACTTGCATGTAACTGGTTTCATGTGTGATTTCCTAGTTGGTTTGTGAATGCATGGTACATGCCTGTGTGTATTTGGCGCTCTTCCTGTCATTGGCATGGGTTTTTCGAGGTGCGACAGTGGTTCAACCTTTCGTTTCCATTTCTAGGTAGCCATTATGTGATGGGGTTCTATCATTTATTTGAGCTTTGGATTATGAGATGTTTTTAGAACCGGGTGAGCTGGTATTAGGAAAATTCCCAAGGGTTGGGGGTGGAGGTGGCTTAATCTCTGTGAAGCCCCCAAAAAAGTGGGTGGAGACAAGAAAATTCATCAAGGTATTAGTGAAACAATTATGAGGCATCCAAGCTTGTTTTGGGCATAGTAATCCCTTGATCATTTTTGGAAGGATTGCGGTAAAACCTAAGGGTGGAGGTGGTTTATTCTCCAGGAAGCCCTAGCTTTTGATGTATTAGTTTGATTATGTGAACTCTTGAATGGTTTTGGAAATATCGAGGGAGCATGAGGGTGGTGGTGGTTTAATCTCTTGGAAGCCATGTTTGTTTTTGTCATGAGTACCACATTCATGCTTGGAATATGGCACAGGGGGAGGTTGGCTGAAAGAAAGATTTGGTTCAACCCAATCTATAATGGTCGGGTGGTACGTGAAAGTACCTGACTTGGTTGGATTTTTCATGTGTTAATAAGAGCTATTTTCTTAATGTATTTTATGAGTACTTGTATTTTTTATTATGTGGCTTTGATGGCTATTTTATCATGGTTATTATTTTGGATATATGTTGGTTATAAGCATGGTTCCATAACAGGTTCTAGCTATGGCTCTTCACATGTTTTGATTAGTTGATGAATTGAATGCATGAGCTAACAAAGGTTATTATAGCTGTTATGAGATGAAATTAAACCTTCTTGACGATTCGTAGATAAGTATCAAACCCCTATGTTTAGATACACATTCATTACCTGTAGATTACATGTTCTCAATATGTTTGACGAAATTAATATCATGGTTAGGAATGGTTAGGTTAAGTATTTGATCAAGTTTGGCATGGATGATTTTTTCTTGATGATATTTATCATTCTAGAAAGTCTCACTGAGTCCTAGACAATGGTCTAGAGGTTGAATTGGAATTTAGGCTCAGAATTCGAGACCACACCCACTGAACTAAGTAATTTTTGTCATAACCACACCTTGGTAGGATTATGCATGCATTTGGAGGCCCTCAACCACATGGAGGCCTTGTGATGCATGCAGTTGGGATCCCAGGTCACTGAAAAGCATTCCAACTTAGGGTTTGGACACTCATATTGGTTTTTTGGATCCTGGGTGTCTTGAAGCTCCCGAGGAAGGCCAGTAAGGTTCCAATTTGTTGATTCCACTTCCATAACTGTACTTAGGAGGTTAATTCATGTAATAGTAGCCCTCATATCATGTTTATCTTGAAATACCAGTGAAAGAGGGTAAATGTGGGAGGAGGCATTACATAAGCCCTCATTTGCTACACCAGTTTTCCCTTCGAGGTTTTTCCAGGGACTTTAGTCCAAAATCCTTGGTGTTGCTTTTATGTGTGTGCATCTATTTCTCAATTCTTGATTTATTTTCCACATCATTTATTTGATTTGTAAATATTGTAGTAGTGATTTATTCATTTTTTTCCATTAATTAATTAATATAAGACAAATAAACTACATCAATTAGAAGGTTAGTTTCCAGTTTATTGCAATTGTGGTTTTTTCACATGGTATCAAAGTGGTGTTGATGAGTTCTAAAGCTCATAGGTGAAAACAAAATATATCATGCAATTTCAGAGGGATATCTGAAGCAATTTCTTCAGAATTGTGCAGGTCAGCCAAGTAGTATGCATAACAGAGAGGCAAAGTTCAATTTCCAAATCTAGCCTAGTGGACAAGTGCAAATTTCCTTAGATATTTAGCAACAAGCAGTATATTTGCTGGAGAGAGGTTTCCTGTGAGAAAAATGGTGATTTTGCAGAGTATATATATTAGGTATGGGCGCATAAATTTGCAGCAGGGGTTTATAGTTACAAATCTATGCTGGGAAGGAAGAAGAAAGCACACAAGAGGAATTTCCAACAATTTCTCAAAGGGTTTCCAACTAAAGAGGAGATCAAAATTCTAGCCGTAGGAGGCTGAATTATGCAGTGCAGATTATCCAGTCGAGCAGTGCAAGTTGCCGAAAGAGGGTTTGATTAAGAATCAAAGGCTAGATCAGTGTCCAAAAGTTAGAGTGAATTTCTTCCATAGGGCAGAGGGAGGCTAGATGTCCACTTGGAGGAAAATAAAGGGTTGTACGAATTTCCAAATTCCATATCTGCGCATTCTAGGAGGAGTGTGAGAAATAGAAGAAGCCAGATTTAGTTGCTAGAAAGAGAAAAGGTAGTTCTATTTTATTGACCTCCAACATACTCAAGTTTCGCAAAGATGGCCACAACATGTCTTGGGGATCAAGACAAACTTGATGGTGCCTATAACTTTGGCATATGGAAGGCCATAATGCAATTCCAGTTGGATGAGCCTAGACTGAAGGATTTCATGAAATATGTCATGGCAGAGCCAAAAAATCCATAAAAACTGGCTACCTTCAAGAAATAAATGGCCAAAGCTAAGAGGATGGTCTTAGATTAGGTGTAGGATCAAATATTGTCGCATATTGCAGACAAGAATACGACAAAGAACATGCAGGATGCCATCATAAAACTATATGAGCATCCATTAGATAATTGTAAGATGTTTCTCAAGGAGAAGTTGAGGATCAACAAGATGAAAAAGGGAGAAGCTGTTACATCCTACCTCACTAGAATTTAGACGTTAAGAGATGAAATTGTGTCAGTGGGAGATAAACTTGAAGAAAGTGAACTAGTGCAGACAAGTCTTAATGGTTTCACCAAGGAGTGGAATACTTTCATCCAAGTTACTTCTAAGTGAGATAAACTACCTAAATGGGATCGTCTATGGAGTGGCTTCACTCAGGAGGAGCTGAGTCTTAGTCTTGTAGTAGGTACTATCAACAAAAATAACAAGCGATCGAAGGAGTAGGAGGATGAGGAAAACATTTCCCTTGCAAGTAAGGGAAAGGAGAAGAAGATCCCAGGTAGGGACAAGGCTAGATGGGAGGAGAAAATAAGAGGAAATACCTGTTGAAGGTTAAGTTCTTTGGGTATAGTGAATTTGACCACTATGTCTCCCAATGTCCTCAATAGAAGAATGACAAGAAGCAGGAGCAGATAGAAGCTTCAACATAGATTGATGAGTTGATTTCCGGATTGGAGGAGTTTTCACTAATATCAAAAATACCTCTAGGAGGAGGAGGGGCTTGATACCTTAGCGTGTGAATATGGGTAGTGTCTAGTGAATATGAAACATGAAGATCAATTAGATCAGTTATAACTATTGCAATAGGACCATCACCTTTGTTACGAGGGCCCACATTATCATAGTAGTAGTTTCAGTATCAACAAAGCTAATTGCAGTCTCTACTTGAGAGACAATGCAAATCTAGTTACAGTGGCACATGTAGTGTGACTTGCTCAGTTGTAGGGTGTAGATGTAGTTATAGCCAGACTGATTTCCCGTTGGGATATTGTGACTCTATAGGATTTTAGATTTAGAGGGAGAAACCCTATGGAATCTTAGATCTTTAGGTTCTGAGGATATTTGACTCACTATTGTAGTAGTTGTAGTAGCAACAACAATGTGAGGTGGATTAGAGTATGCATAATAGTTTATGGATAGTGTTTTCCAGTTGAATTCTTTAGAGTGATTTCCAGTTACAAGTAGTCAGATCATGTGAGATGTTAAGAAAGGAGGTGTAACAAATTTCATACATCAACAGCATGGTCAGTCCAAATATAGGTTGTATATGAGAGATGAGGGAGAGAACATATTCCTCACTAAGAGGGAGTATTAGTTCTTGGATATTGTGGTAGCATCATATAACTATTCTAATCTCTAAGGTCTCAGAGAGACTAAGGAACATGAGATCTCCAATATCTAGAAATGGTTTTGTGAGATATGCCTTTGAAACACCTTAATTAAATTAATTGACTAGATAATTAAAACTTCCTAAGTATAGCTTAGGAAAACTAGTTAATTAAACTGTATTAATTAAGGAAATCAACTTTTGCTATAGAGACTTCTCAAAAGTGATGTGACGGAGTCTACGATGATCTGAGAAACTGATCACAATTAGATCTTGGTCATTGGTTCTCCAACGAGAGAATTATAATATCAAGTTGATGGGCCTTGTGAAGACGCATCGAAGGAGCAAGAGAGCAGGGTAGTGCGAATTTTAGAGTGCGCAAAATTAAACAAGGGAAGAGTTTGAGCTAGAAAAGCATTAGTGAGAGGATCAAAATAAATTGGAGAGAGGGTTTCTAGGGGATATTTCCAATGAAATTTGTAGAGACTGAGTTTACTAATAGGAAGGCCACGTGAATTTATCCATTTCCTATATCTAGGAAAAAAATCACTTTTCAAAGTTGTTGGGATCAGATCTAGATGATAGAGAAATTTGCCTTGTGAGAGTGTAGGATCACCAAAGGAATGCACGATCAATAGATCTTAGTTTCCAGAAAATGCGTATTTCCCGCAACAACGTTTTTTGTGCACATTTACAAGAGGAGGCCGAATTTTATTTTTAAAGGGAAACAAAGCGTTTCCAGGTAGATATGCTAGTTGGAGTGGTGGAGTAAACTTTATAGAGATTGACCAATAATTGGAAAGTAGATCTATTTAATCTATAATTTTCTAAATATAATAAAATATAAACCCTCATTAGCTACACCAACTTTCCCTTTGGGGTTTTTCCGGGGAATTTATTCCAAAATCCTTGGTGTCATTTTTATGTGTGTGCATCTATTTCTCAGTTTTTGATTTATTTTGCACAATGTTTATTTTATTTGTGAAGATTGTAGCAGTGATCTATTTGTTATTTGTCATTAATTAATTAATATAAGACAAATAAACTTCATAAGTTAGAAGAATAGTTTCCAGTTTATTGCAATTGTGGAATTTTCACAAAATCATATCTCAGGTTAAAGAAAATAGGTCGAAGTCGATCATGTCTTGCAACTTCAGAAGAGAAAGGAGGCTACATTAAAGGGAACCAAATTATAGGTGGAATCATAATTTCCCATGAAGCCATTCACTCCATGAAGTCAAACAAAAATCCATGTATGTTATCAAACTTGACATGCCCAAAGGTTTTGATTATTTAAATTGGGACTTCATAGTTCAAAATTTATCTACTTTTGGATTTAGTCAGTGTTGGGTCAACAGGGTTAAAATTATTGTCTCCTCAACCTTCTTATTTACTCTTATTATTGGTTCCCCCACATCCCCCCCAAATTTAAAACTTCTCATGGCATGAAAAAAGGAGACCCCCTATCTCCCCTTTAGTTTTATTCTCATAATGGAGGGGCTAGGTACAAGTATTCATTATGGCACCACTTTAAAAAATTTAAAGTGTGTCAAACCCCATCATGATGATGATCCCCTTTCCAACCTTCAATTTTTTAATGAAACTATGCTCATGGGCCATCCTTCAACCAAGGAGGCAACATGGAAATCTTGGATATATTTATCTTAGCCTTCATAGCTATTATTAGATTAAAAATTATACTAAGAGGGACGGGGCAGTGAATAAAAATAATAAAATTTTACACTATTTAAAACATTCAATTACAATATAATACACGAGTCACATGAGACTATTGAGCATAGGATATACCTGGAAACCCATCTAGGAGAAAACCACAAAAATTCTTTTAATTATCATGATTGATGTAGGCAATGACCTACTATTACAATCTTTGTAGGCACCAACCTACAAGAGAAAATAATCCTGTCATATTTGCAAGCACCAACTTGCGGGAGACAAAAATATTCTCACATTTGCAAAACCAACTTGTAGAAGACATCAATCCTCCTTAGATCCGCTGATCCAATTTCAATTGCCTTTCAAATTTCTATTTCATCATATGTTGAAGTTTGCAACAAGAAATAGTGAAATTGGAATCAGGAAGCAACATGACAGTGCCTACACTAGTGTGGGACCACGAGGTCCAAGAAGCACCTACACTAGTGTGGGACCACGAGGTCCAAGAAGCACCTACACTAGTGTGGGACAACAGGTCCTAACAACACCTACACTCGTGTGGGAGAAATTTGTTGCATGTATATTTTGATTTTCCCTTAATTATAATGGACAATTAAATGTAATCTTATCTCATAATCACTTGTAATAGTTAACTGAGTGTGATAAACTCAATTAACTCATGAATTTCAAGTTGAGGGTAGTTGGTGAGGCACGCAGAGTAATTCTAGTTGTAATAGAGTTCAAAGTGCAGTGGTACATTAGTTAATGCAGGTTGTAATCAGTTTAACTCAGTTAAGTGAGTTAAATTCAGTTGTGCTAGTTGTAACTGTTAGATACACTAGTGAGAGATCAAGTGAATTAAATATTATTTAATTCACAATCAATGATCTCACATGCAACTAAGGATTTACTATTATTAGTTGCATGCATGTGAGATCTGGTGGAGACCTAGTTGAGATCTAGGTGAAAGGAAAGTCTCCTCCAAAGGTTTAATTTCTGAAAGTATAACTTCCTTCCATTCCATCCTATTAGCACTAGTGGAAGACAACCTCTGGTTCTCAACCGTGAGATGATCTACCTATTGCCTTTCTAAAGATGACATCTTTATCAATGTTTCATTTTCTCTCACAAGATAATTAGTGTTCTCCTTGGTAGCTTCGGCAAAGGCTGCATTTGCTGTTGCAACTGCTCTCAAATTATTTCTTGTATTTGGCACAATCACCCATTGTGTATTAATAAAAATAGGGTGATGAGGGTCATTTTGAAAACACCTTCTCCTCTCCTATATTATCTTTATTTTCAATTGATTGAAGGTGAAGTTTGAGATGTCCATGACCCTATCATTCAGCGAAGGAACTATTCCCATCTCGCTAAATGGGAGTTGGTCACCAGTGAGAGGAGGAGATCGATAACTTGTTTCTTATGTGATAGGTATAATATCCTCTTCTTGATCTTCATTCTCTTGTTTATCAACAATCTGTTGGGATTGCAAGTCCTCCTCCTGTTTCGTCCTGATTTCCTCTTCTAATAAATTTTGTCCCTCTTCTTCTTCCTTTTTCTTCTGCATTTATTCTTGTTGTTTTGTCATTTCTTCCTCTTCCTTTATTATTTTCATTAATTCCCTTTGTTGTTATTACTTTTGTTTTCTTTCCTCCTCGTACTTTCATTCCTCTTCCTATTTATGTTTTTCTTCCCTTTTCTGCTAAGGATTCCTCCCACTTCCTTCAAGTTTCTTCAAATTATTTTCTTTGCTTTTCTGCCTAAATTGCACCTAGGGTAGTTAGATCTGATTTAAACTTTATACTCATCTCTATTTTAGGATCATGCAAGATCTTCCTCTTAGGCTTGACAACACTATCATGAGTAGGGATTTCCTATTGCTACCCATCTTGCAAAATATTTTGTATGTGGGCTATGTTATAAGGGCCCGCCTAATCACCTAACCTTGTTGCCTTGAAATCATTGTACCAATTCTTTATTTTCTCCTCATCCTTCATTGACATGGAGACATAAGGCTAGGAAAAAGGAAGCTTGGCATAGTGCTGCTTACATAGTCCTGGGGGTCATACCTATGAAAGCTTATTTAACTAAATATGAGGTAAGATGGTTCTTCCATTTCTGATTTTGTTGCCTTCAAAATTTTTAACTCATAAGGCCCAACTTGTAGAGGTATGCGAGGCTATGGAGCCTTCTTATTCTTTGGAAATAACTGTGACGACCTTGAGAAAAGCTCGTAAGAAATATCCTAAATGACCACCTTATCAGTGTCATACTTCGATAAGATATGTGGTGGATTATGAGAACAAAATACCCTAATATAGGTGCCCTAAGTAGAAGCGATCCAATCTGCAACTTCCATAACCACTTCTTTATCTTGGTCTGTCATGCAAGGTGCCTCTTCCATAAATAAATGCTCAAATAGATTATCATGCATTCCTATTTACTGTAATCTGAGAGTAGATTGAAATGCACATTGATAGGGAAAGGATGCAATCTGTTCCAATTCTAGTTTAGACCCAGAAACACATTTATTGTGAATATCCCATCAAGCAGGTAGGTATACATTAAAATTTTACTTTTCCTGCTTTCAACATCATTCTTCACCTTAGATACACTGGTAGACAACCATTGAGCAAGTATATCTACCCAGTTAAAGATATTTCCTTCAATTGCAATCAGGTAGAGCATGTAAATCCAACCTTCCTCACAATACTCAGTGCTATCCCATCCATACAACCTGCAACACATGGCCATGAGGTACTGATATACCTTCCTTAATGGTATTATCCTATAAGTATCCTTTGGATTTTGGAAAACATTGGTAGGTTCCTGTCACCATGATCTCATCACATCCTTAGTATTCAAGTGACCCCAAACTGCATAATAATCTGAATTGAGAAATTTTTTTGGTCTCAACAGTTTTTAATATGTATGAAGATCACATGGCTAGTAACCTACAATAAATTTTCCACTCACACTGCTCAGGATAACATTCTTTGTGTCTAGAACCTACAAGATCCATCTGATTTCTTCAAATCATGGGAGCACATGATACCTATAGGAAACTTTATGGAACCATGATCTCTTAATTCTGATGTATATTCCACTATCATTTAGATTCTATGGGAACTCATTTTTATTTAAAACATCTCATATGGTTAGCTATGACATAGGAGTGGCCTTATCCACCAAACACCTGATATATGCCATGATAGGTGCTCCTCGTCTTGAACTTTCCCTAGCATATTCAGTACTAATTTTTGTGAATTCCTTGGCAAGTGCTTGTCTTGTGACCAGAGGAATTTCATCAGTAGAATATAAGAGGTTGAATATTTTGAATGGAAACACCTGGAAATGGAAAAGTTCCCATGGCAACACAAAATTATTTCACATATAATCTCCTATTCTATCAATCTATGAAACTTAACAAAAAACTAATAGAAGAGGGAATTGCACAAGGACTAAGCACAAGTGGAATCTTGAGGCAAGAGTGGCTTGACTAGCCACTGGAAGTGCACACTTCATAATGGTTGAGGAGAGATATTGTGCAGGGTTGATCATTAAACAAAGATGAAGGTTAGGGTTTGTAATTGCGCAATTTGCAACTGTTAAGGGAGAGAGGCTAAGTGATTGTGTAGTTTGTAGTTATAGTGGGAAAGGGTTGAAAAGCTATGGATTGGAACTATGCAATGTGAAATGGAAGCTAGGGATTGCGCAATGTGTAGTCACAGATGGTAAAGGGAGGCTCACAAGTGACTGGAATTGCACAATGCGTAGTTGAAGAGACAGAGGCCTCGAAAAGTATGCATGTTAGAACAACCAGGGACAAGGTCAGATAAATGCATAATATCAGTGATGGAGAGGTATATTAATTCAAATTTTAACTAAGTATGGATCAATAACAAGTGATGAGGATTGCGAGAAGATAACATGCATAAATATAATGATTTTCAATGATAATATGAATGTGAAAGGACTTAGAATGTGAAATTACATTAGAAAATATGCATGCAAGAGATGATTGACACATGAAACAACTAAGTATAGTTAAAAAGACACTTGTTATGTAAAAATAAGGTTAAAATGACACTTACAAAATAAAAAATGACAAAAGAGAAAGTAAAATTAGCAAAAAGCGACAATTACGAAACTTACCCGAAATAATGGTGCACATGTGACCAAAATATTCTTGTGCTTAAGATATGTGAAGAGCTCCAAAATCAGTGTGAGAATGAGCTCTAGGCTAACTTGTTATATAGTTGAGCACTTGAAGATCATATGCCCATGTTACGACCCCGAGAAGTTGGTGTTCCAACTAATCCTAGCAGGGCCCACAAACATTTGGTGCTTCATCTCCTAGGGTAAGCTTTTTTGATGTTTATGGTTTCCCATTATTTCTAAATAGTAAAAAAGGCCTTTGAGCCTCATTTTAACATAGTTTAGAAGGGATGTATCTGTCACATCTTCTCTCAGAGATGAGTTACCATCGCCTGAGCTAGTTTGTTTCCATTCTGCATGTAAAAATTTTTCAAATATTTTTTATTAATTAATCGAAGTTCAACTCTTGCTGTAGATTTTTGTTTCAATTTGAAATACATTCCTTCATAAATACGAATCAATGGTATCAGAGTGATGTTCTCTCTCTCTATTTTTATTTTCATGTCCCCCATGAGGTCAAAGTATAAGGAGTTACAATGTGAACTGGTTGAGCCCTTGCAAGACCTCCTCACCGACCCCGATGACCTCCCATGGAAGATGAAAAGAAAGATAAGGGAGTAGGAGATCCTTTCAAACTTTTGCTCGAAGAATTCCCCGAGCGGTAAAGGAATGAGATGATGGATATTTTCACAAATCCTCTAGTGGTTACTAGTGGACAAGGCATCTTCATCTAGTAGTCACTTCAGAGGCACCAGCCCCTTTAAGGTACAAGTCAACTTTTACATTCCTATATTTGAAGGCTAGATAGATGCAAATGCCATAGATAGATGGTTAAATTTACTGGAAGGATATTTTTGGTCCATAATTTTTCCAATAGTGAAAAAATTAATTTTTCACTGCTTAAAGCTACCCCCCACATCAAGGACTGGTGGGAAACCTACTGAGAGCAGAGGGATGAGAAGGAACCCTCACTATTTTCAGATGCACCCACTTGGAATTGTTTCCAAGACATTGTTAAGGAAAAATACCACTCTGTTAGGAGATATGAAGATAAGTACATAAAATGGACCACACTACGATAGGAAATGGACCAAGATGTGCCAAAGTTCACAAATATTTTTCATACAATACGCACGAAGCTGGGTATCAAGGACGCTGAGTGACATCTAGTACGTAAGTACCAAGGCTACCTACACAGATACATCCATGCAAAAATAGAGTTCCTGGAAATTTCCTCCCTTGGCACGACGTACCAATATGCTATCAAGATCGAGAAAAAATTTAATAAAAGAAGAGAGACTCTGGATCTATGAATTCAAAGTAGAGAAAAATCACCTCCAAGCTGCAGAAAAAAGGACCAAGCCAAGAAAGAATGACCTAGTATAACCGATCAAAGCCACAATCAAAGAACAACAATGTGAAGATGAAGAAAGACAGAGGAAAGTGGTGTGAGTTCCATAATATCCCGACTCATAACACAAATGAGTGTCCCACGAAGTAGTCATTTGGTAGCCGAGCTAAAACCTTTTGAATCATATACATGTTTTGACTCAGAGCTGAAAACCAACAAGGGAAACAAATCATTGATGCAAAACCCAATGCCAACATTTCCATCACAAAGGTTAAGAAGATTGAGCCCGAATATCTAGAGGAGGATGAATATCTCTTCCAATTATAGATGTGGGTGAAGGGTTTGCTATTGCAGTTCATTATCGATATCGATATTCAAAAGACCTCATCTCAGTTTAGGTCATGAAGTGGTCAGGCCTACCGACAACACCACGCCCGAAACTGTACACCATAGGATGACTCCACCAAGGGAGAGATCTTCGCATCAGCCAACAATGTTGCCTGACTTACAACATCAAGCCCTTCATAGATGAGCTACTGTGTGATATTTCTCCCCTTGAATTTTGTGATGTATTATTAGGCAAACCATACTTGTGGAAGCATCATGTTGTGTATGAGTCTAGGCATCACGCTTCTATTATTACTTTGGGTAGTAAGCTATACAAGATACCGAAGGTAGTCCCGCCTACCACCATTTCTTTGATCTCTACTAAGCAATGCAATAGATATTCTCCCACATTGAAATTTTTTTTTCTTTCTGATTCACCCTCAAAGAAAGAGGAAAATCATGGCCACATCCATGGCCCTTGGAAAGATTTCCTCCACAAAGCAGAAGTAGGTGGATAAGGCCATGGAAGAATACAAGGAAATCTTCTCCCCACCCATAGGGGTACCTTTGCATTGTTAGGTCAAGCACTCGATTGATTTGAATCCCAGAGAACCTCTACCCAATGGGTTAATATACTACTGCTCTCTTTTGGAAAAAGAATAAATCAAGTAACATATCCAAGAGTTACTGGAAAAAAGGAACATACGACCAAGTTCATAACCTTGTGGGAGCCCAATTGTACTTGTACAAAAGAAGGATGGGACTTGGATACTCTGCATTGATTATTGGGCACTGGATAAAATCATTATTAGGAACAGGTATCCAATCCCAAAAATTGATGATCTCATTGACCAACTCAAGGGGGCCAAGTACTTTATCCAGATTGATTTGATGTTTTTTTATCACTATGTTCCAATATAACCCACAAATGTATGGAATACCTCCTTCAAATCCAAGGAGGGACTTTTTGAGTGGTTGGTCAAGCCCTTCGGGTTAACAAATTCCCCTAAAATTTTTACGAGATTGATGGATGACATCTTGTAGCCGTTCACCAACTCATTCATGGTTGTATACCTGGATGAAATCCTCATCTTCAATAAGAGTTGGGAAGAGAACTTGCAACATATTTGATAGGTCCTTCAAACCCCGCGACAACACAAACTATGTGCCAAATTGGATAAATACACCTTTGGCATGATCGAGGTCCAATATCTAGGTTAAATCATTGATGCGAAAGGTGTGCATGTGGATCCCGCTAAGATCCAAGTCATTCGAGATTAGCTAGCCCTGGCCACTCTAACATAGTTTTGTATGTTTTTAGGCCTGACCAATTTCTATCAAAGGTTCGTGTTGGGATTCTCTCATATCACTAGACCTTTGAGTCAAGTTTCCAAGGGTAGAGTGAAAGCACAATTTTTCTTGTCCGAGTCTCAACAAAAGGTGTTTGTTGAGCTGAAGCACCACCTTTGCTCTGCCGCAATACTCACATTTCCAGACTTGAAACGACCATTTGAAATTGAGACAAATGCCTCCGATTATGCTATTGGTTTATTTATCACCCAACAAGGGAATCTGATGGCCTATCATAGTTGTTATCACTCCATAAATCCCTTTAAGATGAATAAAGAGCTACATAGGTAACCATAAATCGCTTGTAGGTTAAGGTCCAGTCCCCCTAAACTTGGAGAGGGCTCTGTCGCTGGAACAACTATCAATCAAATACTGATAGGATATGTGTTTTAGACTAGTTATTAAACTCATGGGTCTTTAAAATTGATTTTATGGTTGTGAGTGCAGAGGACAGAGGAAATTTGGATCAATGGGCTAAATCTTAATGAATAAGGGATATGGAGGCCAATAATCATAGGGGAAAGACAATAGGAATTATCAGTAATATTTCAAAATGTTGTCATCGTAGTGAAATGATGCAACAAAATAATATAGACAGATCATACATCTATCAAGGATGAATTTGATTGATCATAGAAGAAAAACACATATAATGCTCATGAATTTAAACTAGAGAAAACCTTTGAATTATAACATAATACGTGCAACTGAACCTGAATAATGAAAACATGGATTTTATTAAATAAACTAAATCACAATTACAGAGGCAAAATAAATACTAACAAAATCATATGCATGAATCCCTGCTCAAACTGGATTCAACCTTCTGCTATTCATTCATATAGTAAATACAATCATCAAGACTCTGTCACTCTAACCAACCAACTAATTTTTCATCTTCTCACATCATTAAATACATTTCACATCGTAAATATATCATGACTAGGTTCAATGTATGATTTATCCTTTTAGAATGGATCAAAACATACATGATTAGCAGCCCATTGTTTTTTGATAAAAAAATACATAAAGTAGTCTTATACAATATATTTTATATTTTGAAGAGAAAAACATAAAAAACACCTTATACCTATCCTATTAACTTATCTAGATAACAAAATTATCTCAGAATATCCTATCCTAACGTTAAAAATCTCAAACAAATGATGAAAATGGAAAAGGAAACTTAGGTTGTGCTACGCAGCAAAATTTCATCATTATGTCAATAATAACTGCGAAAATATGCCACCAAGTGACACCTGTAACTCCCAAAAAGTAGCACTTGTGTAAAATATGAGATAGTTTTTTTTTCTTTGGGTCATTATCTACAAAAAAAAATCTTTCAATTTCTTGAAACTCTTCCCCAAATTCTTAGAAAATGCTCTGCAAAACAATGTCTAAAACATAAAATTTACACAATTCGAAAAATAGGCCTTGAATATGGATTTGAAATTCCCAATCTATGACACCTATGCAAAAACTAAATAAGGTTATTGTGCTTTGGTCCGTTCTTAAGAAAAACCTCTTTAATTTTCCAAAAATGTGTTTCCATGCGATCAGGAACAACATTTCAACATGATAACTAAAGCATATTATTTTTCACAACGATCATGTTGGGTACCCCTTGTGCGCAACGAATTTCCCAAACTGAGTGCAACCTTGATTCTTATCAATTTCTAGCCGAGAATCAATCCGTGGTCTCTCGGATTTGATACCCTTACCAATGATCAGCATCATATTTGCATGAATGCACAATGTTATAAATCAAGGTGACGTCATCATTCAAATTACCTTGTCTTTAATGCGATAATTCGATATGATTGCTGGAGTGCTCCATGTGATTTTATTTTGAATATGGATGCATGTGAAATTATTAAAATTTAAGGGGGTTTTGCATCTTTTGGTATGGGAATCATGTATAGGGGAATGGTAAATTATGTTTTGGGGTTTTATGATGAGTATGGGAAAGGGTATAAGGAATTAGTTTAGAATAAGGGGGGAATAAAATGAATAATGAATGGAATATGATACTAGGGAAATGGTATGGAGAAGGGTATAGTATAAAAATTTTATATAAAGGGGTATAGATGAAATGTGGATGGGGGGAAATGAAGTGTAAAAATAGGGAATCAAGGTTAAATAAGAGGAGGAAATAAGGAGTATAATACTGGCCATAACCCTTGACCATCAAACCTTCAAACTGTAATGAACTCAATTTAAACAAATATTATAGACAAATGACAAGCACATATAAACCATTTCGACTTGACCATACAAACATATGCGACCATAACTTCGATAACTTGACATTATTTCATTGTGGGTGAAAAATTTATGACATGAATTTAACCATGTCGGACAATGACCTTTGAGGCTAATGAAAACAACAATGATCATATAATTAATTTATTCAGAAACTGGAAATTAAAGGACATGGAAAAAACATTTGACAATGAAAAACAATGACCCTAAAATTGGCTCCAATGGGGATGGAAACCTCCCAGTGAATTTCTAAGAACAAAAACCACAGACTAGTAGCCTATTCAGACCATTGGGAAATGGAGTCAAATGCTAAAAAATGAAAATATGACTAACATAATGAAAAACTATTGACTGAACCAATTTACTTATGTCAGCAGATCATCAGAATCTTAGGGACTTCACCTCAAGCTTCAAATCCTGATGATAACCACCCACTTGCTGAAGATATATATACAATCACGTGAAATGATCCCTTCAATGTAGTGAAGCAAGAAAATGACTGTGTAAATTATTCTTGTATTCAACTGCAGCAGACATAAAGAAAAGTCCAGAAAATGGAAACACAAACTTTTGACTGAAAATATTTTCATGATCCATAAATACAATAAAATTCATCTTCTTTGATGGCTGTAACAAATTGGAAAAAGGGTCTTCAATAATCTGGAACATTACCATGTCTTGAAAGTCAGCAGAAAAACAAGCACTCCCTTCATTTTCCAATGCAATTTGTTTTTTTTGAATGAAAGAAAATAATCGGTTCATCGAGCTTATCCTTTTCATCAGGGAAAATAAAAGTGTGTTCTTGAAAATATGCATTTCAGGAAGCAATATTATCAACAACAAAAATGTGCACATCCATAAGATCCGGGACAACCTGCTCTTCTTTAGTAGACTCTTCATTTTCTGAACCTGGAGGAATATCTTCATGTGCAAGAGGCTCTAAAACAACCCCTTATTTTTCACTTCTCTCCTATTCTTGATCATTAACAATATGTTGAATACGTTAATCAGGCTCAAGAGGACAAACCTGTTGCATTTCTTCATCGACCTCTGTCTGATCAGTTTCATATTGAGCTGCAAAGATCATTAACTTCTGGGAATCTTCATGAATATATAGGCAACAAACCTCTTCTGTTTTCTGTTCTTGACATTGCGATGAAAATTCACAAAGGGATTCTTTAATTTCATCATCCATACATTCTTCATCCACATAAATATTTTCCAGCTATTGGAATAAATATTCAAAACATGCACAACATTTTTCAACTAGAGGCAGGGGAGGAAAAAATTCCTTTAACTTCTTATACAATACTGTGTGAAAATATGTAAGAGAACACAAACTAGCATGTGGAAAACCTTCATACCAGGATCTAAATTTTTCTGTTGAAGTTTGCAACAAGAAACAATGAAATTGGCATCCACAAACAACATGACAACACCTACACTAGTGTGGGACCACAGGTCGTGTAGTGATGGGTCCTAGCGATACATTAGTATGTAATTCAATTTATTTAATAAATTGGATGTGTGTCAAATTTAATTATCCCTTAATTAAATTGGACAATAAAATGTGATCTTATCTCATGATCACCTTTAATAGTTAACTGAGTGTGATAAACTTAGTTATCTCATGAATTTCGAGTTGAAGGTCGATGGTGATGCATGCAGAGTGATTCTATGTGTTTTAGAATTCAATTTGTAGTTTAAGTGCAATATTTTAATGCACGAGTAATCAGTTAACTCAGTTAGGTGAGTTAAAGTCAGTTGAACTAGTTGTAACTGTTTGTTGCACTAGTGAGAGATCAAGTGAATTAAATTATATTTAATTCAAAATCATTGATCTGCCATGCAACTGATGATTTACTATTAATAGATGCATGCATGTCAGTTCCAGTGGAGACCCAGTTGAGACAAAGGTTAAAGGGAAGTTAGCTATCAGTAGTGATATTAGCAGGCTGACCATATGCATTTAAAACACCACAGGATGTTGATGATACTCTATGCAGTTGAGGAAGGTTGAAATTACTAAAGAATAGGGATTGCATTCATCAAGAATTGCATGATCAAAGCAAGCTGAAGACAGGCTGAGAATTGGCTAAGTGTTGGCCCGATTTTGTTTGAATCAGTGTGATACGTAGACAGATTGCATGAGACTCTTGTGAGAAGAGTGCATTATAATTGTTTCGTGATTCATTGTGGAATATAAAATATATGATAGAGGGGTTTTGAGCAGTAAGCTTTCCCCGAGAAATTATTTGTGTTGTGGTTTGATTTGATTCTTTCTTTTCTTAATGTGATTGGCGATTGTGTTTAATTTCCGCAATTGATTTGTAGAAGGATTTAGTATCTAGCTTTAGTACATTTCTTGATCGGATTGAATCCATTGATATACATATGTTTGTATAATTTCTGCATGGTATTAGAGCACAGGAAATCACTATAGTGGAGGAGAATATGAGTTTGTGACTGAATATAATTCGAATTTGCAAAAGTATTCTTGGTTTTAAATGCGAATTAGGATCGAGATGGCTTTCAACGTCTTGAGATGGGAGTATGCACTCGGGGGCAACTATAACTATATTTCATGGAAATATAGGATGGAGGCAGTACTGGAGGAAATTGGGTTGAAATAATTCATTGGTAATGATGTTTCCAAACCCACTGTAGCAGATGTCGAAAATCTTGATGCTTGGAAAAAGAAGGCTGCAAGGGCGAGGAGGATCTTACTGGAGGGAGTACGAGACCACATTCTCTCAAGTCTCCATGGAAAAGTGACTCCATATGTAATGTGGAAGGCTTTGAAAGATCTATTTCAGAGCAACAATGATCATAGAAAATTGGCACTGAGGGACAAGCTCAATAAAATCAAAATGGAGAAATGGGACACTATTCTCGTATACTTGACCAAGTTTGTCCAATGTCGAGATGAGCTTGGGAGTGTAGGAATTACTTTCGCGGATGATGACTTGGTGAGCCTAGCTCTTCTAGGTCCCAAGAGTTGGCATAGTTATCAGGACTCTGTCAATGGAAGGAAAAAGCTGCCAGATTGGGAACAACTTTGGTTGGATTAGGTGCAAGAAGAATTCAGGCGAAATACCAGGGATGGATCTTCATCTAAGGAAGATAATGAAGAAAATTGTGCCTTGGCTTGTAAGGAAAAGAAGGGGAAAGGAAAGAAATCCTATTCCAAATCTGAGACCGACGAAGAAGGCAAGGAGCGCGACATGTCTAGAGTGAAGTGTTTTCATGAGCATGGACATTATGCCACTAATTATACACAAAATAAGAAGAAAAAGAAGGCTTCAGGATCTGCAGCTAGTGAGGCTTTGGCCTCGAAATTTGAGTTGGACTTCTCACTGATCGCATGCATGGTATCAAGTGCGATGGGATTAGGGTGGTACTTGGATAGTGGTGCATCTTTCCACATGACAGAAAACAAAGAAATTTTCAGTGGCTTGGAGGAGAAGGACCTCTAAATGCATATCGAAATGGGTGATGACAGAAGGTATTCGCTACTGGGATTGGTACAATTAATTTCTAGAGATAGTCAGGTATTTTTTTTTTATTAAAATATGTAATGGATGTACTAGGCTTGAAGAAAAATTTAGTTTCAGTTGCAATGTTGGAGGATAGAGGCTATGATGTTATTTTCACTGAAGGAAAAGTTTACCTTCGACACAAAGCAATAGGACAAGCCAATAATATTGGCATTTGTTGAAGTCCACTAATAAATTGCAGCACCTACACTAATGTGGGACCATATGTCTTAACAGCACCTACACTGTTGTGGGCTAAATTTGGTGCTGCCTATTTTAATTATCCCTTAATTAAGATGGACAATAAAATGAAATATTATCTCAAAATAACTTGTAATAGTTAACTGAGTGTGATAAACTCAGTTAGCTCATGAATTTTGAGTTGAGGGTAGTTGGTGAGGCATGCAGAGTAATTCTAGTTGTAACAGAGTTCGAAGTGCAATGGTGCATTAGTTAATGCAGGTTGTAATCAATTTAACTTAGTTAAGTGAGTTAAAGTCAATTGTGCTAGTTATAACTGTTTGTTGCACTAGTGAGAGATCAAGTGAATTAAATATTATTTAATTCACAATCAGTGATCTAACATGCAACTGAGGATTTACTATTATTAGTTGCATGCATGTCAGTTCCAGTGGAGATCCATTTGAGATCTAGGTGAAAGGGATGTTGATTATCAGTTGTAGGATTATTGGGTTGCACCCATGCAACCAAACACCCATTGGATTGCCCATGATACTTGCACAGTTAAAAAAAAGGCCAAAATTCCTATGGAATAGGAATTTCATTCAACATGAATTGCACAAGCAAGGCAGGTTGTTTAGAGGCTGAGAATTGGCTAAGTGTTGGTCAGTTTTGTCCAGGACAGTGTGAGACAATTAGCTGAGTATAGGAGGCTCTTGTGAGAAGAGTTGTATTGTAATTGTTTCATGTATCCATGCTAAATATACAATAGAAGATAGTGGGGTTTATAGTAGCAAGCTTTCAGTGAGAAATTATCTGTGTTGTGGTTTGATTGATTCTTCTTTGATTCATGTGATTGGCGATTGTGTTCTGCAATTGATTTGTAGAAGTGATTCAGTATCTAGCTCTAGTATGTTGTTAGATTGGACTGATTCCATGATATAAATAATTTTTGTATAATTTCTACATGGTATCAAAGCACAAGAAATCACAATAGTGGAGGAGAAGATGAGTTTGTGACTGAATAGAATTCGAATTTTGCAGAATAATTTCTTGGTGCTACAACTGATTAAGGATAGAAATGGATTTCAATGGCTTGAAATTAGAGTATGCACTCGAGGGAAAATCTAAATATATTTCTTGGAAAGACAGGATGGAGGCAGTACTTAAAGACAATGGCTTAAAGGAATTCATTGACAATGATGTTCCTAAACCCGCTGTGACAGATGCTCCAAATCTTGATGCACGGAAAAAGAAAGTGGTAAAGGCGAGGAGGATCTTACTGGAGGGAGTGCGATACCACATTGTCTCAAGTCTCCATGAAAAGCGACACCATATGCTATGTGGAAATATTTGATAGATCTATTTCAAAGCAACAGTGACCATAGGAAATTGGCACTGAAAGATAAACTCAGGATATCAAGATGGAGAAAGGCGACTCCATGCCAACATATTTAACAAATTTTTTCCAATGTTGGGATGAGCTAGGGAGCATTGGCATTACTGTCACTAATGATGATTTGGCGAGCCTAGCTCTTTTAGGACTTCCCAAGAGTTGGCATAGTTATCAAGACTCTGTCAATGGAAGGGAAAAGCTGCCAGATTGGGAATGACTCTGTTAGATTTAGTGCAAGAGGAGTTCAAAAGGAATACTAGAGATGGATCTTAATCTAAGAATGAAGATGAGTAATATTGTGCTTTGGCTGCCAAGGCGAAGAAGGGGAAAGGAAAGAAATTCCATTCCAAATCTGAGTATGGTAAAGATGGCAAGAAGCACGACATGTCCAGAGTGAAGTGTTTTCATTGTCACGAGCATGGGTGTTATGCCACTAACTGTCCACAAAAAAAGAATAACAAGAAGGCTTCAAGATCTGCAGCTGGTGAGGCTTTAGCCTCGTAATTTGAGCTTGAATTATCACTCATTGCATGCATGGTGTCAAGTGCATTGGGATCGGTGTGGTATATGGATAGTGGTGCATCCTTTCACATGACAAGAGACAAACAACTTTTCAGTAGCTTGGAGGAGAAGTACCTCCAGATGCATATCGAAATAGGTGATGACGGGAGTTATAGTGCTACCGAGATTGGTACCATTAACTTCTAGAGACAGTCAGGTAAAACCTTTCATTTAAAATATGTAATGCATGTACTAGGCTTGAAGAAAAATTTAGTCTCAGTTGAAATGTTGGAGGATAGAGGCTATGATGTTGTTTTCAGTGAAGGAAAATATTTCTCGCAACACAAAACAACAGGACAGGCTAAGAGGATTGGGATTCGAGTTAAGAATCTCTATAAATTAGATGTAGATGTAGAATCTCTATAAGTACCTCCAGATGCATATCGAAATAGGTGATGACGGGAGTTATAGTGCTACCGAGATTGGTACCATTAACTTCTAGAGACAGTCAGGTAAAACCTTTCATTTAAAATATGTAATGCATGTACTAGGCTTGAAGAAAAATTTAGTCTCAGTTGAAATGTTGGAGGATAGAGGCTATGATGTTGTTTTCAGTGAAGGAAAATATTTCTCGCGACACAAAACAACAGGACAGGCTAAGAGGATTGGGATTCGAGTTAAGAATCTCTATAAATTAGATGTAGATGGCTGCACAACATTTATGGGGAAGGCGGACAAAGTGGTGAGCTGGGATGAGGGCGAGTTATGGCGCAAGAGATTGGGGAATCTTCACCACGAAGCCATAAAAGTCATGCAACAGTTTCTACGAGTCTTCCCAAGGGTACACTTGCGCAGTTAGACACATGCAAGGGATGAGAAGGAGAACCGAGCCTCGAGGATCCTTGAGAGAGTTAACCCAAATGTGTGTGGACCATTCTCTATTGCTCTATAGCAAAGCATAAGTACTATGTCATATTTGTTGATGACTTTTCTCGGAAGTGATGGATCTACTTCATGTAGAAGAAAGATCAGATGTTCTCAAAGTTTATTGAGTTTAAAGCACTAGTGGAGAAAGACATGGAGAAGAATGTGAAGGCTCTTAGGAGCAACAATGGTGGTGAGTACACCTCAAATTAATTCAAGAACTTCTACAACGAAGAAGGAATTTAGAGAGAATTGATAGCGTCTCATAACCCATCGCAGAATGGGGTTGCTGAGAGAAAGAACATAACAATTGTGGGTGCAACAAGAGTGATGTTGCATGATCAGGGCATACCGATGCATCTGTGGGTGGAGGCATACAACACAACGATATTTGTGCAAAAATGTTGTCCTCATAGGATACTTGGCATGAGTACACTAGAAGAGGCATTTACTGGTAAGAAACCTGATGTTTCACATTTTAAGATTTTTGGCTCATTTGTTTATGTGCATGTGACCAAAGACGCCAGGAAGAAGCTGGAACCAACAACTGAGATTGGGATTTTTTTGGGGTACATTGATACTCCCCACAACTATCGGGTGTATTTTCCAAACAACAGAATGACTGTTGTGACGGGATATAAAATTTTATGAGGAGAAAGCCATGCGATTGTCCCTTGAGAGGGAGCTATATTTGCATGCAGAGGAGGTACTCTTGGTTCCTAAGGTTGAGCCTCAAAATGTGGAGCAACCACATGTGAAGGATCATGGAGTGGAAAAAAACACTCACGCAGAGCCATCCACCAGAAATGGTAGAAGGAGCACCGCGGAAGCTGATATATTGAGACTTGATGTAGCAGAGAATGTAGGAGCCCCTACTTAACTGCGCATACAAAGAAAATCTCCAAACAAGTTTATTGGATACATGGCTCTTATGAGCAAGTGTATTGTGACAGAACCATCTTCCTTTCAGGAGGCAGTGCAACAACGAATTTGTGTTGATGCAATTGTGGAGGAGTATGACTCAATTGTTAAGAATAGTGCATGGGAGATTGTGCCAAGAGTGGTTGGATCTAGATTGATCTACAAGGTAAAGCAAGATGCTGATGGGAGTGTGGAGAAGTAAAAGACCATATTTGTGGCACGGGGGTTCTCACAGATTGAGGGGATCAAGTATGATGAGACTTTTTCACCAGTTGCAAGGTACTCTTCCATTAGTTCTATCCTTGCACTCTTAGTGCAGATGGGGTGGCGCATTCATCAGATGGATGTGAAAACTGCGTTTATCAAAGGATTTATTGAGGAATAAGTGTACATATATAAGCCAAAAGGTTTTGAGATCTTTGAAAGTGAGTCGCATGTGTGTCGACTCAAGAGAGAATTGTATGGGCTGAAGCAAGCACCTCGTGCTTGGTACACTCAAATTGACAACTATTTCACTGGATTAGGCTTCACCAAAAGTGAAGCTGATGTAAACCTATACCAGATTGTGGTTGAGGGTAAGCTATTGATTATTTTAATTTATGTTGATGATCTAATTTTGACTAGTGAGGAGCATCTGATACACTCATGCAAGGAGGATCTTGCAAGGGAGTTCAAAATGAAGGACATGGGACTCCTTCATTATTTCCTTGGTTTGGATTTATGGCAGCAGGATGGTGAAATTTTTGTTTCTCAAGGCAAGTATGCCAAAGAGATACTGGGTAAGTTTCACATGGAGAGCTATAAACCCATGGACACTCCTCTTCCAGGAAATTGGAGGAAAGAGGATGCTACTTCTGGAGAAGTAGTGGATGCTATTGTCTACAGGAAGTTAGTTGGTTCACTGATGTACTTAGTGAACATTAGACCAGACATTTTCTACACAGTTAACCAGCTGAGTCAAGCTAAGCTCTTTTGGAAGGCGGGGAAGTATGTCTTGAGATACCTGAGGGGCACAATAGAGTGTGGATTATGGTATAAACGAACAAAGGGAGTGAAGCTTCAAGGCTTCACGAATGCAGATTGGGCAAGCAGTCCATCAGACAGAAAGAGCACATAAGGAGGGATCTTCAACATAGGAATGACAACAGTTTCTTGGTATAGTAGGAAGAAATGATCTGTGGCACTCAGTTCAGTGGAGATAGAGTACATGGCAAAAATTCAAGCTGCATGTGAAGCCATGTGGATGAGAAAGATCATGGTTGGTTTTTTTGGTTCTCAAATGGATTCGACAATGATACATTGTGATAACCAGAGTTGCATTAAACTCCCGGTTAATCCTGTGTTTCATGATAGGTCCAAGCAGATAGACATCCGATATCACCATCTCAGAGATTGTGTGCAGAGGCGCATAATGTTACTTCAGTCCATTCGAACGAAAGATCAGGATGAAGATATTCTGACGAAGGTGCTCACCGGGAGAAAATTCGAATACCATAGAGGTAGGATCGAGGCAAATGATAATCCCTTTCTTATTGAGAGGGAGTGTTGAAGTCCAACAAGAAATTGCAACACCTACACTTGTGCGGGACCAGGAGGTCCAAACAGCACCTACACTAGTGTGGGACCACAGGTCTTAGCAACACCTACACTAGTGTGGGATAAATATGGTGCATGTCTATTTTAATTATCCCTTAATTAAGATGGAAAATAAAATGTAATATTATCTCAAAATAACTTGTAATAGTTAAATGAGTGTGAGAAACTCAGTTAGCTCATGAATTTTGAGTTGAGGGTAGTTGTTGAGGCATGCAGAGTAATTCTAGTTGTAACAGAGTTCGAAGTGCAGTGGTGCATTAGTTAATGCAGGTTGTAATCAGTTTAACTCAGTTAAGTGAGTTAAAATCAATTTTACTAGTTGTAAATGTTTGTTGCACTAGTGAGAGATCAAGTGAATTAAATATTATTTAATTCAAAATCAGTGATCTCTAACATGCAACTGAGGATTCACTATTATTAGCTGCATGCATGTCAGTTCCATTGGAGACCCAATTGAGATCTAGGTGAAAGAGATGTTGACTATCAGTTGTAGGATTATTGGGTTGTACCCATGCAACCAAACACCCATTGTATTTCCCATGATCCTTGCGTGGTTTAAAAAAAAGGCCAAAATTCCTATGGAATAGGGATTGCATTCCACATGAATTACGCAAGCAAGGCAAGTTGTTTAAACGCTGAGAATTGGCTAAGTGTTGGTAAGTTTTGTTCAGGACAATGTAAGGCAATTAGCTGAGTACATGAGGCTCTTGTGAGAAGAGTTGTATTGTAATTGTTTCATGTATCCATGCTGAATATACAATATAAGATAGTGGGGTTTTGAGCAGCAGGCTTTCCCCGAGAAATTTTGTGTGTTGTGGTTTGATTGATTCTTTTTTGCTTCATGTGATTGGCGATTGTGTTTTTAATTCTGTAATTGATTTGTAGAAGTGATTCAATATCTAGATTTAGTACATTGTTAGATCAAATTGAATCCATGGTATACATAATTGTTGTATAATTTCTACAAGATTCGTGTGAAGAATCTCTATAAACTTGATGTATATGGCTGCACATCATTGATGGGTAAAACAGACAAATTTGTGAGCCGAGATGAGGGTGAGTTACACCATGGAGCTTTGAAGGTCATGCAAAAGATTTCTATGGAGCTTCCAGAGGGTACTCTTGCACAAATAGACACATGCAAGGGATGTACCATGGGGAAGTGTGAGAAAGACATGTGATTGTCCCTTGAGAGGGAGCTGGATTTTCATGCAGATGAGAAACTCTTGGTTCCAAAGGACCTCAAGGTGTGGAGCAGCCATATGCAGAGGATCATGGAGTGGAAAAAACCACTCAAGCAGAGAAATTTTGAGCCAGATGGGCAGAGGGAGTACATGCAACTATACCTCCAGGTGTGAGGTGGGGCGGTGTGCAAAATTAATCCCAAGAAGAAATTTGGGCAGGGTCCTAGAGATGGTGCGTCTCATGGATTGAACCTAGCTACAATTAGCCCACAATACAATAGTAGCAGGATCAGTTAGAGTAATGCATTTAGATGTTAGGAGAACATAAATTAGAGTGACAGGTGTAAGATACTGGAGCGCAGATCAGAGTTAGTAGCAGTGCAGAGTGCATGGATGCAGATGTCAACATCGAAAAGAGTCCAGTAGACATGTGCAGTAGGTACCAGCAGTCAGAATACTCTGATGACATATGATTTGTATGGATTCAGTTGTTTGGAGGCTATTCAGTTTCTGAAGTGTTGCATGCAAAAGTTTCATGTGCGAGAAACACTAGATAAGCGTTGTGTGCAAGAGTTGCATGTGCGAGAAACACTAGAGAAGTGTTGCATGCAAGAGTTGCATGTCGCATGCTAGAGGTGCATGTGCGCATGCGAGGACATTCCTTTCTTGTTGAGAGGGATTGTTGAAGTTTGCAACAAGAAATAGTGAAATTAGCATCCATAAACAACATGACAACACCTACACTAGTGTGGGACCACAGGTCGTGTTGTGATGGGTCCTAGCGATCCATTAGTGTGTAATTCAATTTATTTAATAAATTGGATGTGTGTCAAATTTAATTATCCCTTAATTAAATTGGAAAATAAAATGTAATCTTATCTCATAATCACTTGTAATAGTTAACTGATTGTGATAAACTCAATTAGCTCATGAATTTCGAGTTGAGGGTGGTTGGTGAGGCATGTAGAGTGATTCTATGTGTTTTAGAGTTAAAGTTACAGTTAAGTGCATGAGTAATCAATTAACTCAGTCAGGCGAGTTAAAGTCAATTGAACTTGTTGTAACTGTTTGTTCCACTAGTGAGAGATCAAGTGAATTAAATCATATTTAATTCACAATCAATGATCTACCATGCAACTGATGATTTACTATTATTAGTTGCATGCATGTTAGTTCTAGTGGAGACCCAGTTGAGACAAAGGTTAAAGGGAAGTTAACTATCAGTTGTGATATTAACATGCTACCCAGATGCAGTTAAAACACCACATGATGCCCATGATACTCTACGCAGTGAGGAAGGCTGAAATTCCTAAAGAATAGGGATTACATTTATCAGGAATTGGGTGAGCAAGGCAGGCTGAAGAGAGGCTGAGAATTGGCTAAGTATTGGCCTGATTTTGTCTGAATTAGTGTGAGACGATAGGAAAATTGCAGGAGACTCTTGTGAGAAGAGTGCATTATAATTGTTTCATGATTACTTGTGGGATATACAATATATGATAGAGGGGTTTTGAGCTGTAAGATTTCCTCGAGAAATTATCTTTATTGTGGTTTGATTTGATTCTTTCTTTTCTTAATGTGATTGGTGATTGTGTTTAATTTCTGCAATTGTTTTGTAGAAGGATTCAATATCTAGATTTAGTACATTGCTTGATCAGATTGAATCCATTGATATACATATGTTTGTATAATTTCTACATTGTCTTCTAAGGTTTCTGTGAAAATTTACATTAAACAGTCCTCAGGAAACTTAACCCCAAGATTATGTACATACATGTGAAACTTAGTTAAATGAAGAGCAACATCTTCTCCTTTCTTATATTTGAATACTGGGAGATAGGTTGACCAATCAAAGAGGCATAGGATTTGGAAATCAAGGAATATGAGATATATCCATAGGAGCATACCGGATATTCGTTCTAGAACTCATATTGAAAACAATCACCAATAACTATGAAAATTAATGACCTTTAACTAATGAAGTGATCATGAGCATTTGATATTCTGAATCCTTTGAATTTTAGAGTCGCCAGGTGAATGGTTCAACCTTTCTATGTTTGTTTTCTATTCACCGTCAAAAATCATATTTAGGTCATTATCATTCACACTCGGGGAAGATGTAACCTTTCACTCCCCGACAATGACTCCAATATGTTAGTACTTCATAAATCCCTTTAGGCTGAAGAAAGGGCTACAAAGGTAACCACAAACCAATTATAGGTTAAGGTCTAGTCCATCTAACCTTGGAGAGGGCTCTCTCACTGGATCAAATATTAATCAAATACTGATAGGATATGGTTTTTAGACTAGTTATTAAACTTAGGGGTGTTTAAAATGGATTTGATGGCTGTGAGTGTAGAAGAAAGGGAAAATCAGGATCAATGGGATAGATTTGAATGAATAAGGGATATGGAGGCCAATCCTCACAGGCGAAAGATAATAAGACTTATTATTAATCTCCAAAAAGGATTTCGTCATAGTGAAAGGATGAAAGAAAATAGGAAAGAAATATTAAGCATCTATCAAGGATGAATTTGATCGATCAGGGAAGAAAAAAACATATAATACTCAGGAAGTTAAACTAGAGAAAAAATTTGAATTCTAATAAAATACTTCAAACTGAACATGAAGAATGAAAACATGGATTTTATTAAATAAGATAAATCACAATTACAAAGGCACAATACATACTAACAAAATCATATGCATGAATCCCTTCTCAAAATGTCTTCGACCTTCTGCAATTCATTCATACAGTAAATACAATCATCAAGCCTATGGCACTTTGACCGACCAACCTCGTTTTCATCTTCTCACATAATTAAATACATTTCACATCATAAATATATCATGACTATGTTCAATGTATGATCTACCCCCTTAGAATGGATCGAAAATACATGATTAGAAACCCATTATTTTTTGATAAAAATTACATAAAACAGTATTACACATAATATTTTATCTTTTGAAGAGAAAAAAATAAAAACTACCTTATACCTATCCTCTTAACTTATCTATATAATAAAATTATCTCAGAAGATCCTATCCTGACATTAAAAATCTTGAATTGATGATGAAAATAGAAAAGGCAACTTAGGCTGCGCCGCGCAACAAAATTTCATCATTTTGTCAACAATAATTGTGAAAATGGGCCACCAAGTGATGTTTTGAACTCCAAAACAATAACACTTGTGTAAACTATGAGATAGCTTTTTGGTCTTTGGCTCATTATCTACACAAACTCTTTTAGTTTCTTCAAAATCTTTCCCATATTCTCAGAAAAAACAAGAAATTTACATAGTCCAAAAAATATGCCTTTAATATGCATTCGAAACTCCCGATATATGACACCTGTGAAAAACCTGAGGGAGATTATTGTGCTTCGGTCTATGATTGAAAAAAAAAAAACTCTTTCAGTTTCCCAAAATTTGTTTCCATGTGATCAGGAACAACGTTTCAACATGATGAATAAAACAAAGCATTTTTTTGCAATGATCGGGTTGGGTGGCACTTGTGTGCAATGAATTTCCCACAGTGACTGCACCTTGTTTCTTGTCAATTGTTAGCCGAGAATCAATATGTGGTCTCACAGATTTGATGATATTACCAATGATCATCATCACATTTTCATGAATGCGCAACGTTATAGATCAATGCAACATCATCATTCAAATTACCCTGTCTTTAATGCGATAATTCAATATGATTGGTGGAGCTCTCCATGTGATTTGATTTTGAATATTGATGCATGGGAAATGATTAAAATGTAAGGGGGTGTGGCATATTTGGGTATGAGAATCATGTATAGGGGAATGGTAAATTATGTATGGGGGTTTTATGATATGATTATGGGAAAGGGTATAGGGAATTAGTTTAGAATAAGGGGGGAATAAAAAGAATAATGAATGGAATAAGATATTAGGGAACTAGTATGGAGAAGGGTATAGTATCCAAAGTTTATATAAATTGTTATAGATGAAAGGTGGATGGGGGAAAATGAAGTGTAAAAATAGGGAAGCGAGGGTAAATAAGAGGAAGGAATACAGAGTAGAATACTGACCATAACCCTTGACCATCAGACCTTTAGGCTGTAATGGAATCAATTTAAACAAATATGATAGACATATGACAAACACATATAATCCTTTTTACTTGACCATACAAACATGTGTGACCATAACTACCATAACTTGACTCTATTTCATGATGTGGGTGAAAAATTTATGACAAGAATTTTACCATGTCAGACAGTGACTTTTGAGGTTAATGACCACAATAGTGGTCATAGACTCAATTTATTCAGAAAATGAAAATTAAAGGACATGGAAAACACATTTTATAATGAAAAATATTGACCCTAACAATAGTGAGAAAATATTCGATACAATTCAGAAATACCCCAACTATGATAAAGAGATGCATTCCATTTTGCAGGCTTGTTGGTAGTGGAAAAATTACATTCTGTGGAAGGAGATGATCATCCACAAAAATCACTGACCTCTTTAGTTTATACAGACACAAGGGAAGTTGTAGAAAAACTGTCATCAGAAATGGTCCACATATCTATAAAAATTTAATCTAAACATTAAGTGTAAGAAGGAAAACACCAATAATGTTGCATATTTCCTCAGTCAGCCACTACTTGTGGCGCTAACCACTATTATCAAATCTTGTGGGAATGATACTTTTGGATGGCTACAAATTTAAAAAAATTATCCAAAATTTTCTACCACATACCAGATGTTGATGGATGGCAAGCAAGTTACAGACTTTCACCTCTAGGACACACTATTATGCTACCTGGGACACCTTTGTGATACTTCAAGTGATCGTGTCGAGATGATTTTGGAGGCACACTATAGTCAGGTTGCAAGACAATTTGGTGTAGAAAATATAATGGAAATACTGCAAAAGTAATTTTATTGGTCAAATATCTGACAGGACGTTGGAAAATATATCAGACCTTTCTCTGCCTGTTCCATCACCAAGCCAACCATTAAGAATAAATTCTTGTATACTCCTATGTCTATTCCTAGCTGAGCTTGGGTATCCATCTCCATGGATTACATGTCTGATCTTCCTTATACTAAACATGGCAACAACTGTATATTTTTGGTCGTCGAAAAAAGTTTCTAAGATGGCCATATTGGTTTCCTGCAAGAAGAGTATCACAGTAAAATACATTTCCAAACACTTCTTTGAACGAGTGTGGGTACATTTCAATATATCGTAGAAAATTATATCATATAGGGTTAGCAGGTTCCTAAGCACATTCTGATCGAGCCTCTAGTCATTGTTGGACACCAAGCTCACCAAGTCTTCTGCATTCTACCCCTAGACTAATGGCTAGGCAAAGGTTGTCAACAGGATGATAATGTGCATACTAGGCATGTACAACTATAAGAATCCATGAACATGGGATGAGAGTCTTCCCTATGTGGAACATAGTTATAATAAAGCTCTCCATAACTCGACTGAACATAACCCCTTTCAAGTGGCTTGAGATTTCAACAATTATGTCATTTGATGTTGCACTGCCTCTTGCAACTACACATGAAGAATTTGCTCATGTTCAGTTCAAAGATGATAAATCCACCAGGTTTATTTAACACATTCAACACATCTACCATCAAGTTCACGACATAAGTTGGATAAAGCCAATGAAAAGTACAAACAACATCGTGATCAACATTGGGTGCCACATAAGTTTCAGGTGGGTGATAAAGTTTGGTTGCATTTGTAGAAATAATGCCTTATTAGAGCCCATAAGAAGCTTCGACCACTCTGGTACAAGCCTTACACCATCACCAAGGCTGTGGGAGACAATGCTTTTGAGCTCATTATCCCACCATTCCTTGGCTTGCACCAAATATTCAATGTGGACTACCTTCAACCATAATTTCCACCATTGCTGGACACATAAGGCATTGTTGAGCATCTGACCCCAACAAGGCTCAATGGAAGCTACATTTAATAGGCCACAAATGGTCTAATCATGGGTACACAAATTGAGAAAAATCTCCAATAGAGGATCCAACTATACCGAGTTGTTAAAGTTGGCTAGCTTCTGCACCAAGGCAATTGGATCACTAGGGACCAAGTTCAACATAAGTTTCCCCATCTCATGGATGCACTCAATGTAATGGGGACCATTACTACCCAAGGGGGGAGGACTGACCTAGATGAATATTAGTGTCCACTCACCTATTCCACTTGGAACCCCAACATAGTTTCCTTTCAGTTTCCATAATTCTAGCACAACTTTATATTTTTGGTAGTTTTTCGGGTCTTGAACTTCCAAAGTCGTTTTAAGGCCCTAAATGACATTTTATGGGCAAATGAACCAAGAATTTAAATAAATATAGGGGTCTTCCATGAATGTTTTTTTTCCTCATATATATGTTTATAAATAAGTATCATGCGCACTAAACAAATTTCATATGCCCAAGTTACGAACCTGAGAAGTTGGCATTCCAATTAATCCTAGCGGGGCCCAAAAATTTTTGGTGCTTCATCTCCTTGGATTAGGTTTTTGGATGTTTATGGTTTTGCAATATTTATGTATAATAAAAAATGCCTCTAAGCCTCATTGTAACACAATTTAGAAGGCATGTAGCCATCACATATCTTCTTAGAGAAAAACTATCATCGCCTGATCTAGTTTGTTTCCATTCTGCATGTAAACAATTTTTAGTATTTGTTATTAATGAATCAAAGTTTAGTTTTCACTGTAGCTTTTTGTTTATGTTTAAATCTATATTTCATTTTATTTCTGCATAAATCCAAATCAGGAAGCCATTTAAGATGAATATTGAAACCAAAATTCATGGGCTCAACTTGTCATCTGGCCTCCTTCTAATGCCAAAAACTTGTTGACAGTGTTGGAAGCACCAACAGGTGAGGGGGTCTCCCTTGTATGAAGTCCTAATTAGACCTCACACCATTTGGGATAGGAGACCCATCGGGATTATTGGCCCGATCACCATTAAAGTGATCCTTACGGATATACCTTGGTTGTAATAAAAAACAAAAGAGATCATAAACATAACTTTGAGGTAATCAAGTGTATAAGCTTTGTGGGACACCAATTCTAATGTATAAAATGAGATTTCATGAAAGGGAAGGAAAAGTGAGCCTCTAGTAGAAAAGTAATATTTATATCCTAAAATAGACACACGAGAGCTAAGAAAGGCTCGTTAGTTAACCTGTAAAATGTTCACAAGTTAAGAACGATCATAAAATAAATTACAACACACATTCAACAAGGTATATATTTAAGAAACAAAATAGTTCATTAACTTTATGTTGCATTCATTTAAAGAGTAGTCTTAAAATATCCACGATACATGCATGAAAGTGTGATGGCTCTGATAGCTTATGATAATCAAGTGAAAGTTCCAAGTACACAAATACAACGATGAAACACTAGCCCCAATAGTGGAACATGAAGCTATCTGTTTCTTCTCCAAAGAATGATCCTCACTCCTATGCTAGGCCAGAGAAGCCAAGGCTCACTCTCCAAAGTCTTTTATTGTAAGTTATGAGGGCATATTTATAACAAGTGAGGTGACCTTTCACCTTCCCTTGTGACTCTTGAGCTCCCTCATGAATCTTGACTTCATATTTTATCCTTTAGCTCCTAATGGCTCTTCATATTCCCCATGCAACTCTTGGACTCACACCTTTACACATTTACATTTATTATTATTTTTTGAAATGAAAATTACAATAAGACTAAATATAGATCTTAGGCGTAAGACAAAAATAATACATTATGCATAACTTATGGAAAATATAACTCGATGATGGAAGAATGTAATTTTGTAGTAAGATATTGATGCCAAGCCTTGTATTCTACTACTATCTGCCCAACCTTCACTGAAACATATGGATTATATCTGAGTTTGAACTACAATGCATTTGGATACATGGTCTTAGAATCTGTTTGAATGTTACTTAGAAACATGATCAAATTCATCTGTACCTTAGCCAGATCAGTCACATGTTGCAGAATAAAATCTTTGGTCACTTCAAGTTCATACGGTCGACTATTTGATATTGTTCACGAAATATTCTATTTCTTCTCCAAATAATGCCTTTTCTCTTTAACTTCATAGATGGAAGGATAGAAGGGATGTTGTGCATCCTGTCCAAGGAATCCAATCCATTGTATAGTCGCAAAAAGAAGTAATAGTGCTGGTAGTAAAAGTATGGACATGTTAATAGATCTGTACAAACTTCTCGATTTTTGCTCTTTCTATTTCCACATCATGTTTACTCTTTCTATCCAACACTGCATTTATATTGATATATTTGGTGCCCCAATCCTGGATCTTATCAATGGAGGTAGAATTTATCTTTAATACCTTCACCATATTTTGTGATTATTTATTTACTTTGTGCAAAAGAACCATTTCTTTGTGAAGAGTGTACATCTAACAACTTCATAGTGTCCTCCAAAGGTTTAATTTCCACAAGTATAACTGCTGTCAATTCCATCCTATTATAACTGGTGGGAGACAACTTTTGGTTTTTAGCCATGAGATGCTCTATGTGTGGCCTTGCTAAAGCTAACTACTTTATCAATGTTTATTTTTCTCTCATCAGGTAATCAATGTTCTCCTTGGTAGCTTCGATAAAGGCTGCATTTGCTCCTACAACTGATCTCAAATTCCTTCTTGTATTTGACACAATCATCCTTTATGTATTAATATGAACATGGCGATGAGGGTCATTTGAAAAATACCTTCTCCTCTCCTATTGTCATGATTTTCAACTGATTGAAGGTGAAGTTTGATATGTCCATGACCCTATCATCTGTCGAAGGAACTAATCCCATCTCGAAAAATGGGAGGCGGCCACTAGTAAGAGGAGGATAACGATAACTTATTTCTTCTACGATAACCATAATATCCTCTTCCTTATATTCATCCTCCTATCCATCAAAAATATGCTGGGCCTTCAAGTCCCCCTCTTGTTTCCTCCTACTTTCCTCTTCTAATAAATTGTATTCCTATTCTTCTTCCTTTTTCTTTTGCATGGATTCTTCTTGTTATTTCCTTTCTTCCTCTTCCTTTATTCTTTGCAATTATTACCTTTGATATTTTTCCTTTTGTTTTATTTCCTCCTCTCACTTGTGTTCCTCTTCTTCTTCCTGTTCTGCATCCATTTTATACTTCTATTCCTCATGCTTCCTTCGAGTTTCTTCAAATTGTTTTCTTTGATTTTTTGCCTCAATTGCGCTCGGGGTAGTCAGGTATGCTTTAAACTTTATAATTCTCTCTGCTTCAATATCATGTGATATCTTCCTATTAGGCTTGAAGACACTATCATGATTGGGAGCTTTCTATTTCTCCCCTTCTTGCATAATATCTATTACGTGGGCTGTGTTAGAAGGGCCCAATTGATCACTTGACCTTGTTGCCTTGAAAGCATTGTACCAACACTTTATTTTCTCCTCATACTTTAGCGACATGGAGACATAATGCCAGGAAAAATGAAGCTTGACACAATGTTGCTTACATACTCCCCTAAGGTCATACCTATGAGAACTTATTTCACTAAATCTGAGACAAGATAGTTCTTCCACTTATGCTTTCAATGCCTTCATAATTTTTAACTCATAAAACCCCACCTGAAGAGGTAGGAGAGGCCATGGTGCCTTCTTCTTATTTTGAAATAACTGTGACAACCTTGAGCAAAGATGGTATGAAATCTCCCACATGGCCATGTTATCAGTGACATAATTTAGTAAGAGATGTGGTGGCTTATGAGAACTGAAGACCCTGATATAAGTGCCCTAAGTAGAAGGGAACCAATATGCAACTTCCATAACCAATTCTGTAGCATGATCTGTCATTCAGGGAACCTCTTCCTAGAAAACCATCTAATAGAGAACCACAAAGTAGTGCTCAAATAGCTTATCATACATTCTTTTATAATTGTACTCTGAGAGTATCTTGCAATACACATTGAGAAATAAAGAATGTAGTCGAGTCCAAATCTAGTTTAGACACATAAACGCATTTATTGCATAGATCCCATCAAGTAGGTAAGAAAACATGAAAACATTATTTTTCCCACTTTCAACATCCTTCTTTGCCTTACATACATTGGTCCACAGCTGTTGAGCACACATATTTTCTCAGCGAAATATCTTTCCTTTAGTCATAATCGGCTAGAGCATGTAGATATAACTTTCCTCACAATATCCTGCCCATACAACTTGCAACACATTACCATGAGGCACTGATATACCTTCCTTACTAATATTCATGTGAGAAAAAATTTCAAAATAATCTGAATTGAGAAAAAACTTATGGTCTCAGTAGTTTGTACTATGTATTAATATCACATGTTTGGTATGTTGCAATCATTTTTCCACTCACACTACTTAGGATCATGTTCTTGGTGTCTATACCCTACAATATCATCTGATTACTTCAACACATGGTAGCACCAGATACTTGTAGGCAACTTTATGGAACCTGAATCTCTTAATTTTGATGTATATTTCCCTATCCTTTTGAGTCTCTAGGAAATATTTCTTATTGAAAACATCTCTTATGGTTATCCATTACATAATAGTGCCATTATCTACCAAACACCTGGTATCTGCCACGATAGGTGATCCTAGTCTTGAACTTTCCCGATCGTATTTAGTACTACTTTTTGTGTATTCCTTGGTTGGTGCTTGTCTTGTGACCGAAGGAAATGTATTATTAGAAAAAGAGAGGATGATAAGATATTGAGTGGAAATAGATGGAAATGGATAAGTTCTCATGGAAAAAAAAATTTAGTTCATAGATGTTCTCCTATTCTATCAAGCTATGAAACAAAACATACAACTACTGGGAGAAGGAATTGCAGAAGGAATGAGCACAAGAGGAAATATTGAGGCAAGAGTGGCCTGACTGGCCAATGGAAGTGCTTGTTGATAAGGAAAATCCCCTCTGCGGACATAGGCGATCCCTCTAGCCCTAGGGTGGGTCTAGCAACAAGGGAACATGCTGGATTTTTGGATTCCTAGCTTATAAATGAAAGACGAATTGGGATAGATATCCTACCTCGGTCCAACGCTTTTGTCGTGACTTGCCACAACGATCCTCCGATATTTGTCTTCACATGTCACGGTCCGTTAGTGATGATGTACACGTATCTACACAAAGATCAAGTGAATGATGGCAGCATACGGGAATATACCTTCATTTACAACTATTCGATTGGTCAAGGAGAATCAAACATTTTTCATATAATTGAACACAAAATTGGAACCAAAATCCAGTCATGTATTATTGATAGAGAAAATAAGTTTACAACCTTAATGACTTGAAGTTGCATGCCTCCTTCGATGGGTTCAGTCAGGTGTGTCTCAAGCATTCATTTGAGATTGGACTCAATGAGGCAATGGGCCTAAAATCTCTCTCAACAATGGATTCTTCTTTGCCTTCTTTTACAAATCAGCTATAGTAATGACTGTTCAACTAGCTGAATCAATGTCAGAATGAAGAATTTATAGGAGAGGAGGAGGTGGTTTGGGATCCCACATGAGGTGGAGGGGAGGTCTATCCCTTTGGGGAGTTGTACAATTATAGGAAAAAATGGGCCAAAGGGAGAAACTCGACGTTATTCAGTCGAAAAAACCATGATGACTCCACTCACAAAGTTGTTAAGCATGGAAAATTCATTTCTAATTAAAAAAAAATTCCAAAAACAACTCGATGCGAGTGCCCTTATGAGACAGAGCGAAAAAGGGCGCGAAGCCTAGTGTTAATTTCTCCATGGGCATGAGGCCATAACTGCCTACCAGCTCCAACCCAAAATAATATGTTTGAATTTCTGTTTGAGAAATGAGAAACATAGAAGATGTTCTTGACATGCCAAAGGATGCAATGACACTCATGGAAAAGTATGACAATACACAGAAGTCATTGAAATGGTCCTCCAATGTTCGGGATGGGGATTGCAGGGACAGTGACAAAATACTGTGTAACATACAAATTGCAACACATTGCCATGAGGTACTGATATACCTTCCTTACTAATATTCATGTGAGACCAAACTGTAAAATACTCCGAATTGAGAAAAAACTTATGGTCTCAGTAGTTTGTAATATAGTTTACAAAGATACCCTTAGATGAAGCCGTGGAAGCTATCAGGGAAGTTGCAGATCCCCAGACTGCTAAGTTAGCAGAAATCTATTTGCGCTCAACTTTCTTCACTTTCCAAGGAGAGATTTTTGAGCAAACGTCTGGAGTAGCCATGGGTTCTCCTCTATCTCCCATAGTGGCCAATCTCTTCATGGAAAAATTTGAGAAAAGGGCCCTAGACTCGTACCCTCTTAAACCTAAATTCTGGATTAGATTCATGGATGACACCATTGTTGATTGGCCTCATGGAGATGAAGAACTAAAAAATTTCCAAAACCACCTTAACAACTTATCCAAGGATATACAGTTCACCATGGAGGACGAAGAAAACAACTGTATCCCATTCTTGGACATACTTCTCATCAGAAATAAAGATGGTTCCATTGGACATAAAGTATTTAGAAAAAATGCACACACAGATAATTATCTCCATGCAAACTCACACCATCATCTGACACAGAAGATGGGGGTACTTGTGACTCTTTTCACTCAAGCCTTTAGAATTTTCGATGACAATCACATAGAAGAGGAGATTGCATACTTAAAAAAGGCATTCACTAATATGGGTTACAGAAACAAGGACATCATTAAAGCCATACAAAGAACTAGATCTGGAAACAAAAGAAAACCTCGTGATGAAACCCTAAAAACTAAATCTTACCTCCCTTACATCCAAGGGGTCACCGATAAGCTTTCCAAAGTTCTCGCTAAAAATAACATCGAAACCTCATTTAAGCCGCTTAGGACAATCAAGCATGCGATGAAATCTGTCAAAGACAACCCTGATCCGCTCTAGCAAAAAGGTGTTTACTGTATTAATTTCTCATGCGGAAAATGTTATATAGGAGAAACTGGAAGATATTTCAAGATCAGGCTCAAAGAACATGGTTCTGACATTAGGATTGGGAGAACCAAAACCTCAACACTGGCAGATCACTCGAATAAAACTCTCCACCACATCTGCCTAGAAGATGCTAAAGTAATAACCAATGAAAATCACTATTATAAAAGAAAAATACGAGAAGCCCTTGAAATCATCAAGCATCCAGAAAACCTCAATAGGGATGGAGGTTTAGAAGTCAGCAAAAATTGGGTCCCCTTATTTTCCCACTCTTGAAAAACTTGTCCTTTTTCAAGGTGTCAACCTTGTCGTACTTTCTCGTCACCTCCC
Source organism: Pinus albicaulis (assembly GCA_034641835.2). Lineage (NCBI taxonomy): Eukaryota > Viridiplantae > Streptophyta > Pinopsida > Pinales > Pinaceae > Pinus > Pinus albicaulis. The sequence goes on along the minus strand of CM076572.1, from coordinate 96,561,432 downwards.
TCGGCTTCCCTTCCTATTAAATCTTAGAATGTTCTATAGACTCTTTCCTTTCCTGTTTAAAACCCTTGCCACTCTTAAACCCTCCTCCCCCCTTCTTTGCCTTCTTCTTTCCCTTCCCTCTCCGTTAGTAACCCTTCCTTCACTTGATATTAATACTCTAATAACCTTTACTTGTCCTCCTCTTGCTTAGGAGTTTAATTCTTTATACTATTTTAAATTACTAAAACTTTGATGACAAGTAGCATGAGTTAACCCCTTCCTAGGTTTTTAGTGTTAGACCCCCTATATTCTAATCTATAACCTTCCCCTTACATCGCCCCCTTAAAACCTTTTCATCCTTATTATTAATAAGAAGGAACTTTTACAAAAAAAGATTTTAATTTAGTACCATTAGTATTAGTTATCTTAACTAATACTAGTTTTATTAAATTAGAATTTGTCCCTAAAATTAAAAATGATAACAATTGAACCTTGATATGTGTGACATACTTTAATTAATCAATATTATAACTAAAAATTAAATAATATTAAAATAATATTAATATTTTAATACAAGCATAATAAATTAACTATAGTAGTTCTTTAATTTAATTAATTTATATTGGTCTAACCATAACAATAAATTATTAATGCCTTTAACATTCCTTAAGTTAGGTCAATCAACCGTTAATATATATTACTAGAATATAGGCGAAGCAATAATAAAAATTGATATACGTTGCAATGAACGTTAAACTGTAATCTTTAATTTAAATTTAATTCTTTAAATTTAAAATTCTAATTATTAGATGGTTGGTCGGCTGGCTCCCTGCACTCTTAAGTTATATATATGAGATATTTCCTCCTCTCTTTTCTACAGGATTTATCCTAATGATGGGTCTGGTTTTGGACCCGAAACGTAGACATAAAAATGCCCACTGTGGAGATTCCGAACTCAACATCTCAAAACTCACACCACAGAAATTTAAAATCTATAGTTTGTAATATGTATTAATATCACATGGATCGCATGTTGCAATCATTTATCCACTCAAACTACTTAGAATCATGTTCTTGGTGTCTATACCCTACAATATCATTTGATTAATTCAACACATGGTAGCACAAGATACCTATAGGCAACTTTATGGAACCTGAATCTCTTAATTTTGATGTATATTTCCCTATCCTTTAGATTCTATGGGAAATAATTCTTATTAAAAACATCTCTTATGGTTATCCATTACATAAGAGTGTCATTATCTAGCAAACACCTGGTATCTGCCACGATAGGTGCTCCTAGTCTTGAACTTTCCCGATCATATTTAGTACTACTTTATGTGAATTCCTTGGTTGGTGCTTGTCTTGTGACCGAAGGCAATTTATTATTAGATGAAGAGAGGATGATAAGATATTGAGTGGAAACAGATGGAAATGGATAAGTTCTCATGGCAAGAAAAATTTAGTTCACAGATAATCTCCTATTATATCAAGCTATGGAACACAACATACAACTATTGGGAGAAGGAATTGCAGAAGGAATGAGCACAAGAGGAAATATTGAGGTAAGAGTGGCGTGACTGGCCAATGGAAGTGAAAATTGTGTAATGGACGAGGAGAGATATTGAAAAATCTTGATCAATAAAGGAAAATATGAAGGCTAGGGTTTGTGATTGCGCAATGCAAAAATGCCGAGGGAGAGAGGCTAAGTGAATGTGTAGTTTTCAGTTATAGTGGGTAAGGGTTGACAATTTGCTTACTGGAACTTCTAAGTGCATAGTCACAGATGGAAGATAGAGGCCCATAAGTGACTGGAATTGCACAATGCGTAGTTGGAGAGAGAGAGGACTTGAAAAGTATGTGTTTTAGATTAGCAAGGGACAAGGCTAGAGAAATGCATAGTTGCAGTGATGAAGAGGAAGATCAAGTCAAATTAAGCTAATTATGGATCAACAACAAGAAATGAATATTGCGAGAAGATAACATGCATAAATAGACTGATTTATAATGATAATAAGAATGTTAAAGGACTTAGAATGAAAAACAACACTAGAAAAGAAGCATGCAAGATAGAATTGACACATGAAACAACTAAATATAGTAAAAATTATAATTTTTATGTAAAAAGCAAGGTAAAATGATGCTTGCGAAAGAAAAAAAGACAAAAGAGAAAGTAAAAGCAACAAAAAGTGATGGCTATGAAACTTACCTGAAATAACAATACACATGTGACCAAAAGATCCTTGTGCTCAAGGAATGTGAAGAGCTCCAAAGATGAGTGTGAGAATGAGATCTAGGATAGATTTTTATATAGGTGATCACTTGTAGATCTAGGGTTATGGTTTTGCGCATGCATGCCTAAAATTTAGGAGTTAGGATTAGAAACTACCACTTGGGACTGAGTCAAATTTAACAAGTGTGACACATAGTCAACAAGAGTTGCACTATTGCTATCCATCAAAAATAAAAATTCCTATCCATAGTGACTGTGAAGTTGATTGGATCAAGGAATTGTGTAGTTCATTGACAAAAGGAACCAAGCAGTGAACTAGCTCAAGGGATTGCACAATTTCCTATCACAAGAGACTGTGAATTCTCTGTCAGAGAGGATTGTGTAGTTTCTCTAGTCAAGTTATTATGCAGTAACTAGTAACATGGGGTGCACAATTATGATTAGAGAATAATGACTATCAATTCAAAGTGCACAACTAGGAGCTAGAAACTAGAAAATGCAATATCAAGCAGTTGCAACACTTGCGATCACTAGAAGATGACTTGACACTTAGAAAAACTAAGACCAAGGGTGACTTGAGTAACTCAAATCAATAGTTCACAAGACGAAAGGGAGGCTCTAAAATTAGAAATAAGAAAAATTTTGGAGGGGGTTTTAGCAGCTACAACAATTTATTAAGCCTACAATTGAAAGTCCAACTGATTTTTTGGGTAGTAAAAATGACCCCCCCTTCCACAACTAATCTGATTGAAAGATATGAAAGTAGCACTCAAAAGGGAAATATTTTGCATTAAAATTGACCTCTGAGTTGATTGAATCACAATTTGAAACTATGGACAAGATACAAGAAGAAATTAAATAATCCCTGAACAAAGGCGCGGAAGATAACAAGATTGGAGAGCCAACTTCAATTGCCAATCTGGTATTGATTCAGGATGTCTCCCTAGAACACATTACCAATTTCCTCAGGTCACCACAAAATGTGGTTATATCGTAGATTAAATTTGAAAATGAAAAAGAAACACTAGAAATACATGTTGGAGATAACTTTCTAGGTCACCAAAATATGATTGTTGAGATAGTACTCTCACTAAGACCAATCGAATTTAGCTTATTCAAAAATATTACAGAGGAAGAAAGGAATGTAGAAGTGGAGGAAGAAACAACTTTTGGGTTTACCATTATTGACTTAGCACCAAATGGGAACTTGAAAATAATCCCTCCAACGACCTTGCAAAATTTCTAAGGCATGGATACAAAAGATCCAAGTGCTTTTTTATTTGAATTTGACATTTTGTGTTAGAGTTATAATTGTGTGGATGATGCTAAAGAAATATTCTTTTTCTTGCAAACATTGAAGGATTTTGTGTTAAGATATTTTATCATTCTTGGGGGCATACTATTAGAACTTGGGATGATATGAAAACCACTTTTATTAAAAAATACTAGGATTATAATAGAACTAGGGACTCATGAAATGATATTTTTAAGATGTAGCAACAAGAGGAGGAAAGTATCAAGGACTACATTGAGAGATTCCTGTATAATTTGCAAAATACTAAACAAAGTGAACTAAATGGGGATACAACATAAACTATTTTCCTGAAAGGAATACATGAATAATACATAGATGTGCTTATTATTATGGGTTTTGGTGACATTTCTCATTTACCATTTGATTTTTTTTTTTTTTTTGAATCATACCAGAGATATTTACGAAATAGAGGAAAAAATGGCGAGTGGACGAGGGATACTCTTTCAAGGGTCACCAAATTTTCTATAGGGGAAGCAACAAGGATGGAATTAGGTAATTTGTTATAATTTTTCAAAATAGAAATATTTGGTGCTCTAGTTCACAATTATATGCATTAAAAAGTAAAGAAGAAGAAGAAGAAGAAAATAAAACATTTTCTATCTTTTGTTCTCTTTGTAGGAAGAGACATCCTTTGTTTGTGTAGATAATCATGACATGGAAAGTTGGCTCTCACTCCTAGGACTTAGATCTATTTATTAAGGAGACAGTGAGACAATTGAACCATATTTTCAAGTTGCACAAAAGAGGCCTTGGCGGCCACATGCACAAGGTATGTCACAAGACCCCTCATCACAATTTTTTCCATTACATAATCTTTGACAATGGAACACTTAGATGCATTTGCAACCCACATGGGCTCAGCAGCATACTGAAATTCAACCCTGATAACATAGTTGTCAAGGGAATACTTATGAGAATTTACCCCCACAACAAATTCCAATGCCTTATCTAGATTACCTTCAATATTCATAGTACTCCCCACCAATGCAATAACCATACCCTCTTATGCAAGCACAAACAAATCCTCCTTAACCAATAATTCCCCAATTACTACAAATTAAAACCCTCCCAGACCAACATAATTACCTGCACAATCATTCCCCAATCTTAATAATAAAGCAACTCAAACGATCTACAATGTCGAGTTGCAAACCTTCCTAACCTATCTATTGATTATTTTTCCATTGCAAGATATACATGCAAGATCATGGAAGGTACTTAAACAAAAATATCTTATTGTTGTCATTAAAGAAGAACTTGAAGGGGAGGAAACTCCTAATTAGATAACCAATGCTGATCAACTTGAGGATGTGATTACTCATACTACTCAAACATATTCTGCTTAACATTTAGAGAAACCTCTGGCACCCAAAAATCCTCAATACCTAGAGATGTTGGTTATAGATAAACTTGTTGTCCATCCTAAATTTGATTTAGAAGCATAATTGAAAAATATATGTTCAAAAATTCCCCTATTACAAGCCATAAAATATGTACCCATTCATGCAAAAAACACCAGGAATTATGTATCAAGAAACCTGGAATAAAATGAATTGATCCCCATATAATTCAAGTTGTAGGAAAAATAGCCAAATTAATGTTAATAAAAGCTTTCACGGAAACATATATTGACCCTGAACACCCTATAATCATTTTTTTCATCAACAATGTTCCTATAGAAAATACCCTAATTGGCCTAGGGGTGGCAATGAACATTATGACTCACAACTATGGAAATTTTTCAATTGGATAGTCTCCAATATACACCCATAATGCTTGAACTTGCTGATAGATCTCAAATCAAGCCTATTAGTGTTTTAGATAATGTCATGGTGGCTTTGGATTCATGGGAATACCCTGAGGATTTCTTAATTATTCAACCGAAGAATACCATGAAAGGTCACCCCTTGATCCTTGCGAGGCCTTGGCTAGCCATAACTGATGCTTTCATCTGTTGTGGATCTAGAGAGATGACAATATCTAATGGAGCTTCTATGAAGAAACTTATCCTATATCCACAAAAAACATTTGGAGTAGAATATTCCTTGTGGGTAATGGATCCTTATGAAAATGAAGAAATTACACAACACCTTTTGACCATTGGAAAATCTAGGGGATTAGAAGAAAAAACATAAGACAAATTGCTAAACTATTTTAATTTACTACAAATTGTGAGGGGAAATTTTAAGGATGGAAATTTATCTTAAAGTTAAAAAACCTCACCGAATCTTACTACTCCCTAACATGCAAACTATAAAATATTTGGAGATATCTTTATAAAAATATTGAAATTTATATTTATTTTATATAAAATGTCTATAAAATTTAAGCGATCTTTAAGGTAAAATATTTTTATACTACAAAATTTAGGCGAATCATTTTTAGAAAAAATGGAAATTGGTGAATCATTTGTTTGGAAAAAGCATGGAAAATTATCCCACTTGCGAATACCCTAAAATTTTCCATGAATATTGTATTCAATATATTAAATCATATCTAAGATATGATCATATCCTTAGGAGATATCAAGAAAATTGTGACCTAGCAAACTCATCATCTTTTCGTGTATTGGTTATTAAAGAAAGTTCATATTCTTGCATCATTCCTATTGAAATATATCTAGGAAAATCTTTAAACATCAATCTGAATATTAACCAAGATAAAAAAGAATAATTAACTCGTGTATTGTAAGAATAATCTAGTGCATTCACATGGGATTACCAAGACATGCATGTCAGTCACCCTAACACCTTCATACATCATATTTACCTTTAAAAAATGCTAAACCGATCATGCAACCACCATGTCACATGAACCCCATTTTGAAAGACATTGTAAAAGAAGAATTGCAGAAATTATTGAATGCCAACTTCATATATCCAATATCTGATAGCAGGTGGGTCTCACCACTTATGGTTGTACCTAAAAAATATGGTAAGTGGAGGTTTTGGATTGATTATTTATGGTTGGATAAAGCAACCTTGAAAAACTACTTCCCACTGCCATTTATTGATAAGGTATTGAAAAATATATAAGGTAAACAATACTTTTCCTTTCTTGACAATTTTAGTGGGTATATCCAAATTTGGATTGCATTAGAGGATTAAGAAAATACTACATTTATGTGCCCATGGGAGATATTTGCCTATAGAGTTTTACCATTTGGTTTTTACATTGCCCCTACCACATTTCAATGAGAAATATTGGGTATTATTTTTAATTTAATTCATGAATGTTTAGAAATTTATATGGACATTTTTTCTATTTTTGGTGATATCTTTAAAGAAGCATTAGATAACCTCGAAAAAGTTTTGATTTGATGTAGAGAAGATAACCTTTCCTTAAGCAATGTAAAGTGAAAAATATTATTTACGGAGGGGATTGCTCTCAGAAATCACATTTCTTGTGTAGGTATCAAAGTTGATCCAATAAAAATTAAAATCCTCATGGACCTTGTAGCTCCACATTGACAAAAAGAGGTAAGAAGTTTTTTGGGTCATGCTGGCTAGTACAAAAATGTTTATTGAAAATTTTACGAACATAGTTACACCTATGTTAAAATTAATTTATAAGGATGTTGTTTGGAATCACATCATCAAAATTCTTTTGAAGCTTTGGAGGAAAAGTTGTTTACAACACTAGTTGTTAGTGGTAAATTTCTGAGTGGATGTGCCAAAAATTTAATTTTATTGTTGGTGACTAAACAACCTAAAAACAAAGAAAGTGCCAAAATGAACTCCAAGAAAAACGAACCATACTCAACAAATGTCTTCAGATCTACATGAAAATGTTATTGGAGAACCTTGCAATAAAAGGACAGATTCTGAAAAACAAATATTAAGCATTGCACAAATTAAATCTAATAAAACGCCAATGTTTTTATTAATTAAAATAATAAAATAATACTTGAGGAGTGAAACAAAAATGACTTGGGTTAATACTGTCTCCTTCCATGGGAATGTTCTTTGATGTCCCTTATGCTACTAATGGCTGCTTCTCTCTCTTCTCCATATGCAGATGGTAAATGGAATTATGAAAAAGGAAATGAGAGAACTCATGATGGAGATCTTAAAATTTGTAGGTTCAAATGATGCGATGATAGTGATAATTTGTAAATGGTGAAGGAAAAACCTCTCTTTTTATAATAAAATGCTAGATTAGACTAGATCTTATCAGATAATAACATATTTGATTGACAAGATCAAGATCTAACCTTTATGAGTATTTTATTATTTTTGTGAGAGGTTTAAAAGATTATATAAATGAAAAATAATATTTATTTAAATAAATAAATAAAAAAATATTGATTAATTGAGTTAATTAAGAAAAATGGGTGAAATAATTAATAAATAAAAATGATTTATTAATTATTTCTAGGAGATATGGTCAAAATAAGTTAGAAATAATTACTAAATAATGATTTGATAATTATTTCATGGGAGAAAAGTGTAATGATTAAGGAATAATACATAAATATTTTTTTTTTAATTCATGTAGAAATGGTAAAAGTGGGTGAAAATAAAATCAATTTTTTTTACATAAATGGGTAAATATATAAAATAATATGAAATTAGTTGAATAATTTTATGAGTTATTTTCATGTGGTAATGGAAATAATTTAGGAAAATTGGTTCACTAAATTATTTCTTATGGTGAAAATGGGTTTTAATGTGTAAAACCCAAAGTATATGGTGTATAATTTCGATCATTCTAGTGGAAAATGGCTAGGTGATCACTTTTTACGGTGATAACAGATTTCCTCTTAATGTATGAGTGTTAAGAGCACATTGTATGACCAAAATAAATTGTAGTTCTCCTTTCACTAGAAACCAAAGGGGGAGTCAGTGGGGGGAGAGAGAGAGAGAGCCATTGAAAAAAAGTGAAGAACCACGTGTAGAGGAGGCGAAACTTACTTGTCAAAGAAAAGTATCCATATGGTGTGTACATGATCTCAATAAGGGGGGGGGGACACCATACCCACCGAGAAAAATCAGTACAAAATATATTAGTGTGCCCATCAATGTGGGTCTTAGCAACATGATACATAGTACATAATGCGTTGGCATCAATGGGCCAAAAAATGACACAATGATATAAAAAATCCCATATACACGTGCTTGGAATGAAAAGGTCAAGTATAGTACAATAAATATATTGAACTGAGTACATAGGACTAAATGCCCCCAAGCTGATGAGAGGGGGAGATCACAACCAAAGAAGCCCTGCTGCATAGGGAAGTGCTTTGAAGATCCAAATGAGCCAATTGAAGGAGGGGCTCATATGGTGGACCCTGTGAATGGCGGAAAGTGAGCCACTCAAATGTATTGAACTACATTTGAGGCTTAATCAAGAACTGCTTATGTCCGAGCATGTGGGGGAATACCGGAAGGGCCACCACCCTCATGAAGTTCGAGAACAACTCACACACACACGGTAAATGTTGGGATAATATATTGAAGCACTAGACCATCAAGTGTATGATTCTCGATCATGCGATAATGAGTTGGATTCAAGCACATGAGAAACAACCAAGTTAAAGGGAAACAATAATTCCATTTTCTTGATCTGAAGCACCCATCATGAAGAAATTGGATCCTATTATGAATATAATTTTGTACAATACCATCCAAACATTAATTAAAAATCACAGACATACAAGGTATCATACTAGTCATAAGAATGGCTTTTAACATCACCATTCATGATTCAAATATTTAAATGTAAATGTAATATACTTATCTATGTGTCTTAAATTATTTGGTAACTAAAGGAGGGACTTACACTCTCCACCCAACCACAGGCCAGCTGTAAAACAAATTTCTTATAGTTGAACACCCCCTGATCTAGGTCTAATGTCTGAGGAAATGTTTTCTCAGAAAATTCACACTGAAGGTTTGGTTAAACACTCAGAATATGGATCCCATTATCCAAGTGGCTTATTAACCACCCTCTAATAGTAACGACCAATATGGTTTATTATATATACCTACAACAAGCACTAGAGTGGTTTATCAATTATTTACTAGTAGTAAGCACCATAGTGACCCACTCTTTCCTTTGAGTTCATTCACAAGGATTCGCCCAAGGTCAGATGGGGTATTTCTCAGTCTCAGGAGTTGGAATCTCACATCTAGGTGATTTATTAGTTGTCTTTTCATAATAAGCACCATAAGGGTCTGATGTCCATTGTCCAAGTTGTATATTATATACTCAACAAGCACCACAATGACCTAAAACTCCCTATACACTGTGATTTATCATTTATACACCAAACACCACAATAGTTCAGTCTTCCGCTGAGCCTCCCAGTAATCCAAAAATTCTTAGACAACACATTCTGGTGGCCTCACACACAGTTCATAGGGGATTCACCGAAAAAATGATAGGCTTGATGTACCCCATGCATAGGGCTATGTATATTAGCTCCGAAATCGCTCTGTATTCTAGTCCTAATGCTCAATAAACTCACATTCTCTAATGATTAGTTGAGCACATTTATAAGGGAGAAAAAATTAGTCTAGGAAAAAATTCAGGTGAACTTAATTAGTAAGAGAGAGTTTGAGAGCCAAAATATCAACCCACCAAAGAGCCCCCCTCCTCCTTCAGTTATGCCTTTATCTAATTGTTCCTAGCATCCCTTTGTGTGTTTGGGAGGCCACATTCTTGTCTCTTCGATGCGTTAGGGGAATAGGGAACCATTTTCTCCTCCACCACCTAAAATCACATCTCATAAATTAATTGTCAATACGTGGCTGAATCAGGTCTATATCATCACCTCCAATCATATCTCATAAATAAATTATTAGTGAGTTTTTTGATCAGGTCTTCACTATTGTCTCCAATCACATCTCATAAATAAATTATTAGTAAGTGGCTTGACCAGGTTTGCACTACTGTGTCCAATCACATCTCATAAATTAATTGCCAATAAGTGATTCGATTAGTTCTACAAGTGACAACTCATTAAATTAAATATTTAAGTTCAGGGCCAGGTTTGTAGCATTCCAAGCAAGCAACTCCATCAGAAATTGGGGTTCCAAAAAGTTGTCCTCCCCTTCAATTGATAATCATAAATTAAATTTAAATGTTTAAAACACATTACATTATTGAGTCATGGATCCTGTGCCCATGTTGGAAATACAATCACATTTTTGAATTAAAAAAATGGGATAAATGACAAGGATATCACATCAATAGTAGGATGCAAGTTAATTCTCCCAAACCCTAAAACAAATAATGGAAATCCCAAGGATTTTGAAAGAAATTCTCCCCCTTGAAAGCTTAGGATTCTAGTTATTATATGTTGTAATATATAGGATACCACTCTCGATGACTATATGTTACATTATCTTAACCTTGATATAAACTTATGGTACATACATTATACTTTGAGGATCTTAGGTTAAGGATCCAATTATTTTTACTATTATTGTTAGTGGATATGATGCACCAGATTGATGTTGTTATTGGTTGTGATGTTGATTGTGATGTACCTTTTCATGATTATATGTAATGATGATGATGATTTTCTATATGTTTCCATGTTTAGATATTTTGTTGAGTATCTACTTATTTTTAGTTAATGTTATATTGAAGATTATGTTTTGTGTGGACATGATGATTTCGATATTGATATTCTAGCATGTGTAAATATATAAATGACTAACCTTATGAGAAGATACTATTGATGGATATTTGAGTATGGATAGAGGCCACCTAGATGAACATGCATGTGATGAGTAAAAAATCTATGGTTTTATCGATGCATACTATTAATACTAGAATTAATTTTTTAAAATAATATTCTATTATGATTTCTAATGTCATGTTAGTAGATGCAGACATAGGCCAGTTTCTTGGTTGATGGAATCACATATGGGTGATGGTATTGTATAGGAAAAATGAATTTCCATGGGAGGGGTGGGACAACATCCTTGATTCTACCCGCCAGTATTCGTGTCGTGGCTTGGGATGGAAGGTATTGTGATGCTTACACCTTGAATCTCACAATGTCATGAGGGTGGACCCTGAATTGAATCAGTCATGAGGATTTATTGAGGGGTCCACATCAAGGAAAATTCCTTGATACTCTGCACCATTATTATCACAAAAGAGGAAGACATATGAGATGACAGTGGTCTCCATCATCATGCCCATGTTCCTCTATTTAGTCACGAATGCCTGAAGGGAAAGTGGTGTCACACCCTTGGATTCTCAAGAGGAAATTATTGAAGGGCACAAATAACTTGGAACCCTTGGCATTAGGAAAAGATTGGTGGTAAATGATGGTTCATGCTAATTAATTAATAAGCACTAAAATACACAATATAAATAAAAATCTACTAAGGAAAATTTAATTCATAAGTTAAAAGCTTCGGGAAGGGAAGAATATGTGTAGATGTAAAAGTGGAATCTAATAAATATTCTGACCAATGATCCTTACACTTGGAAAACCTTTAAAAGTAAATAAATAAAAAATAAATAAATCCTAACTATCTAAACTATCTTGATACAAAGGGGAAAAGGGGAGATGAAGTCAAAATGGAAACATTAATTCAATGGAAATTAATACTCAATAATAAAAGGTGATTGTGCATGCAATTAGATAATAATAATTTAAAAATTAGAGAAAATTAATTTCATGAGAGAACCTCCATGTGGAAAAAGAATAACAAAAAAATAGTCAATTAAGGTTTTAACTTGAGGAAAATTAGGGAGTAGTTAGGGGACAAAAATATGAAACCTAAAAATTGACTTAAGTTAATGAAGCACCTAATACATATAAGGGGGAACTAAATTGGGATCAAGGGACAACTAGGAAAAGAAATATGGAAGCATGCGTGGGGGAGTGAAAATATCTTTTGATCAAGAAATTAATAGAATAGTTACATGGTAGATTTGATGAGGGGCTGACACATGGATAAATGAACAATGAAAATATTGGAGTAAAGAAAACAATTGTTTTTCATTAGGTGCCAAATGTCACTATTGAAACTTTTTATAAAATAAGGAGAAATTTATGAGAAAGACACTCTTGAGAACCTTTTTGTTGAATGCATGTTCTAATGATTATTTTCATTTTGCGATACTGTGGCATCACTTGTGAGTTAATTCCCCTTGTAAACATTTTGCTTGTAATTGTATGACAATAAATGAAATGGCTAAGAGAGGGACATGGATTCCATTGCTTGAGGAGGGAGATTGTTTGAGAAAGTTGGTTGTTTTAAATATCAATCATGGGATGATTGAGAGGTTTTAATGGACCTGACTATGTTATTAAATCTGTTGAAAGTAAGGACAAGCCCATGTTTTTGTTGGGAAAAGACTACAAGTAAGAAATAAAAAACTAATGAAGGTATGGGCTACGTTGTTGAGGTTCTTGGTCTGCGTAGGCCCCCGACAGGGACATATAGTTGATCTATGGAAAAACGAGGAGGATATAATCCTTCATTAAGCTAGAACAACCATAAGAAGAGGAGGCCGAGAGGCTCTTATTGAAATGAGTAGAGGAGGATGAGAGGCTCCTGTTGAAAAGAGAAGAGGATGCCAAGAGTCTCTTGCTGGAAAAATTAAATGATACATGATTCATTCACACATGCAAATAAGAAGGGAACATGAATAAAGGGGAGGCCGAGAGGCTCTTGATGATTAAGTTGAATTGTTGAAGAGGGGAGGAAAGGATAAGAGGACTTAGGGAATTCAGGGAGAGAGAATCTTAGATGAGGAACCCAAAGGGCTTGCTGGCTGAAAATCACTGAGCAATGTATATTCCTTGTAGGGATGATAAATCCATAAGAGACTATGTTGGTTGAAAAAATTTTAGAGGTGGAGGCACCCAAGGCTAGTGGAATGATAACACCTTATGGTAGTTTCATGGGGTTTGGATGAGAACACAGGTCGGAGTTACAATGATAATCTACTGGAGAGTGCAATCACATTCCTTCAGAGTTAACACGATTGATAAAACCTCCTTATCATTAAATCTCTCTCTCTCTCTCTCTCCACATATGAATTAAGACTCTGTGTCCAGGTCCCCAAATATGTTAGGATGTTGTATTATAAGTCCCTCTGTATAAAAGAAAATTGTTCCCTGCTTGATGTGAAATTATTGAATAACTAGTGAGTGAAGGTAATGTGGCCTTGAGACACCTTGTTTTAGCTGATAATATTGGTTTAATCCCCTGAGTGGACTATGGTTTTATGTGAGTGAAGTGGTTCACTATGTTTATTTTCTTTTTGGTAGCTGGTGTGTGGAGTGAGGTAACCTAGAGACACCCTACTTCAGCTGATAATATCAATTTAAAATTCCTATTAAAGCACTCTACCTCATGCTCTGGAATTTTTCTCGGGGGTGACAACTGCAAGAAAGACCTAGCTGCAATTTTTCTATGGTTGGGTGGAGAGTTGCGTAGGGACCTTCTTATGACAACCATTTTTTTTTAAATTTACAATTCAACGTAGCAATCAAGTTCCCACACTACTTAAAATTTACATCACTATTGAAAACACATGAATTGAGATGGATACATCAATATTCATAAATTGCAATTCAACCACCATGACATTCACATTTTCATTCTGGTCATTATAAATACATCAATAATCATATAAAAAATTATGAAGACACAATGTACCATTCACGAAGGAGTGAATTGTTGGTTCTCGACCATGCTGTTGCTTGTGCTCCCTTGCTTCCATCCACGTCCAAATGTAAATGATAATGCATCATGAACAAACATTAGTGACCCAATGATTGACCTCACATCATACTCCTTAAATACTTTTCTTCCCCGCGGACCCCCAAGCTGCAATAGGGCTATACAATCGAGGTAGAAATATAGCTGATGGAGAAGAGAAATATTGGCTCAAGAGTCCTGATCTGAAAGGAGTGTATTAGTTTGCTGTGCTAAGTTTCCTTTCAGTAATAAAAACATGTACAATTTCTCTCCATTTGTTTTCTTAAGGAATGATCTTTTAAACCATGAAACATAGATGAATTTGTGAGTTTTAAGCATGAAAATAAGCCTAAATAACACTCTACAACAATTTATAATAGAGAAATAAAATCACACATAAGTTTTACACAGTAGGCATGATGAAGTAGTTCACCCCTCTTGGGTTACATCTACTAGTCCAGCTCCCAATGGCATGTCCCTCTTTGTCATTATGCTAAAAATTGAAAATACATGTGTTTACAAGCCTCTAATGGCTTTTTTCTTTGCACCAGTGGCTCCAGAATGCTCAAATTAGTTTAGGTAGACTATTGTTTCACCCAAATTGGTCGAAAATTGACCTCCCAAAGTGTTTTTCCCAATATCAGCTAGAAAAACTCCACTAAAAGTGGAGACTGCACTTAACTACTGCTAAAAATAGCAAAAACTCAAAAAATTGGTGCAGCACTAATTATACCTCTAGTTTAAACCATATGCATTTAATATTATGGTTAGTGGTGGGGGTGGCCACATGCCAACCCCCGCAAACCCTGTGGTTACAATAAATTGTAGCGGAACTCCATGGAGCGGAACTGGAGTTTGCTCCTTTAATCCCAGAGTAAAACTCGTGTTACAGTTAACCGCGCAGATAAAATGGTAAACCATCACATGTGATAGCTTGTAGTTTAATGATGTGGTTTGTTTGGAACTGTCAGAGTAATACATAACCGCCGAAGCAACTATCCATGTGAATGGATTGCGACTTGAGTTTTAATGCTATGAGACATGTGGCAGCCTACGGACTTTCCACGTGTCGCCCATCCAACAGTGCCTATTAAAACCCATACATCTCCATCCAATGGTCTAGAAACAAACTTCGTACAACCAAATCAATGGCCCAGAATAAGCCACGTGGCAAGATCTGATTGGTTATGAGAAAAAGGTATATTTCTAGTATATGCCACATGTTGACTGGGCATTCCAATCACCCTGTCACAAAAATTTAAGTTGTTTAGGAAAACGAACGGAACACGATATCTTCATCATATGACATCGATTTTTCGAACCATTTGTGGTGCCGAAATCGCAACGATGAGACCTTTCCGGTCGCTCAGGTCCGATACAGTTTCGAGAACTTTCAATTTTGAGCAAAACACATGATCTCCTGATCACACCTCCCCATTGGGAAGCTTTTGGGCCCCAAAATAATTTAATTACCTATTTAGAAGATGATGGTACAACTCCCTCACCTTTTCAACTTCCATCAACCTTGGCTTACTTGGTTTGTTGCCATTGAGCCCAATTCGAAAATAATCGACACTTCCCCTCTTAGAAGTGCGTGTCCTCGTGTCAAGGATGGAATCCTCCTTGAGCTCATCCAGAAATTATGGTGAGAAATATTCTATAGATGGTAGTTGAATATCACTCCCTTGATCATCTATCAAAGGAGGCTCATACAAATATAAATTTTCCACATTGAAAACATAATACATTTGCATATATGAAGGCAATTCAAGTTGAAATGCATTATTACCAACTTGTTTGTGATCTTAAATGGACCATAGCAAATGGGCTTGAGATTTTTACCTTCTCCTTGCATCCTTTCTTTGCTTATGTGAAACCATACCTCATCTCATTCTTGAAACTTGTGATCAACTCTATGTTTGTCATGCCTCTCCTTGTATTTTCTTTTACTCTTCTCAAGTTGTTCTTGAACTTGTTGATGAATAATCTAAATTTTCTCAATGAAATTTCGAGCCTTGTCAATATCACTATGCCCATCAATTGAAAAATCCTTCTCAAAGATGAAGTCTAATGGCGATTTCGGCAAATACCCAAAGCAGGCTTTAAAAGGTGAAGTATTTGTAGAAGAGTGCTTGGCTTGGTTGTAAGTGTGCTAAATGTAAGGCAGTTGTTCATCCCACAACTTGGGATGTTTACTGCAATATCCTCTCAATAGATGCACATCGGTTCTATTCACCACCTCGGTTTGGCCATCAGTTTGTTGAGATTGCAACAAGATGATGAGCTTAGTGAAAAGAGTCGCCTTCACTAAGTGGGCCCGCATGCTATTTTTTGCGTAAAGTCTATTTTTAGACATTTTGATCATATTCTATGAGTTGCAGGATGCTATTTGTGGATGGTTGGTCAAGTTGGAAAAATATATGGACTTATATTTTTAGACATATTGGGCGGAATCTATTTTTAGATTGCCAGTCTAAAAAGAGATATGTCGAATATTATTAGCTCTTAATAATATTTGGACTCTAAACATTATCTTATTCTCTTGAGCACTTGCTTAAGTGCAAGCGATGTGGCACAGAGCCTATTGCAGGAATTACACTATTCTCGAGGGTTAAGTGGAGCTATTGTATGGAGATTTCATTAGAACTCATGTGATAGAGTTTGGTGGAGTTGTAGAAGCGCTGGTGAGTTGGGTGTTCGCCTTTACCTGCTTAGACATGGCTGAGTTGAAGGTATTCAGTCTAACCGATTGGATGTTAATCAGTGATGGTGTGAATTAATTAATAATTAATTCACTAAATATTAACTCATTAATCAACTGAAGAATACATCAGTTAACTACAGTGCATGGATAGTTTCAGTGGAGACCAATGGAGAGGTAGGTGAAAGAGCAGGTTGACTATCAGTTGTGACTATAGTGATGCATTGATTGCATCCATCACTCAGTGTAGATGCCAATGAGGATTGCGTGAGAAAGGATGGACCAATTCGAGTTCATTTAGAGCCATTATTTAGCATGGATTGCGTAGTAGAGGCAGGCTAGCAGGTGGCAGAGATCGGTGCCTGGATTTGCTAGATCAGGGCCTAATTAGTGTGTAGCGATTGTATTGTACTGAGAGCTTGTGAGAATATTTGTATGAGGATTTTTACATGATCTCTATGACATATATTATATACAGATAGTTGGGTTTTTAGCTTTAGGCTTTCCCGTTAAAACACTGTGTTCATATGTGTGAATTTTTATGGTTTCAATGTGTGCATGCAATTGATTTAATTTTCGCATATGATGATCAATGGTAGAAGAGATTATGTATTGTGCATGAATTTAAAATAGTGTGTGATCAGGAGAATCTTGGATATATAACATATCAATTATATAATTTCTACATGGTATCAGAGCTATATTGATCATTGGAGCAATTGCAAAGTATTGAAGAGGTTGAGTTTTGTGCTGGTGGAATTCGAATTTGCAGCAGTGTTTCCTTGGTGTCAAAGTTGAAATGTATTTCAACAGATTGCGATTGGAGTATACCCTTGAGGGAAGCTTGAATTATATTTCATGGAAGAATAGGATGGAGGTGGTGTTGGAGTATAATGGGTTGAAGGAGTTCATAGATGCAGAAATTCCAAAACCTGCTTCTAGAGATGCTACCGCACTTGACACATGGAAAAAGAAGACAACTAAATGTCTAAGGATTCTATTGGAAGGTGTGAAGGATCACATAGTGTCCAGCCTTGATGGAAAGCTTCTCCATTCTTGATGTGGAAAGCTTTGATAGACTTTTTCCAAAGCAAGAGCGACCAGAGGAAGTTGGTGCTCAAAGATAAACTCAGGAAAATAAAAATGGAGAAAGGCGACAATATACCCAAGTATGTCACGAAGTTTTTCCAGTGCAGGGATGAGATGGGAAGTGTGGGGGTTACTGTAGATGAAGAGGAATTGGTGAGCTTGGCTCTTGTTGGGCTTCCGAAGAGTTGGCATTCCTATGAGGACTCTGTCAATGGTCGGGAGAAACTGCCAGGATGGGAGCAACTTTGGTCGGATCTTGTGCAGGAGGAGATAAGGCGGAGTACTAGGGATGGATCTTCATCGAAGAATGAAGATGAAGAAAATTGCACTTTAGCTGCCAAAGCAAGGAAAGGGAAGGGAAAGAAAAATCCTTCTCAATCTGGTGCAAAAGGAAAGAAGCAGGACATGTCCAAGGTGAAGTGCTTTCACTGTCACCAATATGGACATTACTTCACTAATTGTCCACAGAAGAAGAAAAATAAGCAAGCTGCTGGATCTGTAGCTGGAGAGGCCTTAGCCTCACAGTTTGAGCTGGATTTTTTGCTGATCGCTTGCTTGGTTTCAAGTGTGATGGGATCAATGTGGTTTATTGACAGTGGTGCGTCTTTCCATATGACCGGAGACAAATATTTGTTTACTGATCTGGATGAGAAGGATCTTGGAGTGCACATTGAGATGGGAAATGATGGTAGATACAATGCGACTAGTATCGGGACCATTTCCTTTGAGAGGGAGTCTGGTAAACCCTTCATATTAAAGGATGTCATGCATGTTCCAGGATTGAAGAAGAATCTGATCCTTGTGGCGATGTTGGAAGAAAAGGGATATGATGTTGTCTTTAGCGAGGGAAAGGATTTCCTGCGCAGTAAGGCAATTGGTGAAACCTGGAGGATAGGGTTTCGAGTTAAGAATCTTTATATATTGTAGGTATATGGCTGCGCAGCAATGGCAGGCAAGGCAGAAGGAGTGTTGAGCCGAGATGAGGGTGAACTTTGGCACATGAGATTGGGCCATCTTCACCATGGTTCTTTGAAAATTTTGTAGCAGATTTCTATTGGGCTTCCCAAGGGTACACTTGCGTAGTCAGATCAGTGCAAGGGATGTACTTTGGGAAAATTTGTGAAAGCCACCTTTCATGAGAAGGATAGTCACGCCACAACGATCCTTGAGAGAATTCACACAGACGTGTGTGGACCTTTTCGCAGCGTTCGGCGTTGTGCCACGCATTATGATATTTGTTGATGATTTTTCTCGTAAGTGCTGGATCTTCTTCATGCAGAAGAAGAGTGAGACATACTCAAAGTTCTGTGAGTTCAAGGCACTGGTTGAGAAAGAATCGGGGAAGAAGGTGAAGGCTCTTAGGAGCGATAATGGTTGTGAATTCATCTCTGGCGAATTCAAAGAATTTTGCAACGCAGAAGGAATTCGAAGAGAGCTCATAGCGCCTCATAACCCACAGTAGAATGGGGTCGCGGAGTGAAAGAACAGAGATCCGTGGCACTCAGTTCAGCGGAGGCCGAGTACATGGCAACAAGTTTAGCTGCATGCGAAGCTATATGGATGAGGAAGATCCTGGTCGGGTTGTTCAGTTCACACTTAGATCCTTCTGTGATATATTGTGATAATCAAAGTTGCATCAAACTCTTGGTTGATCCAGTATTTCATGATAGATCTAAACACATTGACATCCGGTATCATCATATCAGAGATTGTGTGCAGCAAAAGATCATGTTACTATCATAAATTCCTATGGAGGATCAGGATGCTGATATTATGACGAAGGCGCTCACTAGGAGCAAATTCAAATACCATGGAGACAGGATCAGGGTGGCAGATAATACCTATCTTTTTGAGAGGGAGTGTTGAGATTGCAACAAGATGATGAACTTAGTGAAAAGAGTCGCCTTCACTAAGTGGGCCCGCAGGCTATTTTTGGCGCAAAGTCTATTTTTAGACTATGTCTGTTTTTAGACATGTCGATCATATTCTATGACTTGCAAGATGATATTTGTGGATGGCTGGTCAACTTGGAAAAATAGATGGACTTCTATTTTTAGACATATTGGGTGGAATCTATTTTTATATTTCTAGTCTAAAAATAGATATGTCGAATATTATTAGCTCTTAATAATATTTGGACTCTAAACATTATCTTATTCTCTTGGAGCACTTCAGTTAAGTGCACAGATGTGGCACAAGAGTTGACAGAAGGAATTATGCTATTCCCGAGGGTTAAGTGGAGCTATTGCATGGAGACTTCAGTTAGAACTCATGTGATAGAGTTTGGTGGAGTTGTGTTCAGTTTAACTCAGTTAGACACCGTTGAGCTAGTTGTATCTAGTCTAATTGATTGATACACTAGTGAGAATGGTGTGAATTAATTAATAATTAACTCACCAAATATTAACTCATTAATCAACTGAAGAATACATTAGTTAACTATAGTGCATGGACAGTTTCAGTGGATACCAGTGGAGAGGTAGGTGAAAGAGCAGGTTGACTATCAGTTGTGACTATAGTGATGCATTGATTGCATCCATCACTTAGTGGAGATGCCAATGAGGATTGCGTGAGCAAGGATGGACCAATTTGACTTCATTCAGAGCCATTCTTCAGCAAGGATTGCGCAATAGAGGTAGGCTAGTAGGTGGCAGAGATCGGTGCATGGATTTGCTAGATCAGGGCCTGATTAGTGTGTAGCGATTGTCTTGTACTGAGAGCTTGTGAGAAGATTTGTATGAGGATTGTTACATGATCTCTATGACATATATTATATATAGATAGTTGGGTTTTTAGCTTCAGGCTTTCCCGTTAAAACACTGTGTTCATATGTGTGAATTTTTATGGTTTCAATGTGTGCATGCAATTGATTTAATTTTCACATATGATGATCAATGGTAGAAGAGATTATGTATTGTGCATGAAGTTAAAATAGTGTGTGATCAGGAGAATATTGGATATATAAAATATCATTTATATAATTTCTACACAGCTTGCGGATGAAAAACATTACTCTTTTTCAACTTTGTGTCCATCATCTTCTAAAGATTGGACCAAAAATTCCCAATGAATCTGGAATCACTGTCACTAACAATAGAAGTTGGAAAACCATAATGAAACCATACATGTTGAAAATAAAGTTCAAAAGTTTGTTCAGCAGTAATTGTTTTCTTACATGGCATAAGTATACACATTTGACTGAATCTATCCACAAGTACATAAATATAATCATGTTGTTTTCTTGACATAGGTAGACCTCCAACAAAGTCCATGGAGACACTCTCCCATGGCCTTGATGGTACCGGTAGTGGCATGTAAAACCCAAGCTTCCTATTGCTAGGCTTGCTTTTTGCACACATAGAACAACCTCTTATAAAACCTGACACACTATCTATCATGCGAGGACAATAGAAATACCTCTATAGATGTGCCACTGTTTTGATTACCCCAAAGTGTCTAGGAAAAAGAGACGAATGAGCCTCTCTCATGACACTAAGTATCTCTCCTTGTGGTATACAGAGCTTGCCCAAATGAAACAACAAATTGTTATGCATGTGATAATCATTTTTTTCAACTTGATTCCCTTCACTCAAACTAGCATACACATATTGAAAATCAGTATCAGATGCATATTGTTTTATGTAACTCTCATGTAAAATAGAATTGTTTTTAAGTAAAGTAGAAGCACTTATAATTGGCCTTGAAAGCATATCAACAACTTGATTGAAAATACCTTTCTTGTACCTTATAACCAAGTGAAACTATTGAAGAAACCCCATCCACCTTAAATGTCATGATTGCTACAATTTTGTTTGCGACTGCAAGTACTGTAATGGTTGGTGATCGATATGTATAATCGTCTCTTTACCCATCAAGTAGTGTTTCCAGTTCTTGACGCTTTGTACCAACACATACAAATCTTTATCATATGTAGGATAATTAGTTACAACACCATTGAATGTTTCAGAATGAAAAGCGATAGGCTTACCATGCTGCAAAAGTACTGCACCCATGGCATAATCACTAGCATCAGTTTGTATCACGAATGTTTGTCTCAAATACGGTAATGCAAGGATAAAAAATGAACTGATATTGTCTTTTAAAGCTTCAAAAGCTTGTTTCTATTTGCCTCCCCATTGGAAGCATTTCTTTAGACTTGTCACTACATGCATAAGAGATGTTATGGCAGAAAATTTAGAAATAAACTTTCTCCAATACTGAGCTGTGCCTAAGAAATTTCTTACCTCAGTTACTATTTTGGGAGTGAGCCAATTCACAATGGCTTCCACTTTAGAAGGATCAATTCTCAACTCGCCTCCTCCGACAATGTGTTCCAAAGAAACCAGAGAAGTCTTTCCAAATTGACACTTAGACATCTTAAGAAATAGTTTCTCTTTCCTCAAAACATCAAGCACCTTTTTCACATGCAAGACATGTTCTTCTCTTGTTTTGTTGAAAATGAGTATATCATCTAAATATACAATCACAAAGTCATCAATAAATTGACGCAAAACATTATCCATAACATGGATTAAAGTCGTTGGTGCATTACACAAACCAAACGGCATAACCAACCACTCAAAGAGTCCTTGTTTGGTTTTGAATGCAGTCTTCCATATATCACTTTCTGCAATTCTTACTTGATGATATCCACTTTGTAAATATAGCTTAGTGAAAAATTTTTCTTCTTTCAGCTGATCTAGCAAATCATCTATCCTTGGGAGTGGGTATCGATTATTTACTGTTATCTTGTTCAAAGCTCTGAAGTCTACACACACGCGCAAAGTCCCATCTTTCTTCGAAATCAAGACTATGGGTGAACCGCATGGCGAAGTGCTTGGCCTTATGAGTCCCTTGTCCAACATGTCCTTGATTTGCCTCTTTATTTCAACATTCTCCATTATCGACATGCGATACATATCGATGTTTGGAAGAGGAAAATCTTGTTGCAACTGAATCTCATGTTGAATCTCCCTTTTGGGAGGCAATCCTGTTGGCTCTTGAAACATCTCGTGATGTGCATCAACTAAATCATATAAATCTGATTTAAAATTATGATCACAATCCTCAAATGACTCACAATTAACATCATCTTTAGGCTTAACCATTAAAAGAACAAAATACTTACTTGAATTCACTAGCCTCTTTAGCTGTCCAACATTTACCATTGAAATATTTGTTTTCTTGCGATGTGCTCTAACAATGTACTCCTTGACATCTTTGAATAAATGGTATTTATTATCATGGCGATAGAAGATCGCTTTCCTGTCATACAAGTAAGCATTTCCCAACAAAATACCTGTAATATCAAGCGAAACCACATCTAATTCAACTGTATCAACAAAATGTGCTATTATTACAAAGCACAATGTGCACTTCTTTGAAACCTGTAAATTTGCATCCTTACAAATCTAACCAAGTGGATATGGTTTTGGATGTGGAATGGTCTCAAGATTAAGTTTCTTGTCCAAGTCTTCAGAGATTATGTTTTCTTGTGACCCACTATCAAACAGTGTGTCAATCTTGATATGTTTGGATATTACCCTCACATGAAACAGTTCAATTCTCTATTCTTCATTTGGAGCTTGTATGTGACAATTTTATGTACTAGTATTGGGTTTTGTTTCAATTTATTTCCCCTTCATGTTATTCAATCCCATGGTTGTAATTTTATATTCTTCACCTGAATCCTTTCCTAAGTCATGTTGAGTTTTAGCTGCAGTTTTCTGCTTCCCTTTGTTATTGTTCTACTTGGGTCTCTTTTCAGGATGTAATTTCCAACATTTTTTCTCTTCATGGCCTTCTCCTGAACAATGTTTACGAACCACTTTTTATCCCTCTTTCTTGACAAATGCATTCTTTTTGCCCTTACCTTTTGAGGTATTCTATTTTTTTTCCCCTTAAAATGTTTCTTCCTACTCTCATCAATAATGTTTTTCCCTCTAGCTTCTAGATGTGTGGCCTGAAAACAAACTTCATCTAGACTTGTAGGGTTAAACATGAGAATAGTATGTCTTAGGTAGCAATGTAAGCCACCTATGTACTTGAGAAAAGTATCTTGGCTCTGCAAATCTACCTCTAATAAGAGAGCTCTTCTCTTAAATTATTGAGTGCAGTATTGTACATTTTGTCCTTTCAATTGTCTAAAAATTTGCCAGTTCATTATGGCTTTCTACATGTGAGCTAATGGATAAAAATATTGTTTTATTGCAGTAATGAAATTAGTCCATGATAGAATAATAGTACCATGCTTTTTGATCTCCTCCTTTGTCTTGGCTTCCCACCAAACAAGAGCTGCACCTTCCATCCTCAATGAAGTTAGTTGGATTTTGGTGTCATCATCATGAAGGTTCCGAATTCTCAAATATACCTCCAATTGCCTAATCCAATTATCAAGCTTTTCTGCATTGACTTCACCATTAAATATTGGCAATTCAAACTTAACATCAAGTTTCAAAAAGGAATTTTACCAGTGTTCTTTGACTTGTGTGACTGGTGTACTGAAGATGAAGTAGAGGATGATGATGATGAGGGTGAGGATGGTGACTTTCCACTGCCTCCATTTCATCCATTCCCCTCTTTGATTTATCTTCATCATTGTGACCTCTTGATAATCCCTGACATTCCTTGTGAAGTTTCGATCCTTTTGTTGATCAGTGGTTGTCATTGATGTCAACCCAAGCTGCACTAGGGGCTACCCCAATCTTGCATGGTAGTTTTTACCTACAAAATTACAATATTATGGGTCAAGAATATTTTTTATGGCTTCTACTTTCCGAGATTTTTCTGTTGATATATGGCACGCCATGTAATTCTTCATGGTTTGAGAGATATTCATGTTTGAAGTTTGTAACCCCAGTTAGTGGGCTAAAAACCCATGGGTTGTGGCATGGGTCATTGAAAAGTAAATAATTAATCAGTTTTAAGCTCCTAAAATTCCTCCCACATTCACTTTTTGAAGCCCCTCTCAACCTAAGCATTTATATAAATTGTGATCCTCATATCATCCTTATGTAGGGATTTCGATATCTGAAACAGGTCATCGTGGAATTTTCGCTCTAACATTTTTTATACGAAGGTTCAGAAGCTAAAATTTTTATGAAGCGAAGCCAAAATCTTGAGGAAGCTCCTGTAAAAATTTCAGACCAAGGTACGTAACATTTTCGGAGATATGATCTGTGGAAGTCAGTGTTTTTGTAGGCTCCTGAAATTCATCTCAAAGAAGTGACCTTGGGAAAATTGTCATAACTATTTCTCTGAGTATCAGATTGGAATTATGTAAAAAGTGGAAGATAGTACATGGGTTGTAGTTTTATCTATATCAATTTTAGAGCCTAATGAAGAAATAGTGACACGTGGAACACCGTACAAGTTCTCTCTACTAAAACAGTCCATAATTAGGGCATTGTGAGAGATTGGGCATAACTATCTCTTGAAGAATCCAAATTGGGTCAGACCCATGGAATTGGAAAGAAGGCTCAGAGGAATATTATAGGGAATAAAATCACATATTGGGGATCTAAGATAACAGAGATACACCAGATTCAATATCGAGCTCCTAGAAGGCAAGAAAAAGCTAGATCATGTGTTTTCAAGGGCTGCAAATGACCAGAATTTATAGGGCAGCAAAGAAAAGCAAGGTGCAGTAGAGGGTAGCATGAAAAGAGCAGAAACCAAGGTGAATAAATATAGCAAGAATTTCACCATATGAAGTCTTCAAGTGGGCAACGCTGCATACAGTCATTGTAAAGGTATCATTGTAAAAATTATACAAGTATCTATTTGCCAAGAGTTGAAGAGGCAGTGTCGGGAGGTCTAGGATGATAATTAGGTGGTTGTGTCATAGTTGGGGTTATGGTATAGTGTGTCTTCTTCTTCTACATCATTCTTTATCATTGTAAATTGGACCATTTTCCCTAGTATGGGAGTCCATTCTTCTTTTATTCTTCTATAGGGTGGTAGGGTGGTGCTAGGATGGTGCATGAAGTGACCAATAGGTTCAAGCTTGTGAAAAATTCAGGGTGGTATGGTGGTGCTAGGGTGAGTTGTAGCTCATTGGGTGTTGGGGCATCTGTTCAGTTGACTACTCAAGAATCTCGGGCATTGGAGCGTCCACCCAGTGGGAGCTGGAGAAGAATGTTTTTCTAGATTCTAGGAAGTTGGAGCTTTATTTTCAATTGGAGTTGAATATTAAAGAATTACTAGAAAAGCATTAGGTGGTTTTTGTCCCGGAGTGGGTTTCCACCTTAAAAACTATGTGCATTTGTGTTCCTTTTGTTTACTTCTATCATTGCACAAACAATGATAATAATTGAAGATTAACTAATGCTCTAATTGAAAGGAATACTGATTCACCCTCCCCTCTCAGTATTTCCAACAATTGGTATCAAAGCTTGGTTCATTCAATAGTAGTTTAACAACTAGGAGGTCATGGATCATACCAAGAATGGTGTACCTCTGTTCAATGAAAATAATTATGCACTCTGGAAAGGAAGAATGGAGGTCTATCTCTTGGCACAAGGTTATGAAGTATGGGACACTATTCAAAATGGATTTACATCAACTGCAGATGAACAAGGTAAGAAGAATTTGGTAAATGATGAAAAATCAAAGAATATTATTATCAGTAGACTTATTGAATCCGCTTATCATAAGGTGTTGGGTTGTAAAACTGCCAAAAATGTATGGGACAAGCATGAGAATATATATGCAGGTGACTCAAATGTCAAAGAAGCAAGGCTTCAAATCTATAGAGAAAAATATGAGCAACTCAGAATGAAAGAATATTGTAACATTGCTGCATACTTCCAATACGTTGTTGAAATAACCAATACTCTGGAAGGATTGGGAGAGCCAGTTGATGAGAAGACTATTATACGAAAGATTCTTAGAATGTTACCATGGAGATTAAACCCAAAGGTATCGGTCTTAGAATATTGTGAAAATCTGAAAAAACTCAGCAAAGAGGAATTACATGGAGTTCTCATAGCATATGAAATGAGACTTGATGAAGAAGAGGGTACTTCGCATCTAGAAACTGCGTTCATTGCATCTAAGAAAACCAATAAGGACAAACAACCTTCAATTGAAAAGACATGCACCTGCAAGTGTGAAGAAAAGGGAGATGATGAAGAAGGTCTTTCAGATGAAGAATATGCTTACTTTACAAGAAAACTAAAAATTGGTAAGGGAAAATTCAAAGGTAAACTTCCATTGATATGTTTCGGCTGTGGTGAGGTTGGGAATTTCGCATCAAAATGTTTGAATAGAAGTGATGGCAACTCAAAAGGAAAGAAAGGATTTAATAAATTCAACAAGAAAGGATCCAAAAGAAAATTTCTCTCTAAATAGGATGGCTCATCATCTGATAAAGACAATGACAACGAAGAAGAATCCAATGAGAGAGTATTGTTTATGGCCAACCACAATAAACAAGAGGTATCAAACAATGAAGAAGAAGGGTTGATCATAGAATAATTTTCTAAGGAAGCAATCAATCTTATAAAATATCTCAAGGCTGAGAAGATCCGTTCCAATACTCTTAAAGAACGAGTTCAAGGTCTCAAAATTGAAGTTGAAGAACAAAAATGCATTGAAGAGTCACCTCAAAATATGTTTGAATAAAGCAACCAAGAAAGGGAAGAATTAGAAGTCGAAGTTGTCTCGCTGCGTAAGGAAGTGAAGAAGGGAAAAATTATTTAAAACTATGCCAATAGCTCAAGGGCATTGGAAGAACTCATCAACAATCAACGATCTTACAATGACAAAACTTGCCTCGGTTACAAAGAAGAAGAAGCAGGATCTTCTACAACAAAATACAATGAACCTATGAGATCTGACATGCATGTAGAATTCATTGGACAAGATTCACAAGAACAACCTTGGAAGACAATTCCTCGACGAATATTTCCATCCAGGTACCAACATATTTTTTATGGCTATTGTTATTCATGTGGAAAATTTGGTCATAAAGTTTTAGAATGTCGCATGTACCCTAGGAACCAATACAATTCCAGGAGATATGCCAAATATGAACCTCCCAGAGCTCAGTGAAACATCAATAGATTTGAAAATTTAAGAAATAATATTGAATGTTACAAATTTCGAAACTTTGGACACATAGCCAGAGATTACAGACTTGAAAATCCTCCAGAAGAATCTTCGAAGCCACAGAAATAACAAACATGGAAGAAAAAGAAGACTGATAATTGTGCTCTCGCTCTCAAGGCTCAAAACAAAAAATATGTGTGGTATGTTGATAGCGGTTTCTCAACGCATATGACTGGAGATAGAAAGAAATTTGTATCTCTGAAAGAGAAGAAGGATGGAACCGTGTCCTTTGGAAATGATGGATCTTCAAATGCTATAGGATCAGGTATTATCACTCTCGGAAGCAAAGATGCTCTAGCCAAGAATGTTCTATTGGTTGAAAACATGAATCACAATCTGCTCAGTGTTGGAAAAATGTGTGATCAAGGACACACAATACTATTCAACTCCACAAAATGTGAAATTAGGAAAGGTAGGTATGGTGAAATTGTGGCTACAGCAAGTCAAGCTCCAAATGACATATATGTTTTGGATGAAGCAACTAAAGCACGTCTAATAGCTAAAGAGTATGATATAATATTTGGTAGCAATGATGATCGACTAAGTAAGAATTTTTCTACAAATATGAAAAGTGATTTTGAGATGTCTTTACTTGGTGAGCTGAAATACTTCTTAGGGCTTCAAATATCTTAGCAAGAGAAAGGAATATTTATATGTCAAGCAAAGTACATCAAGCAAATGCTCAAGAAATTCAAAACGGAATATTACAAACCCATCCTTACTCTGATGGTAACAGGTTGAAAATTGAGCATAGATGACTCATCTAAGGATGTGGATCAAAGGTTGTACAGATCTATGATTGGTAGTCTTCTATATGTAACAACCTCTCAGCTAGATGTTATGCAAGCAGTTGGACAAGTAGCAAGATTCCAAGCAGCACCAAAAGAATCACATATTATTGCCATCAAAACAATTTTTCAATATCTAAAGGGAACAATAGAATATAGCTTGTGGTATCCTAAGGGTAACAATCTCATTATTCATGCCTTTACCGATGCATATTGGGCAGGAAGCATTGATGATCGTGAGAGTACTCGTGAAGCATTGGAATATCTTCGCCAGAAGCTTGGGATTCTCCCAAGTTCTCATTAGATTTTCCTTATTCATAATATAAAGGGGGAGTGGAAGTGTGTACATGTCTACAGGATGGTTTTGTGTCAGGGGGAGTTACACTTTGACATTGATGTCAAAGCAAGAGAGAATGTTGTAGGAAGAGGTGTCTTGTTCATAGGGGGAGTACTTATGTTGCCATCAATGCCAAAGGGGGAGATTGTTGATCAGTGGTTGTCATTTATGTCAACCCAAGCAGCATCAGGGGCTACCCCATTCTTGCATGGTTATTTTGACCTAAAAAATTACTATATTCTAGGTCAAGAATATTTTTTATGGCTTCTACTTGTCGAGATGTTTCTGTTGATATATGGCACGCCATGTAATTCTTCACGGTTTGAGAGATATTCATGTTTGAAGTTTGTAACCCCAGATGGTGGGCTAAAACCCCATGGGGTTGTGGCATGGGTCATTGAAAAGTCAATAATTAATAATTTTTAAGCTCCTAAAATCCCTCCCACGTTCACTTGTTGAAGCCCCTCTCAACCTAAGCATTTATATAAATTGTGATGCTCATATCCTCCTTATGTAGGGATTTCGCTATCTGAAACAGGTCATCAAGAATTTTCGCTCTAACTTTTTTCTACGAAGGTTCAGAAGCTGAAATTTTTATGAGGCAAAACCAAAATCCTGAGGAATATCCTCTAAAAATTTTAGATCAAGGTGCGTGATATTTTCGGAGATGTGATCTATGGAAGTCAGTGTTTTTGCAGGCTCCTAAAATTCAACTCAAAGAAGTGACCTTGAGAAGATCATCATAAGTATCTCTATGAGTATCGGATTGGAATTATGTAAAAATTTCCAGATAGTGCATGGGCTTTAGTTTTTTCTGTATCAATTTCAGAGCCTAATAAAGAAAAAAATGACACGTGGCACGCCGTACACGTTTGCTCTACTAAAACAGTCCATAATTAGGGTATTGTGAGAGATTGGGCATAACTCTCCCTTGAAGAATCCAAATTCGGCCAGACCTGTGGCATTGGAAATAAGACTCAAAGGAATACTACAGGGCCAAAAATCACATATTGGGGATTTGAAACAACAGAGATACACCAGATTCAATATCGATCTCCTAGAAGGCAAGAAAAAGCTAGATCATGTGTTGTCAAGGGATGCAAAGGACCATAATTTATAGGGCAGAAAAGCAAAGCAAGTTGCAGCAGAGGGTAGCATGAAAAGAACAACAACCAAGGTGCAGAACAATAGCAAGAATTTCACCACATGAAGTCTTCAAGTGGGCAGCATTGCATACAGTGATTGTAAAGGTATCATTGTACTAAGTCATTGTAAATGCATCATTGTAAAAATTGTACAAGTGTCTATCTACCAAGAGTTGAAGAGGCAGTGTCAGGAGGTATAGGATCATCATTAGGTGGTTGTGTCATAGTTAAGGTTATGGTCTAGTGTGTCTTCTTCTTCTACATCATTCTATATCATTGTAAAGTGGACCATTTTCCCTAGTACGAGAGTCCATTCTTCTTTTATTCTTCTATAGGGTGGTAGGGTGGTGCTAGGCTGGTGCATGAAGTCACCAATAGGTTCAAGCCTGTGAAAAATTCAGGGTGGTAGGGTGGTGCTAGGGTGAGTTGTAGCTCATTGGGTGTTGGGGCATCTGTTCAGTTGACTACTGAAGAATCTCAGGCGTTGGAGCATCCATCTAGTGGGAGTTGGAGAAGAATGATTTTCTAGATTCTAGGAAGTTGGAGCTTTATTTTCAATTGGAGTTGAATATTAAAGAATTATTAGAAAAGCATTAGGTGGTTTTTGTCCCGGAGTGGGTTTCCACCTTAAAAACCGTGTGCATTTTTGTTCCTTTTGTTTACTGCTATCATTGTACTAACACTGATAATAATTGAAGATTAACTAATGCTCTAATTGAAACTGATTCACCCCCCCCCCCCCTCTTATTATTTCCAACACCTTCTCCTTCTAGTCTTTCATTCATTTCTTGATAAAGTACTCTCACCATTTCAGTCATGTCAAGGAATGCTTTCCTGAACACTCTTTATTCTTCTTTGGGATCCACCCCTTCATGGGTTTCTTCTTCTCCTGGAGGCATGCTTAATGCTGCTTCTGCTTCTTTTACTAGGTGGTGGAGAATGTGGCAATTTTTCCCTCCTTTTCCGTGGCTCACTTTGAGAACCTCTTGCTTCCACCAATTTTCCTTCTCCTCTCTTAAGCTTGAGCCTAGTAAGCATGTAAACCCTTGAAAACAGTTAAACAAATCTTTTCACACTAAAAACCAGAGATTAAAACCTAGCTCTGATACCAACCTGATCTGAAAGGAGTGTATTAGTTTGTTGATCTAAGTGTCCTTTTAGTAATAAAAACATGTACGATTTGTCTCCATTTGTTTGCTTAAGGAATGAGTTTTTAAACCATGAAACATAGATGAATTTGTGAGCTTTAAGCATGAAAATAAGCCTAAATAACGTTGTACAATAGTGTATAACAGAGAAATACAATCACACATAGGTTTTACACAGTAGGCATGATGAAGCAGTTCACCCCTCCTGGGCTACATCTGCTGGTCCAGCTCCCAATGACATCTTCCTCTTTGTCATTATGCTCAAAATTGAAAATACATGTGTTTACAAGCCTCTAATGGCTATTTTCTCTGCATTAGTGGCTCCAAAATGCCAAAATAAGTCTAGGTAAACTCTTGTTTCACCCAAATTGGTTGAAAATTGACCTCCCAAAGTGTTTTTCCCAATATCATCTAGAAAAAATCCACTAAAAGTGGAGATTGCACTTAACTGCTGCTAAATAGAAAAAAATTTGAAAATTGGTGCAGCGCTAATAATCTCGCCAGTCTAAACCGCATGCATTTAACATTACGGTTAGGGGTGGGGGTGACCACATGCCAACTCTGCAAACCCCGTGGTTACAATAAATTGTAGCGGAACTAGAGTTTGCTCCTTTAACCCCAGAGTAAAACTCGTGTTACAATTAACCGCATGAAGAAAATGGTAAACCATCGCATGTGATAGCTTGGATTTTAATGTCGCAGTTTGTTTAGAACTGTCAGAGTAATACATAACTGCCGGAGCAACTAGCCATGTGAACAGATTGCAACTTGAGTTTTAATGCTGCAGTTTTTGAATTGTCGGCCATATAAAATGCTACAATTTTAACACTTGTTTCATGTGATCGCAATGTTGGGGGCCGCCAACGAGTTGGGACCACTAGCGGTCCCCCCCCCCTCAACTTCAAAACATATACACCATAAAATAAAGCGGCAGAAATATATGTTAAGAGCCAAGTGATAGGAGAGACGGTAGAGGACTTTGCATGCATGCCAGAGGTCGCGGTGTTGACCCCCCCCCCCCCCCCTTGAATCCACCAAAATTTTATATAATCCTCTTGGATACACGTGGAAGCCTTCGGACTTGCCACGTGTCGCCCATCCAACGGTGCCTATTAAAACCCATACATCTCCATCCAACGGTCCAG
Source organism: Pinus albicaulis (assembly GCA_034641835.2). Lineage (NCBI taxonomy): Eukaryota > Viridiplantae > Streptophyta > Pinopsida > Pinales > Pinaceae > Pinus > Pinus albicaulis. Next base: position 96,528,766 of record CM076572.1, on the reverse strand, counting down.
AAACAAATTTCGTACAACCAAATCAATGGCTCAGAATCAACCACGTGGCGAGATCTGATTGGTTATGAGAAAAAGGATTATTCCCAGTATATGCCACCTACTGACTGTACCTGCATGCTGATTGGGCGTCCCAGTCACCCTGTCACAAAAATTTTAGTTGTTTAGGAAAACAAACAGAACGCGGTATCTTCCTCATACGACACCAATTTTTCGAACCGTTCGTGGCGCTAGAATCGCAACAACGAGACCTTTCCAGTTGCTCAAGTTCGATACACTTTAGAGCACTTTCAATTTTGAGAAAAACACATGATCTCCTGATCAATTCCCCTGTATAATGTACTTCACCTCACCAAAATCACTATAGTTTTTAGTCACTCACAATAGCATTATCTCATCCATCTAACAATAGGGAAAAAAAGGGTCCCTCTCCCACAGCTTGCCCCTTCTTTTATATGAGGCTTCATAGGTGACACTTGGCACTCCATGCATAAACAATTATTTTTATTAATCCAAAAATTTGATTATTCACCCACCCATGTGTAACCCTATCATCAAGGCTCTCCAAAATTATTTACTTAAAATTTAATTCAAAAATAATACTTTCCTCACCCCAACATGACTCCCTATTTCTTCTCCTAGTTGTATCTTGATTCTCCCTTTATGTTCCTTAATTTGTGTTCAACACTGAACTCAACTGGTAGGTCTCATATTTGGTCCCCCAACTAAACCCTGGTTTAACTCAATTTGACTCTTAGATGAAGATCCTTGTGTTGGCTCTTTCCACATGAAGGTTCTCTCATGAAATTAATTTCTCTAATTTAATTTATTATTTCTTATTTTCATTCACCACCGTCTTTTGTTAATGAGGTTAAACTATTTTAGGATTAGTATTTCTAATTAACTCTATGCCCCTTCCCCCCTTTTTCTTATTAAAACATTTATGCACATTACCTACCTAATATTTTCCAAACATGGGAAGGGTAGAGTGTTTAGTTGGTCCAATATTTTATTTTTTCCTATTCTCCCTTTACCCCAAGTTTTATTCTTGATTAGATGGCTCGGTTTAAACACCCAATTTACCACGTTATTTGAATTAATATGATTATCATATATTAATTATATTTATGTAGTTTCTTCATAATTCCTAGGTTTCCAAGTCGGTCGTGCCCTTCAAGAAATTCCCTTCTAAGTTCCAAGGGTGCCACACCAATCAGTTTCTTCTTGATTCCAAGGGTGCCTAGTCGAGCGTGCCCTTCAAGAACTTCCCTTGAAGTTTCAAGGGTGCCACGTTTCTTTCCCTTCAAGCATCCAGTGACTACGAGGGGAAGATATAGGTGCAATAATGGGGATTGCTATCCTCTCATATGTCGCCCTCTATATTGAGACTATTGGTGCTGGGGATTGAGGAATTTGCCTCAATGTCCACCCCTTAGTGAAATCATCGTGAGCAACCCAATTTTGAGCCTGCACCCATGACATCATGATTTTTAAGGCAAAGGTATCCCACACCTTCCAACCCAAGTCACAATGAGAGTGCTAGTGGGTGAGATCAAGGGCACTGCCCACCCCTCCCATGAAGTTCCCTCTATATATACAACCCCATCACCCATGTGTGAGTCATTCGGCCAAGAAACTAACCTGTGCATGCAACCACTATCATGTCATTAGAATTCAGATCAAAATTTTAAATTGAACTTTAAATAATTCTTGAGACAAAAATATGTAATTTAAACCAAACCATAGGTTTTTGACTCATCACATGAAAGTGCATCTAGGTCGTATCCTGCCACACTCAATGATCATCAGTAATATTTGATTCATAATACTAGTTAACAATATAGTTGTGTATGCTAAATCATCATCGTGACACAGTCATCAATATATTTTTAACTAAGAAATAACTAATGCAAAAGTACACATAATGAATCCATCATATGAGAGACATAGTCATAAAACATGTACATCATAATTATTATCATCACCCTTGGAAAAATAATTATTATCACATCCACTCATAATAAGAGTTAGTTATCTGGGTCCTCAACCTGAGGTCCTCAAAGAATAACGTATCAAGGATAATGTAATATCAGGGTCAAACAACTAGAGTGGGCACTAAATACATCATGGCATCAAACTGGAAAAACTATTATTATCACATCCACTCTTAATAAGATTTAAATATCCAGATCTTGAACCCGAGGTCCTCAAAGAATAATGTATCAAGGATAATGTCATATCATGTTCAGACAAATAAAGTGGGTACTACAAGTTGAAGTCCCAATCTCAATTGCTGAGCACATTTAATCAAATCAGTATACTCAAGATTTTCACCTTGAATGTTAATCATATGTTAAATGTGTGGGCTTAAGGCTTGTTTTGATATTGGTTCAATGTGTGTCTCCAATGCTTATGATATGTTATGAAATGTGATTTTTTGCATGCTTGTGGAATGCAATTTCGTATTTTGGTATATATTTAATGTGATGGGTATGCCTGTGATCTAATATGCAATGTGATGTCATGGACGATTAAGGAATATTTATTTTCACGTAATATTCATGAGTAAATGAATGGGTTCTTGTATGCATTCATGAGATTATTCTTTGTTTATTATTAGTCCAAGAGAGATGTAGGTCTCTGGACTATTATGGGTCTAAAATAGGTCCACTGAGCTTAAGTATAAATAGAGGAATATATATTTTTTGTATTTATTTTGTAATTAAAGGATTGGCTATTAAGCCTCATTTTATCAATGTTAATCTTAGGAAGGATGACATCTCTATGGTTATAAATAATCTACACAAACACACATGAATATAGGATGGGCCAAAACCTTTATAAGCTCATGAGAGGCAACTGAAAGTATATTACATATTTTATACTAATATACATATATGTTGCATCGAATGGGTTGATCCAATCCATGTCAAAGCTTAGGAATGGTAGAATTATATATAAGGCTAAACTGGGCCGAAGCTCAAATAAGCTTAATAGAGGCAACATATTGTACATATGAATGGTGCCTTAATCAAGCATCCAAGGGGAAGAGGAAACCAAAAAAATACACATATGCATGTGCCAAGTGCTAGAAGTTCAGGGCCTAGAGGAGAAAGAAGGGTCGTTCCTTACACGCCATGTGAATAGGTGCTATGACCAAGCACTAAGAGCGGGGTCAAAATTCAATTTCTGGGGGTTAAAAGAGTGGGGTCCTTGCCAAAGCATATGGCCAAGTGCCATGACTAAGGGCATGCTAGCAAGGGAAATCTGAGCCATCGAATGCCGAGGAAGTATTAGATCCATCCACATAACCCCATAGGTATTTCCCTGGAGATTTTGAAGGGAGAATAGGAAGATTCATTTGTCGAAAACTAGGGTGGAGCTGTCGCATGGTGGTGATATGTTTGACTCAAGTAGCCACGTTGCAGGCTAGAGTGATGTGGCAACTAATAGGCCAATATTTAAATGGAAATATCTTTTAATTAGGGATTAATATTGAGGCAAATTGTATATCATTGGAAATACCTGACGAGATGAACACAATGATGTTAACCATTTTAAGTGTTTAGGAAGTTGAAAACGATAAAAAAATATAGACCCCATTTCCATAACTAGAATTTTGAGGTCGGGTCAATATATTAACTGCCTCCTTCTACCCTTATTAGGGGCTAGGGATAGTAGAGGGTGTGGTACAATGACTATTGATATCTATGATTTTGGTGAAAGTGGAGGTCTTGTGAATGGGAACATATTGAGCTTGAAGGCTCTCCTCCATTTACCATTGTACCCATCTCTCGTACAACCCCATTACAACTCGAGGGTCAATAGGGAAGAAGAGTACCCAAGGGAAGGTTGGGAGGTCCACTGATTAGTCAGTGAAGTTCGGTTAGGTTGTAGGAATTCGACAAGTTTGCAAAGATTATGTCAAGGGAGTGCGAGGAATCAGTAATTAGAGTTCAAAATCTCAATTCCTTGGTGAACAATAATTGGTTTTTATTACATTGATCACAGATGTTGTATCTTCTTATCATTGATGAAACTATTAATGTATAACCCTTTTATTTTCTATTATAATTATGATGTATGTAATGCTTAAATGGTGGATTTTATATAATAATAATATATTTATTTTGGAAAAGAAAATAGATAAATTCTAGGGTTACTTGGGAGGGGTCCTATACTTTCGTGTCGGATCTTGGTTCACACTAAACTTGGGTACATGAAAATTGAAGTGAATCTTTAACTTCTATTAAATACATATTTTATTGTCACTCAAGTAACATGAGTTGACCATCTATGGATGCTACACTTGTATATAATTACCGCAAAAATGAGTTATTATGTATGATTGAGTAAATTTAGTATTATGTTGGATGTATATTAATTATTTGTAAATTATTTTGAGCAAAAATTATGTTGTGATATATATGTGATGTGAGTCTTGATTTGGTAAAGGTGTAAAATGAATTATATTTGTACAAGGCTATGGAAAATTTTCAATAATGACGTACTTACACAACTCTATACTCTGTAAATAAAATGGTGATCTAAGAGGAAATGTTTCTACTATCCTTTGTTGATAATTTACAAATTAAGAGTAAAAACCTCGTTGCGCTGGTTAAAAATGGATAATGGAGTCCATATCTATACTAGGTTCTAAACGAATTACTTAGCAGGGTTATAATAATATCGTTAAAGTCACGAAATGGATTCATATAGTCAAACAAGGTAAGTGAATCCATAAAAGGAAATAACTCTCGGTTCAAAAAAATACAATTATTATCAGATGAGATAATCATGAAGAAGAAAACTATTCTATATTTTTTTCAGAGGAAGAAAACAAAATTGTTTCATTATGATGTAACTTTTTTTTACATGAGTTCTACATATTCCAGCAAATTCCAGCAAATCCTGTGCCATATACATATTCCAGAGAAGGTGAAATAGTTGACATATGAATCACCAAGAAAAGATAAATAAGAAAAAGAAGCAGATCCGTAACCAAAAACATAGCACCTGTAACATCATGTACTACAAGTTATCCATGAGTCAGTGCCAAGATGCCATGTAGGGAAAAGAAACCATGTGTCTGACATTTGAAAAAAAATGAGTTGTGTAGGATCCAACACAATCCTGTGAAGATAAAGACATGAGAAAAAATAAGGTGGAGTGACAACTATGGTGTATGTATACGACCCCGATCCACCTCCCGACCAACAATGGTATGAACAAAAAATAGGAAACCCTCCTCCATATTTAGGCCCTGTTTGGAAAATAGATCTGCCTTCGAATTCTGCTCCTGGTAGATATGGTCAATGGAAGCCAATTGAAAATTCATGATAAGATCCTTCGCCCTTCTATGCCAATATCTGAGGTGTGGAGGGTTGAAGGAGTTATGACCATTGAAAGCCTGTACATTTATATGAGAATCACGATATATGTGTATGGGGTCAATATGCAGTCTCCTGGAAAAGTAGAGGGTGCTCCAAAGAGACAACAACTCCGCCCGTGTATTGGTTCCCATCCCACCACCCCAAGACAAGGTGAATTTATCACCTGCATCCTTGTATAAAACAACACCACAACCACAAATACCTTCTTTCACTGCGCCATCAAAAAATCCTATCGACATCAATATAATTATGCTACAAACGCTTATTCATATCTCGAATATGGAACTTGAGGGGTGTCATTGATTCAGTCTATGATAGTATTTTAGATAGAGTATAGAAAGAATGAGCATAAAACCCATAAAAAATGACATTATTCCCATTTTTCCATAGTTCCCAAATAGTAAAAAGTGGAATACGAGAATACATTTTCCAACATTTGGTAGCCCATTGAAAGCAATGGAGGATGGATTGAAAATGAGTGAGAGGATAGTGTAGATGTGAGAAGGTGAGGTTCCATAAATGAGTAACAAAAGGGAAGCTGAGAAATATATGTGCCACAGACTCCCCATTAGATCTCCATAACGAGCATAAGCCAGGTCCCAAGAAAAATCTATGAAATAAATTGTCCCATGTAAGAACTATGTTCTACCACGTAAGACAAGAAAATATAATGATATTCAAGGGCATATCCATCCCCCAAACATGCATGAACTAGGTCTGATTCAGATTCGGTGTTGGAGATCGTAAGCATCTATATATGTCTTGAACAATGAGAGTTCCTCCTCGGGTGGGACTATCCCAAATGATCTCATCCCTGATTCCATAGCTCGTCATGCCAGCCCTTTGTAAAGTCGTAGTAAATAGATCCCATTCCTGAGAAGTGTGTCCAATGAGATGAAGTGTAGCAGCATCCTTCTATCTTGACATGTTGTCATCCCAGCCATCAATGGCGTGGGCCAATGTGAAGATACCTATGTTTTGTAAAACTAAAACATAGTCCATAGAAAGATGTAAAGAATCCAGATGCCAACAATTAAATCAAAACCAATCATTATTTCGTTCCCCCTTCCAAATGCCCATTTGTTCCATTTGAGAAGAATATTCCAGACTTTGTGGAAACTCCTCCAGATATATGAGCCCTTTCTGAGGACGTGCTCAGGATATCTGATCCAACAATAATAATGTAGGCCATGTAAATATTTGGAAGAGATATTATTATTCCACATACCATCTTGTGAAAGGGCACGCCACATCGATTTAATCATAATTTAAAATCCAAAACATTGAGTATCCAGTATACCCCATCCCTTAGTGTGTTTAGGCTTGGATAGAGCATCCCAAGCAACGAGGTGATATTTTCAGCCCATTGCACCATTTTCCCATAAAAAAATGAGACATCTTGGTCTAGATATTAGCAATAATATGGGAAGGAATAATAAATAAATGCATCTAGTATGTGGCCATCTGCTGCAAGACAAAGGTGACGAGAGTAAGTCTACCGCCAAGTGATAAAAAATGGTAAACCCACATACAAATATTCTGATCAAAACGAGATTGGAGCCAATCCCAATCTCCACTCTTGTAGGAGTTTGGCTTCAATCTGAATCCCAGATATGAGACTCCATCCTTTAATTGCCTGAGTTGTATCTGAAAAATGTTAGCAATGTGTGTGAAGACATCTAGTTCCCCTTCTGAATGATACAAAAAAGACTTCTGGGCATTTAGCAGTAGTCCCGATGCTGCCCCATACCTTGTGAAGATATAATGTATAACCTCTCATTGTCCACTGTCACACTCCCCAAAAGTGAAGATTTCATCCACAAAGAAAAGATGAGTGATGTAAATCGATGAAGAGACATGAAATCCCATGAATAGGTCAAGTACACGAGCCTCCAATATATTCCTGCTAATACCATCCATGATCAAAGTAAATAGTAGGGGAGATAATGCACTGCCCTGGCGAAGCCTCCGTTCACAACATAAGAAATCAGTCGGATGTCTATTGACAAGAAAAACATACCATATTTCAGATACACAGGCCATAATCCATTCCAAATTTTGGGAATAAATTCCAATATTAACAAGAATGAGCTGAAGCAGATGCCAATCCATGTAATCGTAAGCCCTCTTCAGATCAATGTTCATGAACGTTGATGATATTTTCTTAGTTTTAGCAGTGTGTATACATTCTTGAGCAATAAAAACAACATCATGAATAGATATCCCCTTTAGAAAACTGAATTGCTCAGGAGTAGTATGGACTGAAAGAGAAATTTTGAGTTTCTCTACAATGGTTTTAGAAATTAAATTATAAAGAATGTTGCATCAATAAATAGGTCTGAAATCCCCAAAAGTCTCCGGAGCTCCAATCTTGGGAATAAGAGCAATGAAGGTGGATTTGAGAGCATCAGAGATCTGCCCCAAGCATCTCGATTCTTCAACTAAGGAAACCAAATCATTTCCCAACAGATAGAAAAAATGGAGGAAAAATTCGACCATCCATCCATCAAGGAATGGACATTTTTACTTTTGAAACGAAGTAAGGACATGTTGAATCTCTTATGATGTGACATGTTGGAATATAGCATCATTTGCCTCCTCATCGAACATGGTTGGATATGCCTGTACCGCCCAGAGTTGATACTCAAGATTATCAGTGGGTGTTTCCTTTTAACGTCTCTGGAAATATATTTTGGCCTCAACGCAAATGTCAGAATCATAAAATTTATATGATCCATCCTCTCTCTTAATGCTCCAAATGGAATTTTTATGCCTTCTCTGATTATAAAAATTATGAAAAAACTTGGTGTTTCTATCACCCTCCCTGATCCAAGTCGCCCAACTTTTTAATCACTAAGTTTTCTCCAATATGATTAAGATCTGATATTTCCTTGCTACAAGCATCTTGATACACCTGACGGAGAGAAATTCAAGGACATATGAAGAAATAAAAAAACTAAGAGCTTCTATCTCAGTGGTGATAAACCTCAATTCCAGTAGTAAGGTGGCCTTCTTGTCCTGCTCCCATATTATAACCACAAACTTAAGGTTAGAAAGCCATTGAATGAGGGCACCCATAGTCTGACCCCCTTGGACACCCAGGCCCGCACCCCACCAATCAAATACCAATTTATTGAAGGATGGATCCTCAAGCAAATTGGAGTTGAATTTGAAAGGAACCCCCTTCCAAATTTTGCTCTCGTCGCTATCTGAAAATGACGGGGCAGTGGTCAGAGATAGATTCCAAGAGTCTCGGATGGACGAGAAAACGATCAAGTCTCTTCCCCACATAATCGCATCTGCTTCAACCATTCCAATAGGTTGGCACCAGTGGGCATGGAAGAACATCATGTAGGTGATGTTCATCCCAAAGCTGTAATAGTTAGTCAGACAGGGGTTCCCCACAAGATGTGATACCCCAGTGTTCATGTGAAAATAATATAGTGTTGAAATCACCAAAAATATTAATAGAACTAATATTCATGATGCTAGAGTCATGAATCCTATCCCAAAAACGCTGACGGTATGAATAAGGGGCATATGTGTTCTAGATATGGAAATGTTCATTCGAGTCACGAATGTGATCCAATAAAAGGATGCCAACAAAGAACCCAAAAGCCCTGAAGTCAGCAAAATGAGGATCCCACATAGTGATTAGCCCCCCAGATTGGCTAGAAGAGTCAGTGGTAGCCATGGACCATGAGGGAAAAATTGTATAGAAGTATTCAACAACCTTGTGAGCCGGGGCCATGGTTTCCTGAAAAAGTATAATGAAAGGGTGCTGAGAGTAAAAGAGATGATGGAGGGAGTGTCTTTTGGTGGCGTCCATGAGGCCACAAATGTTAAAGGAGAGAATGGTCATCATGAGTTAGAAGTTGGGGAAAAACTAGCTCTAAGGGCCTGAGAGGGAGAATAATTCAACACAGGGATGTCATGTAGAACATCTAAATTAAATATAAGATGTTTACCATGACCACAACCACAGAAATGAAGACTTCCCCTCCCATTTTTTCTGCGAGTGGTGATATTCCTACGAAATCGGGGACTGATACTAGGAGAGGATATGCTCGAGCCAGCTTCATGAACAGTGAGGGCAGAAAAATCAATGTTTGGATTATGTTTCAAGAATTATGAGTCACTTTACATAGATTTGTGGGGCGAAGATAAATTAATAGGATCATATGACTGACATAAAGAGTGAGCAGCTGAGGATGAGGGGCCAATAAGGTCAACATATGGCAATGGAATGTTAAGGCATGAAGGAGGAATGTACCCATGATGAGAGGAAGATGAGGGGTGGTCAGTAGGGAAATAACAGAAGGTGATAAATCCATGGATAGGGGAAGAAGAGGAACAATGTCCGAGCTGAGGTCCTCTAGGGAGGAGGGAGGATCATCAACATGTGAAGGAGTAACTTCATAACCAACGTTAATAGAGTCTTTGAAAGTTTTAAAGGTACCTGGTTTAGAGGTAGTCTCCCATTGATTGGTGATATGGTCACCCGATATGGTGCTAGAAACACCATTGAAATGTCGTTCGATCCCCAATTTTGAAAGAGAGTGGAGATGCCATGGGCACTATTCTGAGAGATGACTTGTCCAGTGGCATAGCAAGTAGCGAAAAGGCACGTTATAGTAATCAATCATCTATTGGATACATAATGTACCCCAATGGAGGATGATCTGCTCAGAGAGTCTGCTAGTGATGTCAACCTCCACCAACATCCAGGTGAGGCGTTTATCCCGCACACCCAGAATCTTAGGGTCCATATAGACGAAAGACCCCAAAGCATTACCAATATCCATAAGGGACTGCTTCGACAAAAATTCAATGGGAAGCCCATGCATATTGACCCATTTCCATATGTTCCTCAGTCTATTCGTGATAGGATTGAAACCCACATACCAGTGGTGTAGAAATATAAAACTACGGCCCCGCACCTAGGGCATACCAAGAATCTTCACCGTGTTGGCTTGATGCAAAATATGAAAACTATACTAGTGATTTAGCAGTATGCTAACCTTCAAGGTATATCATAGAAGAGGTTTCCACTTTTCCAGCACCCAAGCCTCCATATCCATAATATTTCCCCCAACAAAATACCACTGTACAATCAATGCTATGTTTTGAAGACTCTGAACCTGATCCCATAATACATCATGGCCAAAACTGAGTAATTTAGGCTCCAAAGAACTTTTAACAATATTATTACTAGTCCAGTGTCTGCAGGCCTCCAGAGTTGAAGTCTGATAAGAGAGTCATGAAGGAATGTTGTATGATATCCCACTCCCGCCATCCCGAACATGAGTCGTCACCCCACCATGTAACAGACCAGAAGAAGGGCATGGAATGGACATGTCTTCATTCGCATGCAGTGGAGGTGCAATGTCGTGGGACCCCCCATCCATAGGCCACATCCCCATCATAGCATGCTGACCCCCAAGTCCTTTAGTCGCCAGGGTGGCCTGCAAAAAATCCTCATGAGCTGAGGTTTCCCCATCCAGGGATGCTAGGCAGTCCTCCATGACCGATGTCAAAGCCACCGACCCATTGATGACCGTGTGATATGAGCACATACCCATAGAAACACCAGTTAGAGAGAAAAAATCCGCAGGACCAGAGGAACCACCGTCAAAAGGAGATGTTAGAATAAAAGGATATACCTCCCCCCCTGACAGAAAGAAGATCGCGGTACCAAGAGAGAAATCAGGGCTAAAGAAGCAATAAAAAGGTCACCCTGTACAAAAATATGACAATACGAAACATGGATAATAAATAATCGGAAAGGCCAAATTTGTCATGAACGATCCCAAGAGATCATGTCACACCACCAACCCAACAATACCTGCGTATGATGTGCGTGAATCTAGAGAAGTACCAGAATAAATTAAACAATGTAAATGCCATTAGAGTGGGAATACATAAAAGAAATAAAAACACTCCCCAATGTCAGATGATGGTTAGAGGGAGTAAATGTGGTAGCCAACTCGAGCATCAAAATACGACAAGAAAACACGCAGGAAAATAAAAACTGGAGTGGCCAAATCAGGCGTAGACGATCCCAAGAGATCCCTTGTGTGATACTGGGTAGGGAATAGGTGATGAGGGACATAAGTCACGTCTTGCGCCCCTTGGAAAATAGCCCCGACGATGTAAAAAAATGACAATCCAGTCGGCCAGAAACCAATACACCCAAACACGACCCCAACAACACCACCACCCCAACACCACCAGCACTACCTCCACCCCAACACCACCACCACCCTAGAGTCACCAACACCAACAAACGGGAAATGTGCCAAAATCAACAATAGAGAGAAATAAACACGAGGAACCCAACCCAGGAAACCAGGTGAAAGGGGATTATTGATAGTAATAGCAACACTAGTATCCCCAAATTCGAAACCAGTGATGATAAATTCTAAAGCTAATTTCATGGAAAGGTTGAGAGATAATGAAAGCCTCAAGCCACCATCGCCAAAGAGCGGACAAAGACCGGTCGTTTCTAGTCTTAATGCTAGTAATAGAACCCCCAACAATAAGATTTTTGAACCAAAGAATCCAAGGAACCATCTGGACTGGAAACAATGGTGGCTTGAAAGACTTCAGAAAACAAACCGAAGAAGGTAGCAGAAATGAGTAAACCAGATGTGGGTGAGGATGCAGATGAAGCATGTAAAGAGTAGGAAGATATGAATAATTTCCCACATCCCAAATGCGAAGGCATGGGAATCAAATGAGAGAAACCATAATTCCCCAGATGAAAAGGCTAATGATAAAAGTAGTAACGAAGAGATGAAAACTCTCACTGCCCACAACAAAAAATATGCATCGGTGAGCCACCCTGAAAAACTGGGTGAGAGAGGTCTAGAAGGTTGATGGGTAAAGAAAGAACAGGTATATGATGTGAAGAAACAACCATATAAAGGAGAACATAAGACATAAAAGAAATAGAGCGCCAATCAGAGAGCCGAGGCGAGATCCAGGAGAGTCAACGGAGAGGTGCATGGTGAGACAAACTATTCTATCTTTATACTAGCAATTTTGACTTGACAGTAAAATAAAAAGGTAACATCGTATTTGAGTCTAAATAGGTCACATTTTGTTTGGAATTTTGATATGATTTTGAGAAAATTCAACATGATTTTTTGAAAATTTGGGTTGTAACTGTCAAGCTTGAGGATTTTGGGTGCCGAAGGGTTCTTAATAATGCTTAATTTATTTATGCAAACTATTTAAACATGACCATAGTTTTCTTTGAAAATAATTCACTAGATTCCAACAAAAAATTCACCATCTAAACAAGTAGTAACGTCACTAAACAACTCCCATCTAAATCATGCATATACACTCTAGCCTGGTAAAATAAGAATTTCAAGCCTTGAATATATTAAATGTAATCCTCGAACCAAACAAATAAAATTTCCACACATTCCTTATCGCCATAAGAATTAATTCATTTATATAAAATCTTGGGTATAACTGTCCATTTATCATGACAGAGGAGGAGACAATTGGGATAGAGTTAGCCTTTTTGCCTATTTTGGTAATCAATTTTAGATAGTTGGATGCAAGACATAATTCAGTTCTTATAGTCCTTCAGTTCTTCAAGCAATATAGAAACATGTGATGAATATATATATATATATATATATATATATATATACAATTAACAACAAATAATTAAAATTTATCTCAACTAGGTCGTCGAACTGTTTGAGTATCATTGTGCCTCAATGTTAATCCTATGATTCAGTTCAATCGATTCACCTGTAAATTGAAAATTTAATGAGTCATTTAAAAACTATCCAATTAATATTAAATATATAGATTAATCAACTTGAGTAAATTGGATAATTCTTGGCTTAAAAACCAAGCTAACATTGCATGATGGAGTAAACAACATAATAAAGTCATATATAAGAACTTTTAAACTATAATCACATTAAAATTTCAATATAACCATATAACTAAATACTAAATATTAGTACTCTATATTTAGTGAATAATATAATTACATTGTCTAAATACCATTGGACATATCAATTACTAAGGGATATATTTATATTTATAAGTACTTAAATTATTAGCTTTAGTTATATGTTAGAAATTAGAGACATGTCTAGTGTTTAGAGGGATCAATTCTCTTTTCACTGTAAAAGAGGTTTGCATCTCAAAAGATTTGATCCTTCTGGGCACTTGGTAGATCTAGAATTAAGATAGATAGATTAGTCTAATTTATAACTTATGGCTAAAGCTAATAATTTAAGTCTTCTATGAATCTCTTATTAATTGATATGTTGAATGATATTAATTGAAAAGAGATTTGATCCCTTTGGTCACTTGGTAGATCTAGAGTCAAAATAGATCTAGACAAATTTTATTATTAATTACAATTAATTATAAATATAAATATAATTATTAATTTTATATTTTATTTTATTTTTAGTTTTATGTAATTTTACAAAGTCTAAATGTTGGATCGACATTTTTCTATTAATTCATGAAAAGAGTACATCATAAATAGAGAACGTGCCATGAAACTAAGGCCTCACTCCTACCAGATTTGTTGGCCACTAAGTACATACAAAAAAGAACCGATAGTATCTAGACAAAAATAGAGTTTCATATCGAGGGCCCAACATGCACACAACTTAGAAAAAACATGATGTATCCAACTTGCTTCATTGCACATTATCATAATTAGGGGCTTGAGCAATGTTACCTCTGTCAGGTGGGCGATGGAAGGAATCATGAATATGTGATTCCATATGGGCCATTCGCCCTTCAAAACCATGCATCCAGTCTTGCAACCGCTGCTGATTGCGACGTAGTGATGCTTGTCGATCCATAATACACCCTTGGTTGTGGAGAATGTTAGTAAAAAAACTGATAATTTCATTGCGGTCGGCTTGGCAGTCTCGATCTTGTTGGTCCATTAAGGCTTGGACTAGGCAGATCTAGGCTTTAATGGAGTCGCAGGGGGTGGCAAGTCAACTCGTCCAGGTGATCTTCCATGAGGCAAGTCCAAATAACCTTCATCAACTGAATGATCCCCTTAAATTCTATCACACCTGCCCCGCTGGCCACCCCCTTAATGAGGAGGGCCATGCTGCCTCAACATGATTAATTCACAACTAAATCTACTTTGTCTTGGAGTAACAAAGAACATCAACTGTGAACAGACTAATTCTCTTATCAGACCCCACCTATGTTTGTCAAGAGTACTGAGGTCCACCACCACAGGCTGAAAATTACTACTAGATTGAACTTTCCCTGGAGCTCCCGCCTCTTGCACTGATAGAGCCAGGGCCATAGACACCTGGGTGAAAATGAAAGAAATGAAAGGGGTCTCCTAACCCCGACATTCCAAACATTTCAACAACCATCCAGAAAAAGGAAAACGATACTATCACAAAGTAACAAAAAATAAGGGAAGTTAACCCCTCAAAACCATTGAGACAGTGCACAACAAATCAAGTTAAGCAACCTTAGGGAAGAAACAACCCGCACATTGAGAGAAATCCAAACAATCCATCCAGGAGAGGGATATGGGTGGACAATTGCCTGAGAAAAACCTGTAAAGTTCAAATCGATCACCCAAACATTACACAGACTTGTAGCCTGGCAGAAACCTTAAAATGGGATGGTACTATCATACGAGTGATTTCCAGTTGTGCAACCACCCCGTAAGTTACTCGAACTTGGGTCCCAAATCATAAACCGGGCATTATCAAACTCCTACATTCTGTCATTCTCAAGCCTTTGGGTCGTTATAAGAGGTACAAACCTACCAGTGAAACAACTCGGGGCCCCGAGGAGTCCACTCTTAGATTAAAAACTAGCACCTCCGTTGTCTGCACCAAATTTCATTTCCCTATATTACTATTGATTTCCCATACTAGAATAATCACACAAATACCCGAAGCATCCTCGAGAATGTTCGTTGGGCAGCCTCTTGATGCCCACTCCTCAACATGTTTATGCATTAAGACTGTCACGTGGGGGATTATCGTTACCACCTACTTTTATACTCGCCTCATTTCTCACCCCAAACAAAGATATTTTATTTATTTTAATTTTAATTTTATTTTATTTTGACGGAGTCAAATTTTTTTATAGGACATTACAACATCGATACATACTCGGCTGTAGAGCGCCTTTCCACGTAATT
The DNA here is from genome assembly GCA_034641835.2 of Pinus albicaulis. Lineage (NCBI taxonomy): Eukaryota > Viridiplantae > Streptophyta > Pinopsida > Pinales > Pinaceae > Pinus > Pinus albicaulis. The sequence goes on along the minus strand of CM076572.1, from coordinate 96,513,202 downwards.
ACTTTTAACCTTTTATTAATTTTTATTGAACTCACATGTAATTGTTTACAAATATTTATACCACTACAACATTTCCCCCACATATGTTTTCTTTTATATTTAATTTAAAAAATGTTAGAAAATAAAAGTAAAATAAAATATTTATAAAAAAAATTGATTTTGAAATGAGTTATGTTTTTGAAGTAAGTGGTATTGTTAAGCCATGATATTGTAACAAATCAAGATTATATAAAAGTTAATAATATCCATGGTAAAATAGGGGTGAATATTCATGGTTAAGAATCCTCTTATATTGTAAGTATTGAATTTTTATGTGTTTATTAATTAAATTTAAATATAGTTATAGAATCATTATTATATATATATATATATATATATATACATATACATATACATATACATATACATATACATATACTGTGATTTTTTTTTATTTAAAAAATTATTCATAATTTTATTAATAAAAAAAAAATCATAATAAAACAAATGAATTTAGAAAGCGGTTTACATATAACGTCTACCATCTACACATCTCCCTTATCATGATAAAATGTTTCATTATGAATCACTTTTAAAATTAATATGAGTTCATTATTATTGTAGTATTATGTGATATTAAATAAAATTAATTGTATAGGGGTGAACTTAACTTGTTTTGATTGTTTGTTGAAAATATCTGTAAATAGAAATAATTTGTATATCAAGGGGTAGATTAATACATGCTCGAGAAGTAATTTTCAAAATAATGTTAAGAGTTTGTATATATATATATATATATATATATATATATATATATATATATATATATATATATATATAATTTTTTAAAATAATAATAATATTGAGGATTATACTTCATAAGAATAAATAGGGTTTTTTTATTAAAGAATATAGAGATGTGATTATTGGATAATATTTATTTGACATTTTATTTTAGTCATGAAATATTACACATTTGAGTCAAAGAGAAAAATAAATAAAACATGTGTTAGTTATTAGGTGAGTGTGGGTGTTGTTGTTGTTATTACGCCGTAAGGCGTATTTATTTGAAATGAACTTTGCTACTGCCTATGTGTACAATTGGTGATCGTGAGATCTGTTGTTAGACGATTGAAAGAGGATGAGCCGTGGATATAAAACAGTTAAAAAAACTAACATAATCCAAAACCTTAATCAGTCAGTGATTCGCTGCAGAGCCGCATTTGCTGCAGAGAAGGGGCAGCTGGAAGAATGGGGAGGGAGCCCTGCAGCTGCAATTGGAGGAACCAGCCTCAGTGGTAGTTATTAGTTTCTTCTGGTAGTTTCCAGATTGTCTTTTAAATATCTTTAGTTTATTCATGGTTATCTATCTGATTTCCTGTTTTCTGTTACAGTGAAGAACTGAAGTGAAGAAATTTGCCGCTGCTGCTACCTTGCCTCTGACCGCTGCTGACTGCTGCGTTGCCTGTGACTGTGAGTGCTTTCGACTGCTGCAATTTCTCTCTACCGGTGGTCACCGCTGCTAGGTATGGCGTTCATATCATTTGTATTTCAGATGCGTTATTCAGTTTTTGTTCAAGATTTCTCCCATATTTGTAGAATCTTACAACATCTTGATTCTAGAAATCCATCCTCCCTTAATTTTTTTTAGTTGCTTCCTTACTGGAATCCCTTATTGATTATTTTGGAAATCGTTGATAGTAGAAATATTTGTGATGAATGCCATGCACAGCAATCGAGCTCATCATGGATTTCACTTCAACCGTAGCTACAGATGGAAGTAAACCACCTCTGGATCTCCATACAGAAGCCTTCATTCCTTCAATTTCTGGTATCATTTGTATTTCAGATGCGTTATTCAGTTTTTGTTCAAGATTTCTCCCATATTTGTAGAATCTTACAACATCTTGATTCTAGAAGCTAAGCTCCTTTTGATTCCGAAGGTAAAAGGATCTGGTTTATAATAGGACGATTGAGGTGTAGCTATTCCATCAAAATAACATAAAAACCTTGATGCCCAAATCCATAATGCCCCATTTCTTGAAATCCCTGGCATTATAAATTCTTAAGTGGCAATGAGAAATTGTTTAGAAAACAGAGTCTCTGGTTTAGAATGGCTTTCAGTGACAATAACAGGTTTTCAAAGTATTAATCTCTAAGCTTCAAGTGTTGCTTAGTCATGGGAAGTGTTGCTTATGCAAACTTAAAATTTATATTTCTTTGTGCTTGCAAGTCATGGGAAGAGGTTCTAACAGTCCTAGCTTGCAAGTCATTACTATTGACCATTGAAAGAGGTTGCCTTAGAGCTTGGCGATGAAAGCGGTCGCGTGCCGCCCACGTATGAATCTCTCAATTATAAGCAGGCTCCATAATCCCTACAATCAATGCACCGTAGTCCGTCGCTTCATACAGGCTCATACCACGGCAACTCCAGTTGTGTGAGTTGTCTTATAGCAAATGGTTTTATTTTTATTTTTAGTTATCATATGGAGGTTGGAAACACCTGGTGCTACGCCAGTACTTGATAGTCTATTGCATCCCTTCGGGTACAAAAATCTCAATATGGCAGCCCAACATTAGGAAACCTAAATAATCAGTCATTCATACTTACAATGTAGTAATTAATATAAGGCCCCTAGGTAGAATAATCACAATAGTAGCTAACCTAGATAAGTATAAGAATCCCAAAAGCCACTAGCCTAAATAATCACTATCATCCTCCAAAACGTGAAATAAAAAATAATAGCCAACCCTGTTTAGAATGCCTTTCAGTGACAATAACAGGTTTTCAAAGTATTAATCTCTAAGCTTCAATGGTTGCTTAGTCATCACAATCCTTTCTTCCTAGCTTGCAAGACAACGTAGTTGATCAATGTAAGAGGTGATGAAAGGTTGCCATTGCTCGACACCTAGATACAGCTATGGTACAACATCCATTCTCTGGAGAAATGGAGCTTGTTCAAAGCATTGTGTAAGCACAGCACCGATGGGGAGGCCTCAACATCCGCACAGCTTTCGAGAGCTCCTCATGGATTTCACTTCAACCGTAGCTACAGATGGAAGTAAACCACCTCTGGATCTCCATACAGAAGCCTTCATTCCTTCAATTTATGGTATTTGTAAGCCATTAGGCTTCTCACATCTGATCACTTCTTGAGCAACCATCAAAACCTTAGTCTTGAAAACCTTGATGCCCAAATCCATAATGCCCCATTTCTTGAAATCCCTGGCATTATAAATTCTTAAGTGGGAATGAGAAACTGTTTAGAAAACAGAGTCTCTGGTTTAGAATGGATTTCAGTGACAATAACAGGTTTTCAAAGTATTAATCTCTAAGTTTCAATGGTTGCTTAGTCATCACAATCCTTTCTTCCTAGCTTGCAAGTCAACGTAGTTGATCAATGTAATAGGTGATGAAAGGTTGCCATTGCCAATGCACAGCTAGGTATGGATCTCTCATCTGCAGGTAGTGCTTATAATCACTTCAACTTGGGTTACGTGAGTTGTGTCTTATATCTTTAAGTATATTTATTTTTTATGCAAACTTAAAATTTATATTTCTTTGTGCTTGCAAGTCATGGGAAGAGGTTCTAACAGTCCTAGCTTGCAAGTCATTACTATTGACCATTGGAAGAGGTTTCCTTAGAGCTTACAGATGAAAGGGTCAGTGTACAGCTACGTATGAATCTCTCAATTATAAGTAGGCCCTATAATCAATGCAGCTCAGGGATCTGTCATTTACAAGTAGGCCTTATAATTAATGCAACTCCAGTTGTGTGAGTTGTCTTATCCCTGGCATTATAAATTCTTAAGTGGCAATGAGAAACTGTTTAGAAAACAGAGTCTCTGGTTTAGAATGCCTTTCAGTGACAATAACAGGTTTTCAAAGTATTAATCTCTAAGTTTCAATGGTTGCTTAGTCATCACAATCCTTTCTTCCTAGGTGGCAAGTCAACGTAGTTGATCAATGTAAGAGGTGATGAAAGGTTGCCATTGCCAATGCACAACTACGTATGGATCTCTCATCTGCAGGTAGTGCTTATAATCACTTCAACTTCGGTTACGTGAGTTGTGTCTTATAGCTTTAAGTATATTTATTTTTTATGCAAACTTAAAATTTATATTTCTTTGTGCTTGCAAGTCATGGGAAGAGGTTCTAACAGTCCTAGCTTGCAAGTCATTACTATTGACCATTGTAAGAGGTTGCCTTAGAGCTTACAGATGAAAGGGTCAGTGTACAACTACGTATGAATCTCTCAATTATAAGTAGGCCCTATAATCTATGCAGCGCAGGGATCTGTCATTTACAAGTAGGCCTTATAATTAATGCAACTCCAGTTGTGTGAGTTGTCTTATCCTCGGCATTGAGCAAATTTTATGGCAATGAGAACCGTTTAAAAAAAATGGTGAGTCTCCGGTTTAGAATGGTCAAAGGACAATAACAAAGTTTTCAAAAGCTTTAATTCTGCTTCAATGGTTACGTCATCACAATCCTTTCTTCCAGGCTTGCAAGTCAACGTAGTTGATCAATGTAAGAGGTGATGAAAAGGTCACATTGCTACAAGTCATTATCGACTATCAGAAGAGGTTACCAGAGCTTGACCCCAACATGAAAGGGTCGCTGTACACTCACGATGAATCTCTCTCAATTTATAAGTAGGCCTCATAATCTCACGGCAAAATTTCGTGTCATTTACAAGTAGGCCTTAAAAGTATTAATCTCTAAGCTTCAATGGTTGCTAAGTCATCACAATCCTTTCTTCCTAGCTTGCAAGACAACGTAGTTGATCAATGTAACTAGGAGCTTCTTAGCAATAGCTGTGAAATATTATTTTTATATATGTTATTGTTGAGGAACTGTTTTTATATATGTTATTGATGAGGATCTGTTTACACTCCACTGAGATACTTTAAAAATCTACAAAATCCAATCTGAAGGGTAGCTTGAGACTGAGACTCTGCTCATATAGGGACAAAAATGGGGTCTTATTAAATTGCCTGTGGACCTTTGCAGAATATAGCAAATGAGTTTTTTAAGGTATTTTAATAATGCATAATTTAGTCAGAGATCCACTGGAAACTAGGCCTCTTTGTAATTTTCTTTGCGGGGACAAGCTTATTGAGTCATTGCCCACCTTTACGTACACAGCAAAAAACCAAAAAATACTAAACACAATCCACTAGGAGCTTATAATACTAAACACAAGCCACTTGGAGCTTCTCTGCAATGGCTGTGGCAATTTTACATAGGTTATAGATAAGGATTCTTTTACATTACAGTGAGATGGTTTATAACTAACTAGCCAGCTTGCACTGGTTGCCAATACAATAATGGCATTGTGAACCAGATGGGGAGACTCTTGATATAAATATGATATAACATGTTTGTGAGATTTGAATTTATGTAAGTTGGGAAATAAATTGTTCACCAAGCTATCTGAATTAAAATATTTAATTAATTATAATACATAGAACAAAATATGTATTTTTCAAATATTTTATAATTTTTTTTAAGAAATCTATGTCAGGGATAATAAACCTAAACTGAAAATGAAAATGGTGCTGATTTAATATTTACATTTCATATTAATACTCTGAAGAAAAAATTGGCTGCCTACAGCCATCCTTAAATAACCATTACTACATTAGAGACAATACTATATTTCAGAGAAAGATTATGATAGTTTGGTTAGAATTCTCACATCTGATCACTTCTTGAGCAGCCATCAAAACCTTAGTCTTGAAAACCTTGATGCCCAAATCCATAATGCCCCATTTCTTGAAATCCCTGGCATTATAAATTCTTAAGTGGGAATGAGAAACTGTTTAGAAAACAGAGTCTCTGGTTTAGAATGGCTTTCAGTGACAATAACAGGTTTTCAAAGTATTAATCTCTAAGTAATAATAGTTTGCTTAGTCATCACAATCCTTTCTTCCTAGCTTGCAAGTCAACGTAGTTGATCAATGTAAGAGGTGATGAAAGGTTGCCATTGCCACAAGTCATTACTATTGACCATTGTAAGAGGTTGCCTTAGAGCTTACAGATGAAAGGGTCAGTGTACACCTACGTATGAATCTCTCAATTATAATTAGGCCCTATAATCAATGCAGCTCAGGGATCTGTCATTTACAAGTAGGCCTTCAAAGTATTAATCTCTAAGCTTCAATGGTTGCTAAGTCATCACAATCCTTTCTTCCTAGCTTGCAAGACAACGTAGTTGATCAATGTAAGAGGTGATGAAAGGTTGCCATTGCCTCTGGACACGTAGATAGCCATGGTACATGATCCATTCTCTGAGAAATGGAGCTTGGTTCCAAAGCATTGTGCAAGCACAGACCTGATGGGGAGGCCTCAACATCTGCACAGCTTTCGATCTCATCATGGATTTCACTTCAACCGTAGCTACAGATGGAAGTAAACCACCTCTGGATCTCCATACAGAAGCCTTCATTCCTTCAATTTCTGGTATTTGTAAGCCATTAGAATTCTCACATCTGATCACTTCTTGAGCAGCCATCAAAACCTTAGTCTTGAAAACCTTGATGCCCAAATCCATAATGCCCCATTTCTTGAAATCCCTGGCATTATAAATTCTTAAGTGGGAATGAGAAACGGTTTAGAAAACAGAGTCTCTGGTTTAGAATGGCTTTCAGTGACAATAACAGGTTTTCAAAGTATTAATCTCTAAGTTTCAATGGTTGCTTAGTCATCACAATCCTTTCTTCCTAGCTTGCCATTGAACGTAGTTGATCAATGTAAGAGGTGATGAAAGGTTTCCATTGCCAATGCACAGCTACGTATGGATCTCTCATCTGCAGGTAGTGCTTATAATCACTTCAACTTGGGTTACGTGAGTTCTGTCTTATAGCTTTAAGTATATTTATTTATACTTTCACGAATGCTCAATTTCTTGAGATTATTATATTTCAATTAACACAATCTATAATGCTGAATCCAAAGCACAATTAACATTTTGCAGTTCTTAAATTCGAAGTGTTGTTATTTTATTCAATATTTTGAACATTAAAGAAATATAATGAGTCCCTATTTACTGCTGCTTAAATTCTATCCAAAAAAACACAAATCAAATTTATAGTAGGATATAGAATCTATGCTAAAAGAGTCAATAAGAGTCACCTATTGAGATATAGCCACTTTTTAATTTTCTCTGTCAGCTATTTTCTTTTTTATTTTATTTCATTGAGAGTCACATATTGAGATATGGCCACTTTTTAATTTGTGTCAGCTATTTTCTTTTTCTTTTTATTTTATTGACAGTCAGCTATTGAGATATGGACCATTGAGACAAGCTCATTGAGGCACTACCCACATTCAGATTAACAACAAAAGGAATTATAAAAAAAGCACAACCCACTAGGAGCTTCTTAGCCATAGCTGTGAAATATTATTTTTATATATGTTATTGTTGAGGAACTGTTTTTATATATGTTATTGATGAGGATCTGTTTACACTCCACTAAGATACTTTAAAAATCTACAAAATCCAATCTGAAGGGTAGCTTGAGACTGAGACTCTGCTCATATAGGGACAAAAATGGGGTCTTATTAAATTGCCTGTGGACCTTTGCAGAATATAGCAAATGAGTTTTTTAAGGTATTTTAATAATGCATAATTTAGTCAGAGATCCACTGGAAACTAGGCCTCTTTGTAATTTTCTTTGCGGGGACAAGCTTATTGAGTCATTGCCCACCTTTACGTACACAGCAAAAAACCAAAAAATACTAAACACAATCCACTAGGAGCTTATAATACTAAACACAAGCCACTTGGAGCTTCTCTGCAATGGCTGTGGCAATTTTACATAGGTTATAGATAAGGATTCTTTTACATTACAGTGAGATGGTTTATAACTAACTAGCCAGCTTGCACTGGTTGCCAATACAATAATGGCATTGTGAACCAGATGGGGAGACTCTTGATATAAATATGATATAACATGTTTGTGAGATTTGAATTTATGTAAGTTGGGAAATAAATTGTTCACCAAGCTATCTGAATTAAAATATTTAATTAATTATAATACATAGAACAAAATATGTATTTTTCAAATATTTTATAATTTTTTTTAAGAAATCTATGTCAGGGATAATAAACCTAAACTGAAAATGAAAATGGTGCTGATTTAATATTTACATTTCATATTAATACTCTGAAGAAAAAATTGGCTGCCTACAGCCATCCTTAAATAACCATTACTACATTAGAGAGAATACTATATTTCAGAGAAAGATTATGATAGTTTGGTCAAAATTTCAATTTTAATAATAGACATGATAGTTGGTATCACATTTCAGTATTACATGAATTGATGACAAAACATCAATTTCATACATTTTTATAATGTCAAAAACCTAACTTTTGTTTTCATTGTTTCAACATTTTATATGCCAAATTCAGAAAATAAGCTATCATTTTAAAATATAGCTTTAACATTATCTTTATTGCAGCTTAACATTTGGATTAAGTTTTCGGTTATCCGTAAGGTTCATTGTTAGTTGAATTACTTAATCTAAATTTTATTTTCAGACTTTGAATAATATTTACACTTTTCCTATGTATTGTACAACATTCTTTCTAACACAATCATTATCTTTATTACAGCTTAAGATTTGGATTAAGTTTTAGATTATCCTTAAGGTCCATCGTTAGTTGAATTACTTAATCTAAATTTTATTTTTACAGTTTCAATAATAATTACAGTTTCATATTAATAAACTGAAGAAATACTATTTACCTATGTATTGTACAACATTCTCTCTAACACAATCAACATTTTTATTAACTTTTCAAGCAATAACTAAACCTTCATAGGCATATTTTCTTAAATCACATACATTATTAATTTTTAACTTACATCTACCTAATAATGGTCGACTTCGGCTCTCTTTAACTTCTCATGTAGTTCTATAGGAATCGTAATTATACATCTAACTAAAAACGACATATAAACAATTTTAATTATTCTTTTATATTCCTTTTCAGAAAATGGCAACGACTCTTACTGAAAATGCTATTTCCACCATGCTCTCGGGGAAAACTGATATTCAACCATTTTTACAAATCGTTGAACTTGAACGTATTGCATCAATGCAAATTTCAACAGTACGATACCGCACTGCCATCTCTGATGGCACACATATGAAGCGCCTTATGCTTCCGATAACTTACAATGACCTCGTTGAAAGAAGCTTGCTTCAGAAAGGTTCAATTATACATGTCAAAAATTGGACTACATCAACTATTGGTCCATCAATGTAAGTTAATTACAAAATTTTTAATTAAACTTTACATATTTCCTTCATATTAATTTCCACTCTAACAATTCCTCTTATTATTATCATTTACCATGTAGGTCTATAATGCTACTAGACTTTGAAATTTGTACTACATCTGCACCTTTATTTGGTATTCCAAAAAATCTGAGTATCCCCATCACTTCTGAAGAAGAAGATCCGTCGTTATCGAAACAACAACCTTCGTCGAAAAGGCACTGCACCGTTTCAGACATTCCTACTGCATCCATTACACCAGTCCAAATTCCAATCAAAGCAATAAACCCTTACCATTCAAACTGGTGCATAAAAGGATATGTTCAAAGAAAGGCAGCTCTTCGACAATTCCAAAATCAATATGGTCCTGGTAAAGTGTTTGGCTTCGACCTCTACGATGCAGAAGGTGGGGAAATACACATTACATGTTTCAACAATGTTGCTGATTCTTTCTTTGATAAGATCCAAGTTGGAAATATGTACATTGTCTCAAAAGGCAATGTGAAAATGGCTAATAAACAATACAACCACTTAAACAATGAGTGGGAAATTTTGTTAAATGCTACATCTACAGTTGATCTTGTTGCGAATGAAAGAAGATCCAAGCCAATAGTGCATTTCAATATAAAATCAATCAATGATATCAGAACAACAAACGTCAACTCAATTGTTGATGTTCTTGGTATTGTTACTAGCATTTCCAATCCATGCACCATACATAGAAAAGACGGCTCAGAAGTTACGAAACAAACAGTAAATCTTGAAGACATGTCTGGATATAACATGGATGCAATCTTTTGGGGAGATAATTTTGATGGAGTATCAAAAGAAATTTCCAACTTATGTACTACAGGAAATAATCCCATCATAGCAATCAAGTTCGCTCGTGTTGCTGAATTCAATGGCAAAAATGTCGGTACTACAACAAGATCAATTATTCTTGTAGATCCTGACATCGAAGAGGCTAATATCCTAAAGTCATGGTTTAGAAAAGAAGGTTCCAGTACAATTTCTACACCACTGACAAAAAAATATTCACCCTATTTTGGCCATCAACCGAAGAAAGTAACGATTGCGGATATTGACAATATCATCCCCTCAGATATACCTGCATTCTACCAAGTCAAGGGGACAATAACAAAAGTATACATGGACAATTTGTACTACCTATCATGCCCATCTATTGTTGATAAGAAAAAATGCATGAAGAAACTTATTCCAAAGAATGCAAAGACATGGTATTGCCCTAAATGCAACATCGAAGTAACTGACTGTGATTACAGATACTTACTAAAGATAGATGTACAAGATCACACTGGTCAGTTGCTTTCAACAGTTGCTTTTGAAGACGCAGCATCTACAATTCTTGGAGTTAATGCAAAGGACTTATATTTGTTATCTGAGGATCCTGATGTAATAAAGGAAATTGTCTCCAAAGCAATGTGGACAGACCACATCTTCACACTATCAGTGAAGACAGAAACATTTAGAGACATACCACGCTTGAAATATGTTATCATCAAAGAAGAGAGCTTGCAATTCTCAACAGAATGCAACAACATCATTCAAGCAATCAACAAAATCTCAATATCATAGATAAATATGATTACAAGTATTGTTGCCTTATTCATAATTTGTATTATCTTTTTCTCAAAATACGTTTATAAAGAATATTCTTTCATACGCCTTTCCAAACATATCTCTTACTGTTTACTCATATATCTTCGAACAAAACATCTAATTGTATATCATTTCATTTAAGGTAATTTACCATACTTTAACTTCTTCCCTATTAACAAATCAACCAACTTTACACATTACATGTCCAATTACATTCATATGCATCTTTAAAATACTTAAATATAATCTGAAACATATTGTTATCAACTCGTTACACATCTTATTATGTACCTCTACAGCTAGAAATTACTAAAACTTCATTTCAAAGTTCAATTTCTTTTTCCCCCTTCCATAAAATAGCATGGTTATTGTCTTGCCAACTAACACCGTCACTCCATCTATCTTTCCTGTAGGCGCATTAACTTATCGGAATGTCTACTACTTCTAATGATGAACGGGCGCGAAGATACTATGCAGCAAATAAAGAACAAATAAATGCATGCCGACGTGCAGCTTACCATGCTAAGAAAGCCCTCAAAGATTCTGAAACAAACAAAAGGCAAAAGAAAAGTCAAAATTCATCGTCAACAACATACGATGGAAATTCACAATTACCATCAAACCATTCTCACTCCGAAAGAAATTCTCTTTCCCATTTTACAAATCAACCATCTTCTCAGCAAACCACTCCACCAAATTCATCCAAACATCATTCGCCACCAGCCTCCATTACACATGCTTTCAACGACGCTCATGATAATGATGTTCAAACAAATTCATCCATACCTCATTCAACCCCTCCATCCATTGCACATGCTTTCAACAACATTCATAATAATGCTACACAACGTGAATTCCGTGCAAGAATTGATAAGCTTGCACAAAAATCAGCATGCTCCATTTGTCTTGAATCCTAACCTGGAATCCATATCCGCATGTCAAACCAAATATATTGTTGCTATAGATGCTTGGCTAAAAAAAAAATTCACCGTTTTTCATTAGCAAACAACATGGACCCTGGTCCTCAACCACCTGTCCTGGCTGCTCTTTCACAAATAGAAGAAATGCTTATTGCTAGGGTTAACCCTATCCTCCAAGTAACACATGCACGTGGTGGCCAGTATAAATACACTGGCCACACAATTTGCTTTCCGCAAGACATTACAGAGATAGCATGCATGTTGCCACGCCGTGTTGAAGACTTGGATATTTTAATCGTTACCCGTCAAAGTAATGACCGTCAAGCTTATGACTGCATTGTAAGTAGACATCGAGTTCTCGCCGCATTAGAATACAAATTGACAAATGATCCTTACTATAGGAATGCTTGCATTGATAACAATGCACTATCATCCTTACCAAAACTCCCAACCGATATCTCCTCCTCCCTTCACCATTCCAATACCACAGATCCAACTTCCCAACTGTCAATCGAAACACCAATTTCCCTTACTGAAGATTCCATAGACCAATACCCACACCATACATCATCATTCATTCCAACTATACCTAATAGAAATACAGAAATCCAAGAAATTCGGCATTATTTACAATCATACAACCACCATTCTGCTACTACAATCCAATGGCCACCAATAATCTTATCTCCAATCAATGAATACAACACAGAAGGTCTACTCTCTATGGCTTTCCCAACACTATTCCCCACAGGAATTGCACTACCTAATCAACCAAGAATAAAGACAGTGCAATTACATGAATACGCACTTCATCTACTGCATTACCACGATAACAGATTCGGCAAGCACCCTCGCTTCCGCTACTACATATACAATCTGATGATGCGTCATCGCAGTCAAGCAACAACATCCTTCTTTGTAAAAAAAAACATTGGAGATGGATTCCCAACATCAATCCAAGAATTGAACATCCGATTACAACAATTTCCAGACGACAAATTGGCAGAACAAGTGATGCGCTTCGGTAGCTCTCTACGTGGCACAAGATCTTTTTGGCACAAAGCTAAAAATGAACTGACAGACATGATATCTCAACTCGGTTGCCCAACGTTCTTCTTCACATTAAGTGCAGCTGATACAAAATGGCCTAATCTTCATGCAATCATGCCTGGGATTCCACCTCCTGATGTTCCAGTACAACACAAATGGAGAAATGATAACATTATCTCTAACCCCCACTTAACATCGCTATATATGCACCACAAATTCACAATATTTCGTGAAGTTATATTGGAGAAACACTTGCAAACAAAAGACTACTGGTACAGGTATCTACTCTACCACATGACTTCCATAGTTCGCTATATATATCAAGCTCCTTCTATTTCAAATTTTTCTAAAAAAAAACATCCTTCGCAGGTATGAATGGCAACATAGAGGATCAGCGTACATCCATGGCTTCCTCTGGATACAAAATGCACCTGATATGGAGACTCTTAATTGGGATAACATAGAAGCAGTTGATTGTGCTAAACAATTCTTCGACAAATACATATCAGCTTGGAACCCTCGGCTTTCTACAACTTCCAGCCAATCATTTTCTCAAACAAATGTAGAAGACCCTTGCTTATTGTCTACGTCAGATATTCTTAGAAACAATCCTTTCAATGATTATGTCCAACTTATCAATTGCATTGAAAGGCACACAAAATGCACTGAAAACACATGCTTGAGGAAAAAAGGCTCGTCATTCGAATGCCGATATAAAGCTCCTTGGGAATTACATGCACATTCCTCCTTGTTCATTGACTCCAATGGCCAAAAAACATACACTCCCGCTCGCAATGATGATAGACTAAATACCCATAACCCTACCATCCTATCTATCTGGCGTGCGAACATTGATTGCCAACCAGTACTCTCAATCCATGCTGTTCAGAAATATATTGCGAAATATGCATCCAAAGAAGAAAAAAAATCCGAAACATTCCATGACATGCTACGTAGAATTGTACTCACTTCACCCAATCTTGACCCATCAACATCTGCATTCAGAAAATTCCTTTCAGAAACTCTTGTTGATCGTGACATAGGAGCACAAGAAACCTGTCATATGATACATAAATTACCACTAACATTGTGCAGTCGCTCCTTCTTCCCTTTAAATGTAAGCCAACAAATCTATATGCGCCTCCCAGAGAATAACACCACCGCTCCTCCATCACCACACTTCATAGATACATACATCCATCGACCATCTCCCTTAGAATCCACATCACTTATAGAAATAGCAAGATCATGGTCATACGATCCCCGTCGTAAGACAAACAAATGGAAACAAAGACCCCAACAAGCAATTCTTCGTATCATACCACGCTATTCCTCAATTCCATCAACGACCAACTCTTCTTATGCTGACTTTTGTAGAGTTGAACTTATGCTTTACAAACCATTTCGCCATATCGCGAGTGACATAGGAAATTCTACTGAAGAATTTATCAGAAATTGGGAAGCATTTCGTCCATTTTACAAACCGTGGCATCAACACCGGACACTATCTGATATTGATCCTCCTGCAAATGACAACACAACTACAGAAGAATTCCATCCTCCAGAAACGATGGACCTAAACGAATGGGAATTACTCTCTCAGTTGTACCCTACAGATGAACTACTCATAAATGACATTCAAATGCTTGGTCTTCGTGGTTTGGATGATAGCCATAACTGGAATGATACAACTATTCCATTGCATCTCCAAGAAATAGGCGCACAATTAATTGACAATACTCGCTCTATCCATCGCATTATTCAAAAAAATACAGATACTCTACTGTCCCTCAGCTCATTATCTTCAATGCAAAAAAAAGCTCTGGATATTATTCGTGCTCACTCCATTAAGAAGGATATCTTACCTGCTCTGCGAATGATAATACAAGGCACTGCTAGAACTGGGAAATCCCTTCTTATAAATTGCATAAGAGAAATTCTCATAGCACTTGCTAGCTCAGAACCTTCACCAATCATGCTCCTAGCCCCTACAGGTGTTGCAACATTCAACATACAAGCATCGACAATCCATTCTGCTCTCCATCTTCCAATAAAAGATCTTACACCATTAGAAGGCAGTGCTCTTGCAAAATTTCAAGAAGAGCTTAAGCATATTAGGTACATATTAATCGATGAAATGAGCTTCATCGGACCTAAGCTTCTTCACCAGGTTGATCAACGGCTTCGTGAGGCATTTCCATTAAAAAGAAACTTACCGTTCAGCGGTTGCTCAATTATATTAGTTGGTGATCTCGGGTTACCACCCGTCCAAGACATACCACTATATGCAGGGACAAGTCATGGAACCGCATTGTGGAACACATTCACAACAGTCATCACATTGGACAAAATATTTCGCCAACAAGGTCAAAGCAGTGCTCAGGTTCTTTTCAGAAACGTCCTCCAAAACATTAGAAATGCAAATCCAACAATTGAAGACTACAACATCCTTATGACGCGAACAGACTCTTTCTTGTCTGCAGCTGAAATACAATCCTTCCATGATTCTATACATCTATTTCCAACAAACGCTCAAACAATGGATCACAACAAGCAAATGATCAAATCTTTAAACACTCCAGTTGCAAGATCAATCGCACAGGACGACAACACATACTCTACATTCTCTTCAGAAGAAGAGCAATTACAGCGAATTGTATACCTTTGCAAAGGACAAAAAGTAATGTTGACTTCCAACCTTTGGGTTTCAGCAGGGCTTGTTAATGGTTCCCTCGGGAAAATCATATCCATCTTCTACAAAGAAGCAACTTCACCTCCACAGCTTCCAACATTTGTAGTCATTGAATTTCCAAAATACATCGGCCCTGCTTGGGATAAAACAAACCCCACTCACTTGCCGATTCCTGCAATAAAAAGAAATGGTCGCACACAAATTCCACTCAAAATGGCTTGGGCTTTAACTATACATAAATCTCAAGGTATGACTCTGCCACAAGCAACGATAGACATTGGAAAAACTGAACGACAAGGCCTCACATTTACAGCAATTTCAAGAGTCCCTTCACTACAGAATCTCCGAATCTGCCCTGCATTCAGTTTCGACCGTTTCATGAAACTGAAAGACAACAAAAATATTGCTCGTAGAAAACAAGCAGAAGAACGTCTCCGTTCAATGTCTCCTACAGACGACCAACTCCATTCCATATGTTAACATCTCCAAAAGGTTTCCATATCATCAACTCCATATTTATTTCATAGCGTATCATTTCTACCTATTACCAAAACTTAATTCACTCATTATCAATACATATTTTACATTATTACATCTGCTTTATATTTCTTAACTATTTCCTTCTAACATTTTCTATCTTTTCACACAGAACATATCGACTCAAAGATATCACAGCTACAAAACCACTGCATTCCATATATAGCATCTCTAAAAGGTTTTGAAATAATATCAACTCTATAAATTTTTTAAAAACACAACATTTCTACCTACTAACATTAACCTAATTTACTAATTGTTAATAAATGATTTAAAATATACATTCTTGATATAATGCTTACGTATTTGCATCTAACAGTTTCTTTGTTTTGAAACAGAACAGATGGACTCCCTCATATCGCAATTACATAACTACATCACAGAAATAGATGCAACAATTCATTCATTGCAAGAGATACAGAAAAGATTCCTGCCAGTCAGAAATCCAAATGTACCACTATACAGACTGCGACCAACGATGGATTTATTACTTAAAATAAAATCCAGTATCAAACGTATCATCCACATACACGAACGAGATAAATTGAAAAAAGCAAGAGCAGAATGGCAATCAAGAAATAGGCATCTGCAATTCCGAATTAATCTCCAATGGTGTTCAGTCTGCCATCGATCGACCTGCATCTACGACTAAACGTTTCCATTCATATATTACAGGTAACTTCAATTTCAATCATTATAATTTCTCTACAATATAATTCACAACAAGTTATTCTACATTTCCATATAAATATATATTCCTCTAATTTCTCAAAAAAAAAAATTACTCTTTGCAGGTTCATTACTACATCAGCATATCTCCAGCCTCTTCAGCAACCTCAGCATCAATCATCCCCTTCATGATATACTTGTAGTCTTTTTATAAAAAATACAATTCCATTGCAAAATACTAACATGCAATGTACATTTCTACAATTGCAAACTCTTCAAAATTACATTTCAAACATTGTACATTCTACAAATTTCACATAATAGAAATAAATTGCCATATTTCTTTTCAACCATTAAAAAGCAATCTCCATTTCAAACATTATACAATCTATATACATATCTCCAATGACATTAAAATATAACTTTCTTTTCAACAATGAAAATGCAATGTTTATTTAAAACATCATATATTCTGTATACATATATCCAATGACATATATATATCAAAAAAATTACAGCTAATCTCATTCTACCATATTCCTTAGGGCGTTTCCTTTGCAACATTAGGTGCAATTGCTAGTTATATGTGCTATTTATGTTTTGATTTGGTTGACTCATAAATACTTCATTGTAGAATACAAATATTCTACAAATAAGGCTAGGTATAAAAGTGAGAAAAACTTTTTCTCTATATAAAACAATAAAGAAGAACACACTTGGTTCTACAACAATTGAGAAAAATTGTTGTTTAGTTAGAGATTATATTAGACTAGTGTAGTCATATAAATAATTGGCTAGTTGTGGATAGATATCAATCCAAGAGTTACTTAGGGAATTTTGGACATTCTTATAGTTTGTTAACTACATATTTACCAAGAGTTACTACCCACCATAATTTATGCATTTCTTTACATAAATTTAGGAGTAAAAATACATAAATACATAAATGCATTACCGTCCACCATAATTATGCAATTCTTTGCATAAATTTAGGAGGAGTAAAAATACATAAATGGAGGTAAAATTAAAAGGGTATGTTGATTTACCATCATTACAACCCACCACAAGTTTATTCAAGTAGCTCAACAAAATTTAGGTAGGAGGAAAGGACTTTAATAGGTTTGGATAAACAACTTGATTGTATTCACATAAGAAAATCATTATATTGCCTCAAATAAAACATGAGCAATTTTTATAAATAATATATGGTATGGTATTACTATTTGGAATGAGAGCTGAATGAATAAATTGCTAACATAAGTAGAGACAACTTATGTCATTCCTTGAGATAGTGAGTGAATGTATTTGTAATAAGGGTTACTCTAGGATGGTATGAACCTGGAAACCAATGCCACCTTACACATTTATGCTTATTCTCAAGTTGGACTAATGTAAATTGATGTTTTTGGAACTAGAAATCATGGTTAGAAGATGCACAAGAAGGGGAAGGGTAGCTATAGGACGCAATGTGGTGCTATCACAACAACCAACTTCTATCACCCCACCTAATGAGGCATAGAACAATACATCACAAGAAAAAATTATTGTTAGAGAAGTTTTGACTTAATGATATCATTTCATCACATGTCATAGGAATTAAAAAACCATTTGGAACAAGAACATGGAGAACCCGCTCAACCGAATGAAGGGTCCCAAAAATCCAACAAGGAACGATGTGCATCAGGATTTGAAAAAGATAAAGTATGACTCCATTTTCAATAACAGTGCATGGGAGATAGTCCCAAGACTGGTCGACAAATCAATGGTTGGATTGAGATGGATCTACAAGGTAAAGCAAGATGTTGATGGGAGTGTGGAGAAATACAAGGCCAAATTTGTGGTTCGGGGTTTCTCACAGATTGAGGGGATAGATTATGATGAGAATTTTGCACCTGTCGCAAGGTACTCTTCCATAAGATCCATCCTTGCACTCTCAGTGCAAATAGGCTGGCGCATTCATCAGATGGATGTGAAAACTACGTTTCTCAATGGGATCATTGAGGATGAGGTGTACATAGAGCAACCTGAAGGTTTTGAAATATTCAACAGTGAGTCACATGTGTGCAGGCTCAAAAGAGCACTGTATGGGCTGAAGCAAGCACCCTGTGTTTGGTAGACTTGGATAGATAGCTATTTCACCGGACTAGGCTTCACTAAAAGTGAAGTAGATGCAAAGCTGTACCAGATTGTGGTTGAGGGTAAGCTATTGATCATTTTACTTTATGTTGATGATCTAATTTTGACTGGTGATGAGAAGCTGATACACTCATGCAAGGAGGTTCTTGCAAGGGAGTTTGAAATAAAGGACATGGGACTCCTTCATTATTTCCTTGGACTGGAAATATGGCAACAGGATGGTGAAATTTTTGTGTCTCAAGGCAAGTATGAAAAGCAGATACTGGGTAAGTTTAACATGGAGAGCTGCAAACCCATGGATACCCCTTTTCCAAGAAATTGGAGGAAAGAGGATGCTACTTCTGGAGAGGTAGTTGATGCTACTGTCTATCAAAATTTAGTGGGTTCACTAATGTATTTGGTGAACATGAGACCAGACATTTTCTACGCAGTTAACTAGCTGACTCAAGCTATGGTTAAACATACCAAGCTCTTTTGGAAGGCAGGGAAGCATGTCCTGAGATACCTGAGGGGCACATCAGAGTATGGCCTATGGTACAGATGGGCGAATGGAGTGAAGTTGCATGGCTTCATGGATGTAGATTGGGCTGGTAGTCCATTGGACATAAATAACACATGAGGGGGGATATTTAACATTGGGTCGACAACATTTTCCTGATACAGCAGGAAACAACGATTCGTGGCACTCAGTTCAATGGAAGCGGAATACATGGCATCAAGTCAAGCTGCATGTGAGGCTATCTGGACGAGAAAGAACTTGGTTGGTTTGTTTGGTTCTCAGATGGATCCGACATTGATTCATTGTGATAATAAGAGTTGCATTAAACTCTCAATTAATCTTGTGTTTCATGATAGGTCCAAGCATATAGATATTTGGTACCATCATCTCAGTGATTGTGTGTAGAGAAGGATCATGTTGCTTCAGTACATTCCCACAGAAGATCGGGATGCAGATATTCTAATGAAGGTGCTCACTAGGAGAAAATTTGAATACCATAGAAATAGGATCAGGGTGAAGGATAATCCCTTTCTTGTTGAGAGGGAGTGTTGATATTCAACAAAATGATTCAGCACCCACGCCTACTGCATTAAGCACCTGGTTGCATTAAGCACCCAGGCTAGGGCATTAGGGGAATTTTGAGGTCTAAAATGGCTCTCCTAAGGAAAATGTACAACCAAAATAAACTTCATAAGAACCAATAGGATTCAAGATTATGATTTCAACCATGGGGGATGATTCACCATTTCTTAAGTAAAAGGGTAAAAAGATTAAAAAATAATAAAATAATAAAACTACTTTTTCAACTCCTATTTTCAACTTATCTACAAAATTTTTTACTCAAATTTTGAATGAGAATACTCGTTGGATGCAAAATTTAATTCCTTGTCCAAGGAGTACCCATGTTGCATACTTTTGATGTATCTCGAGACACAAAAAATGATAAATACATGAAAAACGTGATTACAATCACGTTTTTCATGTAATTCTCATTTTTCATGTAGTAGGATCCATCGAAAGTATGCAACATGGGTACTCCTTGGATGAGGAATTAAATTTTGCGTCTAATGAGTACTCCCGTCCGAAATTTGAGTAAAAAATTTGGGAGATAAGTTGAAAATACGAGTTGAAAAAATAGTTTTTTCTTTTTTCCCTCTAAAATTTGATGATGTAATCAAATCTTATTTTATTATTTCCACTATTATTTTATAATTTCCTTAGGAGGCCCATTTTAGACCTCAAAATTCCCCTAATTGGGGCCCACAATGTTATTTTTGGGTGCATGTCTATTTTTATTATCCCTTAACTAAGATGGACATTAAACTGTAATCTATTCTCAATGTGGACTTGAATGAGTTAGCTGAAAGTGATAAATTCAGTTAGCTAGTAGATTTTGAGTTAGAGGTTGTTGGTGAGGCATGTAGAGTAATTCTAGTTGTAACAGAGTTCGAAGTGCAGTGGTGCATGAGTTGGTGCAAGTTGTAAATCAATTTAACTTAGTTAAGTGAGTTAAACTTAGTTGTGCTAGTTGTAAATAAAGATACACTAGTGAGAGATTCAATGAATTAAATATTAGTTAATTCACAATTAGTGATATCACATGCAACTAAGGATTTACTATTATTAGCTGCATGCATGTCAGATCCAGTAAAGACCCAGTTGAGTTCTAGGTGAAAGGGAGATTGACTATCAGTTGTAGGATTATCTGCTTGCACACATGCAGGAAAACACCCATTGGAGTGACCATGATACTTGCGTAGTCAAGGCAGGCAATAATCCCTATATTTTAGGGATATTTATCATTAGGGATTCCGTAAGCAAGGCAGGTTGTCTGGAGGCTGAGAATTGGCTATGTGTTGGTCAGTTTTGCATATAACAGTGTGAGACAATTAGCTGAGTACTGGAGGGCTCTTGTGAGAAGAGTTTTGTATGTATTTGTTTCATGATCCATGCTTAATATACAATAGAAGATAGTGGGGTTTTTAGTTGTAAGCTTTCCCCGGGAAATTATCTGTGTTGTGTGTGATTGATCTTTCTTCATTTTCATGTGATTAGCGATTGTGTTTTTAATTCCGCAAAATATTTGTAGAAGCGATTAAGTATTTAACTTTAGTACATTGTTAGATTGGGTGAATCCAAGATATACATGCTTGTTGTATAATTTCTACAATTATTTTCATTCCAAAATTTTTATTATTTACCCACCCATGTGTCACCGTCTCTCATCAAGGCTCTCCAAAATTATTTACTTAAATTTTAATTCAAAAATAATATTTTTCCTCACCTCAACAAGACTCCCTCTTTCTTCTCCTAATCATCTCTTAATCACATTTTTCGGCTCCTTAATTTGTGTTCCTTACTGAATTCAACTAATAATTCTTAGCTTTGGTCCCCTAACTACCTCCTAATTTAACTCAATTTGCCTCTTAAATGGATATTCTTCTGTTGGCTCTTGCCACATGGAGTTTCTCTAAATTTCTCAAATTTTAATTCACTACGCTCTTCTCATAATTAAGTTTAACTGTTTTAGGATTAATATTTATAATTAACTCCATGTCCCTCATTCCCCCTTTTACCTTTTTAAAATACTTATGCACATTATCTACCTAATATTTTCCAACATAGGAAGGGCAGTGTTCTCAATGTACATTATTTTTATTTCTTCTATTCTCCCTTTCCTTGAAGTTTTATTCTTGGTTTAATTTCCTCGGATCTAAACTCATTTACCGCCTGATGTGAATTATTAGGATTTTCGTATCTTGATTATATTCAGTGGTTTTTTTTTGATGCTAAGGGTTCCAATTTGGTCGTGCCCTTCAAGAAATTCCCTTCGAAGTTCCAAGGGTGCCACACCTAACAATTTATTTATGATGCCATGGGTGGCAAGTCGGTCATGCCATTCAAGAACTTCCATTGAAGTTAAAAGGGTGCCATGTTGTTGTCCCTTCAAGCATCCAACGACTATGAGGGGAAATTCTAGGTGCAACAATAAATACCACTATCATCTCTCATGTTTCCATCTATAATGAGACTAATGGTGTTGAGGATCAAGGAATCCACCTTGATGCATGCCCAACAGTGAAATCCTCGTGAGCAATTAAAATTTGGGGCTTTCCCCCACGACATCATGATATTCAAGGCAAATGCGTCCCAACCCTTCCAACCCAACTCATTGCGAGAGTGCTAGCGGGTGAAATCAGGGACACTATCCCACCCCTCCCATGTAGTTCCATCCATTTGTACAACCCCATCACCCATGTGTGAGTCATTCATCCAAGAAACTAACCTGTGCCTACATCCACTAAAATTTCATTATAATTTATAACAAAAATTCAACTGGACTTTAAAATTTCAGAGACAAAGTATTCAATTCCATCAAACCAGAGGTCGTTGACTCATCACATGTGAGTGCATCTGGTAGTCCCTGCCACACTCGATAATCATCAGTAATACTGTTTCATACTGTTATCCATAATAACTTATGTTCAATCATCAACATGACATAATCATAAACATATTTTTAACCACGAGCAAAAGCTAATGTAAACTAGCAACATAATTAATGCATAACATGATTTAGACATATTCACAAACACATCCATCAAAACTATTATCATCATAACATCAAACGTGAAAAGTATGTATTGTCACATCCACAAATAGTAAAATTCATATATTTGGATCCTCAACCTTAGGTCTTCAAATAATAATGTATAAGCCCTAAGGCCCTATCAAGGCTAATGTCATATCAGGATTATTCAACCCAAGTGAGGTACTACATACACCCCCTCTTAACAATGGATTTCATCTCGAAGTCCTCAGAATAAGGAAGGGAAGGAAGACAATGATCCATATCATTGGAATTCTCCATTAAAATCTTGATATCCTCCTACTAGGTATCCTAAATTTATAAATTGAGAAAATTTTCCCCTAAACTTTGTCTTTAAAGGAATTACCAAAAATATTTGAGCCTCCTATTTAAAGCATATGTCACCATGTTTATTATTCCCTTTATGTCAGCAATATCAACATCATATTAAATTTTTAAATCTGACCACCTTCCTTGTATGAAATTTAAATGGTCTTGTGTTCCTTAAAAGTATTGGCATCAAGAATGATAAAATATAAATGTGGAGTTTTTTTGTCAAAGCATGTAACACGTCATTCAACAATATACAAACATATATATAGATATTCCAAATACATTACATCCATATTAATTTGCAACAAAGGTTGACTACTTGGGCACACACTAGTTCACTATGAACACCATCCTCATGTAAGTTAACAAAATCTCTACAATTATATACATATATTTCTCATACAATGACCCAATAGGTTTGTTATGAAATTAAAAGCATCATAGTTATATATGTTGATGATTGAACATATGCTATTATGACTAACACTGTGAAACATGATTACTGATGATTATCGAGTGTGGTAGGATACCACTTGATGCACTTGCATGTGATGAGTTGATGACCTCTGGTTGATGGAATTAAATACTTTGTCTATAAAATTTTAAAGTTAAATTTGATTTTTTTTCTACAAATTATAATGATATTTTAGTGGTTGCAGGCACATGCTAGTTTCTTGGTTGAATTACTCACACATGGGTGATGGGGATGTAAAAATGGATGGAAATACATGGGAGGGGTGGGACAATGTCCCTGATTTCACCCGCTAACACTACCGCCGTGAATTGGGCTGGAAGTGTTGGGATACCTTTGCCTTGAAGATCACGATGCCATGGGCACAGGTCCCAAATCTGGGTCGCTCACAGGGATTTCACTAGGGGATGCACATCAAGGAGGATTCCTTTATCCCCAACACCATTAGTATCACTATAGAGAGAAGCACAAGAGATGCTAACAATATTTGTCTTTGCACCTATATTTTCCCCTCACAGCCACTGGATGCTTGAAGAGAAAGCAACATGGAACCCTTGGAACTTCTAGGGAATTTCTTCAAAGGCACGACTGACTTGGCACCCTTGGCATCATAAATAAATTATTAGGTGTGGCACCCTTGGAAATTCGAAGGGAAATTATTTAAGGGCGTGACCAACTTGGCAACCTTGGCATAAAAAAGAAACTACTAAATATAATCAAGTTATGAAAATCCTACTAATTCACATCATGTGGTAAATGAGGTTAGAACCAAGGTACTTAAACCAATAATAAAACATGGGGGAAAGGGAGAATATAAGAATAAAAATAATGTACCTCGAGAACTCTACCATTCTCATGTTGGAAAATATTAGGTAGATAATTTACATAATTATATTAAATAGGTAAAAGGGGGAAAGATGGAGATAGATTTAATTATAAATATTAATCCTAAAATAGTTAAACTTCATTAAGATAAGAGGGTGGTGAGTTAAAACAAAGATTAATAGATTTAAATTTGAGAAATTTATAGAAAATCCATGTGGCAAGAGCCAACATATGAATATCCACCAAAGAGGCAAATTGAGTTAAATTAGGAGGTAGTTAGGGGACCAAATTTGAGACTTATCATTTGAATTCAGTAAGGAACCCAAATTAAGGAGCAAAAAAGGGGGATCAAGAGACAACTTTGAGAAGAAATAGGGAGTCTTGTTGGGGTGAAGAAAAGTATTATCTTTGACTTAAAATTTAAGTAAATAATTTTGGAAAGCCTTGGTGAGAGGGTGAAACATGGGTGGGTGAATAATCAAACTTTTTGAATAATGAAAATAATTAATTATGCATGGAGTTCCAAGTGTCACCTATGGATCCTCCTATAAAATAAGGAGCAAGACTTGGGAGAAGGAAATTTTGCTTACCCTATTCTTGGATGGATGTGATTATGTCATTGTGAATGGCTATGAACTATAGTTGAGTTTTGTGAGGTAGAGGTCTTTAGAGAGGGGACTCTTGAGCCAAGGAGTGCTCACCTCTACTAGCTATCACACTTCCTCCATTGTACAATCCCATTGCAACTCAGGGGCTTGCAGGGAAGGAGAGTACCCAAGGAGTAGGTTGGGATATCAACCAATGTATCACTACATCCACATAGAGCACAACATTCACACTTAAAGGCAAATGAAAACTAGGGAGTGCAAGTAGTAGCAAGGCCAATATTGTATCTCCTCTCTGGGTGAATGATACCTATTGTATTTATGATATCTATTACATGATTTTTTATGTCTATGGTTAATAAAATGTAAAATAGATGATATGTGGAATGTATTGTAATTCATTGATTTTTTATGTAAATGCCTTAATATCTCTAAGTTTCCAATTTTCATATGTTAATGGTTGTATTCCAAATTTATCTACATTGTTTTTAAAAAAAAAATTGCTAGCGTTGCAAGGATGGATGCTACAAGCAACAAGCCATAGTGTGGGACATGGGTAAGGCTCATCACATCCATGCAACAATGAATAATTTCTGAGATAAGCATCAGTCCACTCTACTTGAGATGATAGTTAATATCGATGATATGAGTTACATTATTTTGATAGATCCAAGAACTACTGAATCTTTTTTTCTCTAAAAAGATTGTCAAAACTTAAACTTGATGTAGTTGCACAACATGAATTTAGGTATGTAGAAATGTCTTATGAGATTAAAATGAGTGTAGGAAAAGTGGTAAAATATTTTGAGGTGGATCTATGTGTAAGATAAAGGTTTCCATGTATTCTATGGTCCTGAGCTCATAGGATGTTGTCATAGGAATGGGTTGGTTGGAGCAACATGAAGATATTTTAGATTTCAATGATAAGGTGTTGCATTTTATGGATGAAGAAGGTCAAAGGAAATCCTTGATAGGGAATAACTGAGGGGTGTTCGTCATGTTCATTTCGTTGATGTAACTAATGAAATGTAGATGAAAAGGATGCCATTTGTTTAGAATTGAAACACTACATGATAAAGGAGACTTTAAGGATCTAGATAAATATCCAAATCTTATTGAATTTGAGTGTGTTTTCCTAGAATAATTAATTGGAATAACTCCCAAAAGGGAGATTGAATTCACGATTTATCTTAAACTTAGCATGGATCCTATCGTAAGGAAACTATATCATATGTCAAATCACAAGTTAAAGGAGTTGCAGATCTAGTTAAAATAGTTATTGATC
Organism: Pinus albicaulis; assembly: GCA_034641835.2. Classification (NCBI taxonomy): domain Eukaryota; kingdom Viridiplantae; phylum Streptophyta; class Pinopsida; order Pinales; family Pinaceae; genus Pinus; species Pinus albicaulis. The sequence continues at coordinate 96,486,699 of CM076572.1, read as the reverse complement.
TTGGTGTTCATATGACATAAGGCATCTCTATGGAGAGTGCGTGTGATTTTTGTTTAAAAGAGGTTGGGTCTTGGTTATTGTGCATTGATGATTGTCAGTTGAACAAGGTGGCGATAAAAAAAAAAATCCTCTATTGAGGGTAGATTATTTTTTCAACTAAATGAAGGGGGAAATTGAGTTTTCTAAGAAATATTTTAGGTCAGGATGTCATCAATTAAGAATCAAGGATGAAAATATCCCAAGGATAGCCTTTAAGACAAGGTTTGGGAATTTTGAGTTTGTAGAACTACCTTTTTATCAAGAAAAATTCCCTGGATGTTTTCCTGATCTTAATGAACAAGATATTTCAAGAGTATTTAGATAAGTTTGTGTAGGTATTTATCGACGAAATATTGATCTAATCAAAGACCCGAGAAGAGCATAATAAACACTTAAGGCTGGTTTTGCAGTGTCTTAGAGAGAACCAACTATATGGGAAGCTATCTAGGTGCTCATTTTATGTATCCAAGATCCATGATCTCAAGAAAATTATCTCTAGGAAAGGTATTGCAGTGGATCCTATAAAGATCAAGGCCATCATGGAAACACTGACATTGAACAATGTTTACAAAGCACATATTTTATGGGAATGAATGACTATTATCACAAATTTTTCAAAGGGTTTTCAAAGAGTTTATGGGCATGGATGAATATTATCGCAAATTTGTCAAAGGGTTTTCAAAGATAACAACTCCCATTAATGAAATACAAAGGAAAATTAAGAAGTTTTCTTGGATGGAAAAATGTGAAGATGTGTCCAAGAAGTTAAAGAAATTGTTAACAACTGCATTGATCCTTAAAGTACCTGACATAGAGCAGGAATTTCTGGTCTACACCGATACATCCAAGGAATGCCTTGGATGCAATTAATGAAAGATGGAAGGGAAATAGCGTATGCGTCAAGAAAACTTATAGCCCATGAAGAGAACTATGTGACACATGATCTAGATATGGCTGCTATCATGTATGCACTAAATATTTGGAGACACTACGTGCAAGCAAGGAAGTTTGAACTTAAGATTGATCATTGTGGGATACAACACATATTCATGCAAGACCATTTAAATTCCAGAAAAAGAAGGTGGTCAAAGTTAATAAGTGAATATGATTTTGATATTAGTTACATAAATGAGGACAATGAATTGGGTGGTGAATGCTTTGGGAAGGGAAGAACATATGTAGATGTAAAAGTGGAATCTAATAAATATTTCTACCAACCATATTGACACTTGGAAAAGCTTTAAATAAATAAATAAATAATTCCTAAGTATACGAACTGCCTTAATACTAAGGGGAAAAGGGGACATGAAGTCAAAATAGAAACACTAATTCAATGGAAGTTTTCTCTCAACAAGAAAATTAGGGTGTGCATGAAATTACAGAATATTAATTTAAAAATGATAGAAAATGGGTTTCATGAGAGAAACTCCATGTGGAAAAAGCATAACACAAAAACATCCAACTAAGATCTTAACTAAAGAAAAATTAGAGGGTGGTTATGAGACAAGAATATAAAACCTGCCAGTTGAATTAAGCTAATGAAACACCTAATACACAAAAGGGGGAGTCTAAATTGGGATCAAGGGACAACTAGGAAAATAAATAGGAAATCATGTGTGGGTGAGGGAAAATAGTCCTTTATCAAGAAATTAAGAAAATAATTTCTTGACGTATTTGGTGAGGAGTTGACACATGGATAGATGAATTATCAAAATATCAGAATAAAAATAATAATTGTATTGCATTAAGTTCCAAGTGTCACTATTTAAAATTTCTATAAAAGGAGCAAGTTATGAGAAAGAAACTCTTGAGCACCCTACTGTGGGATGTATTTCCTAATGATAATTTGCATTTTGAGTGACTATTGAGATCTATGGTGAGTTTGGTGACAGTAGAGGTATTGTGAGTGGGAACATCTTGAGGTTGAAATTTATCCTCCAGTTTATTGTGTACCCATATACTGTAGAGCTCCATTAGGTCTTGGGGGTCCACAGGGAAGAAGAGTGCCCCACAGAAAGGTTGGGAGGTCAACTAGTGATTCGATGAAGTTCAGTCCGGTCACAATAATTAAACAAGTTTTCTAGAACTATGTTAAGAGAGCGTTGGAAATCAACAATCAAAGTTCAAAATATCAATTCCTTAGTGAATGGTATTATGTTTTATTGAATTAAACACTGAATATATATCTTCTTATGAGTTATGTAACTATTGATGTGCAACCCTTTTCTTTTCAATTTTAATTATTGATCTATATATTACTTATATGGATTATTTTATCTAATAATATTATATCTTTTTGGAAAAAAGAAGAAAAATTTGGGTAAATTATGGGGTTATTTGGGAAGGGTCCTACACAGATTTGACAGTGGTTTCAAAAAGAAGATTATGGATTTATTCAAATTGATCTCTTCACCAAATTTCGCCTAAAAAACTTGTATAATTAAATTCTTGAAAGTATTTCACTCCCTTAGTTTCACTGAGCCCATAAGGAGAGTGCCATCTATGAACTGAGAGTGTGTCATGGGGGGGATGCTACTAGAGATCTTGATGTGTTTAATGAGACCTATAGACCTAGTTGCTCCAATTATTGTGACAAGTGCTTCCATGAAAATGATGAACACAAATGGGGAGGGAGAGTAGCCTTGTATTAATAAAGGAAAGAGGGCCACATTCCTATTAATAGGAACTTAAAAGGGCATTGAGTAGAAGAAATCTGCGACCGAACTCACAATTTTTTTTTCAAAGCTAAATATGATCAAAAGTGTGTTAAGAAACCTTGATTGAAACCTGTCATAGGATTTTGTTAAGTCCATGTCATCGTTATTCCATAATATTTTCTTAAATTTAAGGAGAAAGTCACCTCTTGAAAAATAACACCAGGGAGTTCAATATTTATTCATTTCTACAAATCCCCATTGTTCCTCCTAGATTAGGATACATAGTAAAGGTTTCATTCTGAAATCTATTTGTTGATAATTTTCTAGACTAAGTTCCATAAGGATATCAATGCAAATATTTTAAAGATTAATTCATTCTCCATTGTTGGGATTAAACTTAGGAAATAATATAAAATACCTTTTATCATGTTACTTGATCTAGAATATTCTTCCACTCCTTGGGATAAATTTTCATTTGTAATCTCTCAAAAAGTGTTGGGTGAAATGTATTGGAAAATCATCTAGAATTCATTAATTATGAATTTGTCAACATGTTTTGAAGAATATAATTTTAGGAGACACCACCATAGAACTTAAGCATAAAATAATTTTTCATAGAATGGTAAAAATGCACACACTTATCCATAAAAGGGAAAACAATATGTTTGGGCCATGATTCTATCCTTTCCCTAATTTTTTCAATTGTAGGATGCTATTTAAGTCTCCCAAACCTAAAAAAAAAAATGGAAATCCAAAAGATATTAAAGGGAATTCTCTCCCTTCAAAGCTTATAATTCTATTTATTCTATGTTGTAATCTAGACCATGGTTTCAAAAGGAAGATTATTGATTTAATAAAATTTATCTCTTCACCAAATGTTTCCTAAAAAACTTGTATAATTAAATTCTTAATTTTTGTTGACTCGCTTAGTTTCACTGATCCCATAAGGAGAGTGTCGTATATTAACTTAGAGTGCGTCATAGGGGGGATGCTCATATGGATATCAATGTGTTTAATGAGACCTATAGATCTAGCTACTCCACTTATTGTGACAAGTGCTTCCATCAAAATGATGAAAAAAAAGGGGAAGGAGAGTAGCCTTGTATTAATCCTCTCAAAACATTGAATAAAGAAAAGAGGGCCACATTTCTATTAATTATGGTATTTCCAAAGGACATTGTGGAGAATAAATTTGCTACCCAACTTACCATTTTTTAGTCAAAGAAAATATGATCAAAATTGCGTTGAGAAAATATGATTGAAACTAGTCACAAGATTTTTTTTAAGTCCATATCATTATTATTCCATCACATGTTCTTGCATTTATGGAGCAAGTTATGTCTTGAAAAATAACACCTGGAAGTTCAATATTTGTTTATTTTTAGAAAGCCCTATTGTTCCTCCTATATAAGGACACATAGTAAAGGTTTCAATCTGAAATCTATAATTTTGATGATAATTTTATACACTAGGTTGCATAAGGATATCGATGTAAAGATTTAAAAGCTTAATGCATTCTCCATTATTGGGATCAAAGTTAGGAAGGAAGATAGAAGACCTTTTAGCATGCTACTTGATCTACATGATTCTTCCACTACTTGGGATAGATTCACGTTTGCAATCTCTCAAAAAGTGTTAGATGAAATGTATTGGAATATCGTCCACAATTCATTGATCCAAAATTTGTCAACATGTTTTATAACATAACTATTACCATTCCTTATACTATTCCAAGTGAATGGCCTAGTCCCTAGCTAAACATCTACTAAGTCATTGCCTTGATAAAATCAATGAATATTTTTCCATGATTCTCTTTAGTGGCTCCCATTTTTTCAAGGATTTTGAGTATGAGATTTATATATCCTTTAATTAATTAATGGATCCCTGTCATAAATCCTATTTATTTTAATAAATAAGTCCAATGTGTATATATTTTTTAAAGAGTGAAATTTTTATTCCATACATCATACCTTTGATTTCATCTTCAAGGAGGGCATCCCCAATCTAGAGTCAAAATCAATGGCCCAAAATCTCATGAATAGAAAAACAAAGGTACAAAACCATGGAAATGAATAAAATATATGACATCTGTTACACCATTTTTTGGTCATCTAACCTATTATCATTAGATGGACCCAAGTACACCATGTAAGACCAATTTTACCCTAAGTAAAATTGCTTTCACTATGTTAAAACAGGAAACCCCAAAAGGAAATATTAAACAAACCTATATTTGTTTGATTTTCCACATGGAATAATTAATTAAACCATAATTTAATTATTATTCCCAGTCATGTTTAACCCAAAATCAAAGAAATTAATTAGATAAACCTTTATTTATCTTATTATTTTCTAGGAATAATTATTTAAACCTTATTTAGATAATATTCTTTGTTAAATATGACCAAATCACCCACAAATAATTAAATAAATCACTATTTATTTAATTATCTTTCAACCACATCCTTAAATAATTAAATAAATCATTATTTATTTGATTATCTTCTAACCGCTTCCTTAAAAAGATAAATAAATCATTTATTTATTTATTTTTGACAAATTAAGGGATTTGACCCAAGTCAAATACCTTTTCCTCCAACAAATATAATAAAATATTCCATAAAAAGTGGATCTAGATCTGGTTAACCCATGCACCAAGATCTAGAATGACCCAATATTTTGTTATAAATAGGAGGGTTTTTCCCTACCATTCTTCACCTTTTGTTGCCTATTAGATCACTCTGGATCTATACACTTGGTCACTCTTTTCTACCATTTGCTGTGTGAGCTCCCTTTGAGTTCCATTCTTTGTGTGGGTTTTCTACACCAACAAGAGAGAGAAATCTTAGATCTGAAGTGCCGAGGACTTCCAAGAACCCATCCCACTGAGGAGAATTGGATACGCCTTCTTGTTTTCCTCCCAGGTGCCCGATTAATACAAAAATTCTTTCAAAAATTGTTCTTGTCTTGTCTATTGGTATATGGAGCAAACCCTTGTTTTTACTGCTTAATGTCTTTCCATGCATAGATATGGTTTTTGTAGCTCTTTTCTTGTTCAACTAACCGCAGATCTGAAGATATTGGCAGCCACTTTTGTTGTTAGGGCTATTAGTTATGCGTAGCTAAAGAGGTCCTTTTTCGTACACTTCGACAAAGGATTCATACTAACAACATCTATCAAATGTGGAGGAAAAAAACACTAATAAATATCCATCTCTAATAAAGAAAGTTTGAATCTTATAGAGAGGTTCCAATTTTCCCAATCCACACCTTTTCCTTTTCCCAGTTAATGATGGCCAAATGCCCATGAATTTGTAGATTAATTTTCAGTTCTAAGCTTGGATAAGGAGTTCTAAAAATTTAGATGATCTAAAATCATTGCAAGGTGCAACCATTTCCAGGATGTAGGACTAGATGGGAATACTCTAATATTCCTTGGCAAAAAAACCAACACTTCTTCTTGGGAAGCAAGTTTTCTCCACACAATGCTTCCTAAAATTCTCTACTCTTCCATAAGCACATTACTCACTCTTTTCACTTCAAGCGACTTACATATAATATTAGTTTTATATAAATATTCCATTAACAATTTTGACCATATTTATAAAATATGAAATTTATATGAATTTTCTGTTAACAATTTGAAAAAATAAATAATTTTTTTTTCTAATTCTTCCTAAATATTGTAGTGTATGTGTTATAATGTTTATAAATATGAGTTTTATATCAGTTTTCCATGAAAAATGTTTACCACCTTTATAAAAAACGAGATTTATATGGATTTTCCATTAACAACTTCAATTTTTTTTTTAAATATATTTTATATTTCTTCCTAAATATTGTTGTGTATGCGTTATATTATTTGTATGACTAGCCCCTTGAACGATTTATATATGTTGGGCATGGAGTAGGTGTGGGGAAGGGTTCATGGGATGAGATGGTAAATCTCCTCAAGAAAAAAAATTAGGTGGTTTTTTGCATTCATTTTTGTAGGTTTTTGACGCATGCTTTTTTGCTTTTAGCAGTTTTGTGGTGCATGATTTTTCAACCATGGTTTTCTAATTTTGGTTAAGAAATTAAAGTTGTAATCTAATTTAGGTTAATGGATTAGGGTTTTGGATGCCATGGGATATTATATATTGTATTGTAAGTGATGAAATTGATTAATCATAAAAATTAGAAGTGCAACTTTAAGAATTTTGTAGTTTTTCCTAATTAATGGTTTCCAAGGCAAGTATTATGTGTGTTTTCCATTGTTGAGACCATCTCTATACTGTATTTTTTTAATAAAAAAACAATGTAGATCAATTTGGAATACAACTATAAGTAGATAAACATTAGAAAATCAGAGATATTAAGGCATTTACATCAAAATTCCCTGAATTACAATACATTCCACATATAATTAATTTTACATTCTATTAACCATAGGCACAAAAAAACCATATAGCAGAACATCATAAATACCACAATACCATTCACCCAGAGAGGATATTTGATCTTGACCTTGCCGCTACTTGCACTCCCTTGCTGTCGTCCACCTTCAGGTGTGAATGTTGATGTTCTCTAAGCAAATGTAGTGACCCATCAGTTGACCTCCCAGCCTACGTCTTGGGTACTCTTCTTCTTCGCGGACCCTCGAGCTACAATGAGGTTGTACAATGGAGGAAGTGTGCAAGCTTATAGATATGAGCACTACTTGGCTCAAGAGTTCCCTCTCTTAATATCTCTACTTCACCAAACTCAACTATAGATCATAGCCAACCACCATGAAATAATATCATCCATCCAACAATAGGGTATGAAAAAAGTCCCTTCTCCCATGACTTGCCCCTTCTTTTATAGGATACTTCATTGGCTTGGAACTTCATGCATAAATAATTATTTTTATTTATCCAAAAGTTTGATTATTCACCCACCCATGTGTCACCCTCTTACCAAGGCTCTCCAAAATTATTTACTTAAATTTTTAATTAATATTTTTCCTCACCCCAACAAGACTCCCTATTTCTTCTCCTAGTTGTCTCTTGATCGCCCTTTTCTACTCCTTAATTTGTGTTCCTTACTGATTTCAACCAATAAGTATCAAATTTTGTCCCCTAAATACCTCCTAATTTAACTCAATTTTCCTCTTAGATGGATATTATTATGTTGGATTTTTCCACATGGAGGTTCTCTAAATTTCTCTAATTTTATTTTATTAATTTTTTTTTTAATTCACCACCATCTTATCTTAATGAAATTTAAATATTTTAGGATTAATCTTTATAATTAACTCTATGTCCCTCTTTCCCTGTTTTACCTATTTAAAATACTTATGTACATTATCTACCTAATATTTTCCAACATGGGAAGGGTAGAGTTCTCAAGGTACAATATTTTTATTTCTTCCTATTCTCCCTTTACCCCAAGTTTATTATTGATTTAATTGCCTTGGTTCTAACTTTATTTACCACTTTATGTGAATTAGTAGGGTTTTCATATCTTGATTATATTTAGCAGTTTCCATTTTTCTTTTTTGATGCCAAGGGTTCCAAGTCGGTCGTGCCCTCCAAGAAATTCCTTTTGAAGTTCCAAAGGTTCCACACCTCATAGATTCTTCTTGATGCCAAGGGTACTAAGTCGGTCGTGACCTTCAAGAACTTATTTTTGTAGTTCAAAGGGTGCCACACCTAACAATTTCTTCTTGATGCTAAGGGTGCCAAGTCGGTCATGCCCTTCAATAACTTCCCTTGAAGTTCCAAGGGTGCCACACTACTTTCCCTTCAAGCATCCAGTGGCTACGAGAGGAAAATCTAGGTGCAATGATGAAGACCACTATCATCTATCGTGTTGAAAAATATAGTGATATTAATGGTGTTGGGAATCAAGGAATCCCCCTTGATGTATGCCCCCTAGTAAATCATCGTGAGCGACCCAATTTGGGACCTAACCCCATGACATCATGATATTTAAGGCGAAGGTGTCCCAACCCTTCCAGCCCATGTCACAATGAGAGTACTAGAGGGCGAAATTAGGGACATTGACCCACCCCTCCCATGCGGTTCCATTCACTTGTACAACGCCATCATCCATGTGATTCATTTGGCTAAGGAACTAACTTATGATTGCAACCACTAACATGTCATTAGAATTTATAGCAAGATTAAAACTGAACATTAAAATTTCAAAGACAAAATATTCATTTCCATCAAAACAGATGTCGTCGACTCATAACATGCGAGTGCATTTTGTGGTTTCTTGTTATACTTGATAATCATCAGTAACAAGTTTCACAATGTTAGTCATTATCATAATAACATCAACAAAATGACATAATATTCCACATCGTCATTCATCGTGAAATAGAACTTATGTAAGTAGCCAACATAAGGAACACATCCATCACAGCTGTCATCATCATAAAATCAATAGAAAACATACATATCCATAAAAAATGTCATCATCATAACATCAATAGAAAACATACATATCCATCAAAGATGTCATCATCATAACATCAATAAAAAAAACACATATCCATCAGAGATATCATCATCATAACATCAATGGAAAATATACATATCCATCAAGGTTATCATCATCCTAACACCGACTAGGAAATAAACACATCCATCACATCCACTACTAGTAGAGTCAAGTGTCTGGATCCTAAACCTAAGGTCCTCAGAGAATTTTTTTTGAGCCTTAAGGTTAAATCAATGTTAATGTCATATCCAGGTCAATCAACTAAAGTGGGGCACTACACACACCCCCTCTTAATAATAGGCTTCGTCTTGAAGTCCTTGGAATAGGTAAGGAAAACGGTGACTCATCTCCTCGACGTCCTTCCAAGTGGCTAAAATATGACTATAATTTCCCCACTAGACCTTAACCTGGTCCACTAATCATCGTTCAAGCTGCAAAGTTCATTGGTCTAGTATGTGAATTGGTTAAGCCATCATTGTGCCCTCGTTTGAAACCTGTAAATGACTTAATTCAATAACATGCGAGGGATCTAAAATATAATGATGCAAAACATAAACATGTAACACATCATGTACACACACCAGAGATGGAGGTAAAGAAATCCTATATGCCACTGACCCTTTTCTTTCTAAGATTTCAAAAGGTCCCACAAACCATGGAGATAGTTTTGCTCCATTTCCAAATTTTAAGGAGCCTTTCTGGGGCCTTACTCTAAAAAACACCCTATCTCTTACTTCATAACTTCGATCCATCTCATGAGCATAAACATAGATATTATATCAATATTGTGTTTCTTAAGCCTCCCCTTAATCATGGTCATATATTCCTCCATCTCTTGCACTAATTCTAGTCTTGTTAACACTCAATCCTCTAAATGATCCCAAATAAGAGTTGTTGTGCAAGGTCTTCCATACAATAACTCAAATGGTGCCATCTTAATGGAACTATGATAACTGTTATTATAAGAAAATTCCACCAGTGGTAGAAACTCTTCCCATCTCTTTTGTTGGTCCATCACATACATCCGTAGAATGTCCTAGAGGATTTGATTAGTCCTCTCTATCTGACCATCTGTCTAATGGTGATAAGAATCACTAAATTTCAATTGGATTCCCAAGGCTTCTTGGAAAATGGTCCAAAACCTTCCTGTAAACACTACTCCCATATCTGATATGATTTTCCCAGGCACTCCATGTAATCTCATAATCTCATTAATAAATGGGTGCTCTTGGTCAACATGTCCACCACTACAAATATGTAATCATGTCTTCTTGAGGTCATTGGTATTCCCACAATAAAATCCATTGATATAACTTCCCATTTAGATTCATGTATATCACAGGGTTGTAGTAACTCTATTGGATGTCTGTGTTTAGCCTTCACTTGCTGACACTCTAAGCATCTCACTTCAAAGTTTACAATGTACTTATTCATCCCTTTCCAAACAAAGAGTGGTTTCAGGTCTGAACTCATCTCCTTAACACTGGGGTGTTCCATGCATACTGCTAGATGTGCTTCACTCAAGATCAATTGGCGTATATATTCATTTGGTGGCACAAATATCCTCCCTCAAAATCGTAGTAGTCCATCACTATAAAGGGAGTATCCTTCATACTTTGGGATCATCATTTCATCCTCCCTCAAACTATTTCTAACCTCCTGGTACTAGGTTTCCTCAATTTTTAAGTCAAACAACTTCTCCCTCAAGTTGGTATTTAAGGGAATCACCAAAAATATCCAAGGCCTACTACTTAAAGAATCGACCACCCTATTTACCATTCCTTTTATGTAAGTAATATAAAAATAATATTTAATGATTATTTTGGACCACCATCTTTATCTTACATTTAAGTGGTCTTGAGTGAATATGTGTTGTCGCTGACAATGGTCAGTCCTAAGTTCAAACTTCCTTCCTAGAAGGTAGTGTCTCCAAGTCTTTAGGGCGTAAATGATCGCTACCATTTCTAGATCATGGGTTTCTTATTTATATTCATGGGTTCTAAGTTTTCTTGATGCATATGCTATTACTCTTCCTTCTTGCATCAATACACAACCCAACCCTTCCTTGGAGGCATCGATACAAACAAAAAATTCCTACTCCATCTCGTACCTTGAAATTGGTGCCATGGTTAATACCTTTAACCTTAGGAGCGATTATTCACATTTCTCATTCCAAATGAAATTCTTGTTCTTTCTTCAGAGCTCGGTAATGGGGCTTTCTATCTTTGAAATCCTTTTGAAAATTCTATGATAATACCCTGCCATGGCCATGAAACTTCATAATTCATGAACATTGGTTGGTGTCGGACATTCCATGATGGATTCGATATTTGATGGGTATAATGCGATAAAATCACAAGAGATAATGTTCCCAAGATAATGATCGTCAGTTTGATAAAAGGAACACTTTGACAACTTCCCATACAATTGGTTCTCTCTAAGACATTGTAGAACTATTCTCAAGTGTTCGTCATGCTCTTATGGGGTCTTTGAGTAGAGCAAAATGTCATCGATAAAGACTTGTATAACTTGTTTAAGTAATCTCAAAATATTCCATTCATCAAACTCATGAAAACACCCAGGGAATTTGTCAGTCCAAAGGGTAAAAATACAAATTCATAATGCCCAAATATAGACTTAAAGGTAGTATTCGAGATATCTTCTTCTTTGATTCTCAACTGATGATATCCTGACATCATATCGATCTTTCAAAACAACGTTTTTCCATTCATTTGATCGAACAAGTCATCTATTCTTGGTAGAGGATATTGATTTTTTATTGTTACCTTGTTTAACTGGTGATAGACAATTCATAATTGCTAAGGCCCATCCTTATTCTTAACAAAAATTACTTGGGCTCCCCACGAAGATATGTTGGGTTGTATGAACCCCAAGTCCAATAATTCCTTTAATCGGATTTGAAATTCCTTTGAATTTTATAGGGTTCCTTCACAATAGGCTTAGTGTCTGGTTTTAGGTCGATGGTGAAATCAATTTCCCTTTTTGTGGGTATCTCGGGTAGTTTTTCAGGAAACACATCCTTAAATTCAACAAGAATTGGATGTTTATCGAGGCTTTTTAGAATCACCCCTATCATTTAGAGCTACCAACATGAATATTTGAAATCCATTTTGTCTACATTTCATCAGTTTCATTGAGGATATGAACCTTAGGGACACCCCTGAGTTATTTCCCCTTAATGATTTTCCTTGTCATCATCTGCGAAATGCAGTATCTTGTCTTTGTAGTCTAGAACTGCCTCATGTCATTCCAACCAATCCATTCCTATGACTACATCATAGACTCATTGTTAATTTTGGGCAACTAGGTTCAAACTCAATGTTTCACTGCTCATATGATGATGGTCATATTTTTGTTGAATTCCTCTTTCGGAGAGGTGCAAGATTGATCTAAAGATCATCTTGCTTGGATGAGAAGAACATATATTTTGAATTTATTTTCCACACATGTGCAAGGTTGGCCAGATTTGTAAAGTAGGCCCACAAGCCTAATAGATGTTTCATACACCCTCACTGATGGATATAAATTGGAGAGACTTGGAGGTAATTTCTCATCAACTCATCACACATTCTCTCATTGTGATTTGATTGGTTCGATAGCCTTTGGAGGCCTCTTTCCTTCACATGTGTGGAGTTGAAGCTGTTGATTTTCTGCAGATATGTTTAGGGCTGATTTGTTGAGCGTTGACCAGCATCGACCATTTGACCTCCAATCTTGGCTAAAATTCTGAATTTTGAAGGCCGTACAGTTGGGCACAAAAATTGAGGAAAAATGAGAATTTTGACCGAAGCCCTAATCTGCAGTGTTGACTTTTTTTGACTATCCTATGTTGACTTTTGGTTGACCAATGTTGACTTGTGATGCGCTATCTTTGAGGGATATGTGTGTCTCACATGGAGGGTTGGATGATCTAAGAAAGGCTTTGTTGGATGAAGCATCCTGTTGACCGCCGTAATGCACAATATCTTATATCTTTGCTGGACAAGAATAATTTTAAATCTGATCTATATTATTCTTCCTTTGATCTATTATTGTGTTCTATCAACATTTTACTTTCATGTTTATGTGATTGCTAAATTGAATCAGGCCTAAGAAATATTGAAGTAAATTTGCATTAAGAATAGAACACTCCATGTCTATATAAATTTAACATGGTTTTAGAGCTGAGGAGAAGACAGAGCCTAAGCTAGTGCGAGAAGCAATCGCTGAAGAAAAAATCCTATAAAGGACCAATGGGCTCCTCAACCTACAAGGGTTTCAATGCTGATGATAAATTGAGTGATAACTCTGATTATCATGCATGGAAGATGTCCTTGGTTTTTGCATTAGTCGAATATCAATATGTCATGGACTATGTGCAGGGGAAGGTTCAAGAGCCTCCATTAAATGCGGCGACTGCCACAAAGGCAAAGTACAGAAAAGGGGAAATCAAAGAAAATGTGATTATCCAGGATTCTATTCATAAGCACTTGGTTGCTTACATTTCTGAGCTGAGCACATCTAAAGAGATGTATGATAAGCTGGTTAGCATGCTCATGGCTAGCAATTATAATCAAGTTATTTTCTTCAAGAATCAACTGAAGAATATCAAGAAGGGCAAGGATGAATCTATTCAATCCTATTTTATGAGGCTCACTGAAATCAGGAACAATGTTCTAGTTATTGGAGAAGAAATAGTTGATCGAGAGATGGTTCTCATTGCGCTTCGAGGTCTCCCCCATGATTGGTATGTATTCAATACCACTATTCTTAATAATAATGTGATTCATGATTTTAATTAAATTTTGACGAGATGCACTCATGAGGAGACAAGAATGATGGAGAGAGATCATCCCTCTAATGGAAATGGAGGTGACCCTAGTGCCTTCACCGCTCATGCAAAGAAGAGGAAAAATGGAGGTCTGAGAAATCAAAACCATGGAAGAGAAGGGCCCAAAGGAAGGAAGGGAAGATGTTACACTTGTAACAAGTTTGGTCACTATGCAAGAGAGTGCCCTAATAGAAGGTACTCTCCCAGGGATGATGCCAACAAAAACTCCAGTGGGAATGGAAATCAAAGGAACAACATGTTCAAAGGAAAAAGGAAGGCTCTCTCTGATCGTAATGGAAATGGGAAACCTTTCAAGAGGTCAAGAAATTGCAGGTACGGTGATTCTAATGTTGTTGGTAATAAGAGAAATTAATTTATTCTTGTATCTACCCTCTCTGTTGAATCTCCTCCCGATACCATGGATGTCTGGTTGATTGATAGTGGTGCTTCAAGGCACCTCACTGGTTATAAAGAATCCCTCTCTGATTTGATTGAGAAGGATACAAATCTAGAAATTACACTTGGAGATAATGCCACCTATCCTGTGAAAGGGACAGGGACTATGACCCTTCATCTATCTCTATGTCAAGTCCTTTGTTTAAATGATGTGTTGTACGTACTTGATTTAAATAAGAATCTTGTGTCTATTTTGACAATGGAAGACAAAGGGTTCTAGGTGGAATTCCTTGATTGAAAGGTATGTATCTGGAAGAAGAACTTCAAGGAAGCTCTTACTATTGGTTTTAGAGTAGATACACTCTTCCAGGTTGGAGGAAGTCCATTGGGTGCTATGCCATGTGATACAACTCGTCAAACAGAGTTATGGCACGAGAGGTTTGCACACCTTCATTACAAAGCCCTTCTCGAAGCAAGGAAGGTGGTGACAGGGATGCCCAAATTAAGAGAGGATCATGAAGGTATATGTTAGGATTGTGTTGAAGGGAAGCATACAAGGGGACCATTACCCTCAAGTGTCACAAAGACAAATGATATCTTGCAGTTGATACATTCTGATTTATCTGGTATGCTACCCGTGAAATCCTTGAGAGGATGTTCCTATTACATGACTTTTATAGATGAATTCTCCTGCAAGACCTGGATATATTTCTTGAAGAAGAAGGACAAAGAATTCAAATGGTTTCGTACCTTCAAGGCCTTGGTGGAAAATCAAACCGAGAATAAAATCAAGGTTTTGAGGGCCAACAATGGGTCCGAGTATGAGTCAAATGAGTTTAATGACTTTTTTAGAGAAGCTGGCATTAAGAGGGAGACCAAAAATGCGTACACTCCTGAGAAAAATGGTGTTCCTAAAAGAAATAACAAGACCATTATGGAAGCTTCCCATGTTATGTTATGTGACCAAGGTCTTTCGAAATTTCTATGGGGAGAAGCTACAAACGCTGATGTGTACATTCAAAATATATGTCTGCATTCCGCTTTGGACTCCAAAACTCCCGAAGAAGTATTCTTTGGTAAGAAACCTGATGTTTCTCATTTTATATTTTTTGGTTGTCCTGTTTACTTTCATGTGCTGAAAGAAAAGAGAAGAAAGCTAGATGCTTCTAGAAAGAAGGGAATGTTTTTGGGCTACAGTGAAACTTCGAAGGGATACAAAATCTATGTTCCTGGTCAAAGAGAAGTGGAGATATGCCACAATGTCACCTTCGATGAAGATGCTGCCCTCAAGAAAGTGAGAAATATTCCTAGCTCCAAGGAAGACAAAGAAGATGAAGAAGCAAGGAAGAAGGAAGAGCCGGAGGATGAACTAATGCCCGATGTTGACGAACCTATGGATCCTATTGATGCACCTACTTAAAATAAGAGAAGAACCTCATGGATTAGGGATACTCTCGCTAATTCAGAGAGACATATTTATCCAAGGGGGGCATTCCGTGAAATCAAGAAGCCGAATAGATACAAAGTGTATCTAGCAGCCATGAGTACAATAGTACAATCTGAGCCTGGATCATTTGAAGAAGCCATAAAGCATCAAGTTTGGAAGGATAATATGCATAAATAATATGAGTCCATTATGAAAAATGATGTCTGGGAAGTGGTCCCGAGATCGGAGGACAAATCTGTTGTCACCTTGAAATGGATCTATAAGATCAATCATGGATTAGATGGTAGTGCTGAAAATTACAAGACAAGATTTGTTTCCCGAGGCTTATCTCAAAAGGAAGCCATAGATTATGATGATATATTTGCACTCGTGGCCCGCTATACCACCATCCGATCATTTATTTCCCTTGCTACATCGTAAGGATGGATTCTCCATCAGATTGATGTGAAGACCACTTTTCTACATGGTTCTATAAAGGAAGAAGTGTATGTGGAGAAACCTCTGGGGTTTGAAGTTCGAGTTAGAGACACCTATGTATGAAAGTTAAAGAAAGTCCTCTATGGTTTGAAGCAAGCCCCTAGGGCTTGGTATGAGAGGATAGATAACTACTTGATGAAGTTGTGCTTCACTCGAAGTAATGCTGATCCAAAACTTTATTTTTAGGTTGATAGAGAAAATCCTCTCATTCTAGTTCTCTATGTGGATGATCTCTTCCTGACAGGTGCTGAGCCTCTCATTCATTAGTGTAAGAGGGATATAGCTTCCGAGTTTGAGATGAAAGACCTAGGACTTACGCATTGCTTCCTAGGCTTGGAGGTATGGAAGAGGCTAGGCGATATTTCCTTTCTCAAGGAAAATATGTCGTGAAGCTGTTGGAGAGATTTGGTATGGTGGATTGTTAGTCTGTGTCGACACCGACGGAACTCAAATTTAAGAAGTTGTGTGGAAACACTGCTAGACCCATGCTATCAAATCCTACCAAGTATCGACAACTCGTGGGGGCCCTGATGTTCCTAGTGAACTCTCGTCTGGACGTATGTTTTGCTGTGAACACTTTAAGTCAACATATTGTTGATCCTCATCACATTCACTATATTGGTTCCAAGAATCTATTGAGATATATTTGGGGCACTATCAACCATGGACTGAGATACACTTCTGAGATTTTGAGACTCCATGGATATACGGATGCCAATTGGGCTAGTTGTGTGGTGGATCGCAAGAGCACATCTGGATGTTGCTTCACCTTAGGTTCTACATCAGTATATTGGATGAGAAGGAAGCAGAAGTCGATGGCTTTGAGCACCACTGAGGCCGAATACATTGCAACGATTATGGCCTGCTGTGAAGTTGTTTGGCTATGAAAGCTCTTCAGTGAGCTATTTGGGAATGTGCTAGATACCACCATTATCATTTATGATAACTAGAGTTGGATTCATATTTCTAAGAATCATGTGTTCCACGATTGATCCAAGCATATTGATATCAGGTACTACTTTATCTAGGATATGGTACAACAAGGCGCCGTAAGGCTCGATCATATAGGAACTGATGAGTAGGTTGCTAATATTCTCACAAAGCCCCTGGGAAAGGTCAAATTCCTAAGCTTCCATGAGAAGCTTGGAATCGTGGAAAGACCCTATTCTGAGGGTCTTGCTTGAGTTGGACTATGAGCTCTGGGAGCTCCAGGGGCCTTGGGGATAGCTTCTTGGAGCTATATGCACACACAGGGATAGGCTTGCTGAACATTGTTGTGCTTCTGCCCCACCTTTATGATATTGATTTGGTTCACCTCTCTTTGATTTATGCCCCGCACGCATCCTACCCATGGAGTTTCAAACTCATGGGAAGTACCTCTCACTTGGCCAATAATGTGTGAAATGTGGATAGAGACCAATAGCAAGACTGATGAATGCATCACAGATTGCCGTACTTTCTATGTCTAGGATGTCACATGTCCAACACCTTGATATGGGATCAAGTATGATGAGGTTTTTACCTCTAAATTGACTTCGGGGCAGTAAAATAACTTTAGGTTAGTATGTGACTCTTTATGAGTCTATTGAGGTTTTATTCTCTAAACTGACTTCAGGTCAATAAACTAAATTCTGGTTAGTATGCGACTCTTTTTGAGTCCAAGAGAGTTTTTAACCTCTAAGATGACTTCGGGTCAGCTGAGTGTGATGCCTTTGTGACTCACCTTTTTGTTCTATTTAAGAAGTAAGATCCATCAAAGCAAGTTACGACAGGATGACGCACGATGCTAGATAAAAGTGCACGATGGTATTGATGGATGGCACAATTGGACAGATGGAGTTCTCCCTAGTTGAAAAAGAGTGTTAATTTTGGGCAACCAGGTCCAAACTTCATGTTGCACTATTCATATGATGATGGTCATATTTTTGTTGAATTCCTCTTTCAGAGAGGTGCAAGACTGATCTAAAGATCATCTTTTTTTGGATGAGCAGAACATATATTTTGAATTTATTTTCCACACATGTGCAAATTCGGTCATATTTGTAATGTAGGCTCACAAGCCTAATAGATGTGTCACACACCCTCACTGATGGATATAAATTGGAGAGAATTGGAGGTCATTTTCTCATCAACTCATCACACATTCTATCATTGTGATCTGATTGATTTGATAACCTTTGGAGGCCTCTTTCCTTCACACGTGCGGAGCTGAACCTTCTGATTTTCTGCGGATCTGTTTTGGGTTGACTTGATGACAGTTAACCAACGTTGACTTTGGTCAACCCTTGATCGTTTGACCTCCAATATTGGCTGAAATTTTGATTTTTAAAGGCTGTATAGCTGGGCACAACAATTGAGGAAAAAGGAGCAGTTTGACCGAAGCCCTAATCTGCAGCATTGACTTTCTGTTGACTGTCCTGCGTTGAATTTTGGTTGACCAACATTGACTTGTGATGAGTTTTCTTTGAGGGCTGTGTGTGTGTCACTTGGAGGGTTAGTTGATCTAAGAAAAGATTTGGTGGCTGAAGCATCCTGTTGACTGTCATAATGCACAATATCCTATATCTTTGCTGGACAAGAAGAATTGTAAATCTAATCTATATTATTGGCTTGTCTTTTTTTGATCTATTATTGTGTTCTATCAACATTTTACTTTCATGTTTATGTGATGGATAAATTGAATCAGGCCTTAAAAAGATTGAAGTAAATTTTCATTAAGAATAGAACACTCCATGTCTATCTAAATTTAACACTCATAATATCATAGAGTACAAGGATACCTTATTCTTACATACTCCCATATCCACCTCACAATCCCTTACCATCCTACATGCCATTTCTACCATTTCTATACGTTTAAAATCATGTTGTGCAATTGCTTCATGTTTAATATTTGATAATGAATTTATAGAAATAAAAGAATCAATAACTCCTAGATATATTAAAATGAAAAAACTCATACCATCAATATTACTTGAAGTTTCTAACACAATGCGTTTGTGTTCAACTTGACAATTGTTCACCGCTGAATGGATGCGATTATTTTTCCCTAAATCCTCCACCATAGTTTCTTTTTGAGTTGAGTTGGTATTACCTGTCTTTTGAGGGCAATATCTCTCGTAGTGTATACCTCCACAAGTCCAACACCCGCTCTTAGGAGCTTGGCTCCTACTACCAACTAAATTAGGAGTTGGCCTGGAAATCTACTAGTAAGAGCTTGACTGTTGGCATCAGTGCTGAGGTGGTGTGGCTTGGTGTTGTTGCACAAGACAATGTTGTTTTGGTTGACGAGTCTTCTAAGGTACCCCAAGTGACTGTTGAGCTGGATTCCTATATCCAAGTGTT
Source organism: Pinus albicaulis (assembly GCA_034641835.2). Classification (NCBI taxonomy): domain Eukaryota; kingdom Viridiplantae; phylum Streptophyta; class Pinopsida; order Pinales; family Pinaceae; genus Pinus; species Pinus albicaulis. The sequence continues at coordinate 96,467,039 of CM076572.1, read as the reverse complement.
ATTTGATTCCCTGTTGACCAATTTTGATGATTGAGCACCGACCCCCTTTGAAAATTTCTGCATTCCATATTGATTCCACTGGACACTCCTAATCCAGGTTGCTTTTTTGTCCTACTAGGTCCATTATTCATGATCTCCTTCTATGTAATGATTGCCTGTTGAATTTCCTCATTCAAGGTGCGTGGAATTAAGATCCTAACCTTAGCTCGAATGTTAAAATTTAGTCCATACACAAATTTGTTCACTGAGATTTTCTGTGTTTAGGTGAGGGGAGTAACGAAGTAGCTCCATGAAACGAGGCTCATAATAAGGACCTGAGATACTTCCTTGCTTAAGTGCATTAAATTCATTCTATTGTTTCTCAAGGAACTCCTCCGACAGATAGAATTCTCTAAACTTTTCTTCAAATAATTCCCAAGTTACTTCTGAGATATCCATTCCCAACTAGGGTAATAATGTCTTCCACCAAATTAGTGCATTTCTTTTTAATTGAAATATACCCATCTTGGCCTTCAGGTTTTAGGTGTAGTCTCTCAGGGTGAAGCACATAGCCATTTTTTCTAGCCATGCCTATCCAGTTTGACCATCTGCGAACCCCAAAAATTCTGGAAATTTTACTTTTTCCAAATCTCGATGCACATCATTCCTTGTGGTGTTTTGGGGTGCTTCATTCTATGTAACAAGTCCTCCTTGCTCCCATTCTAGAAAGTTTATCAATGCCTTTGACATGTGATGGAAGGATCTCATTAAGTTCAAAACTACTTTGATATGTATATGTTCCTGTGTTGCGTGTGCTCCCTATCATTGGGTGGAGTGATAATATTTGGCTGCTGTGGTGGCACCATGTTGTGCCCTTTAGCCACCCCATTCCCTCCTGCACTTCTTCTTACCATGGTACATGTTCCAAAATACTAATTTACATTATCCCAACTTGACTAACAAAATGGAAGAGTAAGGTGATAATGGTTCTTGGTTCATACCCTCCTTAAGTACTCTTATTACAAATAAATAACTTGGAAAATAGATGTAAAATTTAACTTTTACATAACTATTCAGGTTCTTAATAATATGTAAATTTTCACATAATTTGTTGCTTCATCTCTTATTACGAGAACACAAATTTACAATCCTTGATTGTAACTTAAGATCTATACTATGAAAGACCTGACTCACCAAAAGTAAAAACCCAACTCATAATCATATCTTAATATGAGCAACTGAATATATATATAAAGAATTTGAACGACATTTAATATACATCAATTTTATTAATGCTATCCAAAATAACAAGCAAGATTTCTAAAAAATTGAAAATTTTCTCTATCTACCTCATGATCAATATTAAGTCAAGATCCAATCCATGGACTATTTAATACTCAACCTAAAGCATTATTTTGACATAATATTGAAAAAATTAAATTAATATTAAAATGTTTGAACATTTAATTTTCGATAAACTTATTATCCCCAAATAGTAATACATAATTTGTTAAATTGCCTATTTCCAAGTTATCGTATATTAAAATTGAAATGAAATGAATTTGATAACTCCCTCTAACTTATCACATAATAAGATATTCATATATCTTAACTATCATATAATTCTAAAACCTTCTCATGAATTGAGACAAATCTACCTCATCTAGTTTATATATATATATATATATAATAGGAATCAGGTACACTAAATACCATTGCTCATGAGAATTTTATTATTCCCATTCGATTAACAATGATGGTAAGATGCATTAATAAAATTTGAAACAAGATCATATTCCAAAATAGCGAGTGATATAGTCAAATCAATCAACCGTGATCATCACAAGGATGTCTCCTTAAGTTCACAATTTGGTTGAGGACAATACTTGTATGGCAGAAACATAATAAAAAAAATCTGCCTAAATAGTTAACACAAAAGTCACAAGGTTACAAGACATAACAAGGATCCACCTCAAAGTGTACAAAATACATATTAGTCTTTACGGTTAACCATTAACCTCTATATATATACCCTTGATATCCATATACTTGGGGTTACAAGCTCTTTTTTGTAATTGGAATTTTTCTTTGACAAACCTAAACCCATTTTTGTTTGTATTACTTTGCTGTACGATGGGTCCAAAATGTCTATTTAATAGAACCTAAAAACCCTTGAAACGACAATAGTACCTACTAACGGCTTGTGATTTGGGTTTGTTCCACGTTATGGATCCGATCCTGCTTTTTTCTTTTACAAGGGTTTTTAGGTTTATTCACTTCGTGTTTTTTTGTTACGTTTGGGTTGGATTCACATCCTCGGTTGTTTTTTTGTTTTTCTTGTTTTTTTTAAAACTTAATCAGTATGTGTAGATGATTTTCGGGTGGCCATATGGTTGATGATTTATGTATGTTATTATTATTAATGGATCTCTGTTATTGCACCTTTTAGTATTTTTTTAGTGATTTGTAGTTTAGACACAATACTACGATTGGCCATCATTAGAACATTTATCATTTAACATTTGTGACTTGTTGAATATTTCCAATGGTTTATGGGCTTAGATTGGAAAAAGAAAAAAAGTACATCATTTGTCTTTCCACCCACTAAATATCATAGACAACGAATGGACTCATGGGTAATCGACAAATTTTCTTGTATGCTATTTTATGTGACCAAAGGAGTTTTGCAGTAGGAAACACACAAGCACCCACCTCATTAACCAGACAAATGACACCACCTTCTGGTTTTGCATCGATTCCAAATTTCATAATTCACCAAATCCATTAGATCATAATGTGCAGAGTCTTCGAAGTCGATGCTCGCCTGGGTTCCATTAATACACCAACATGGAATGCTTTTTGGTTTGTTTTAAACAATCTAACTTTGGATTTAATCAAAGTATCTTACAATACATTTGATAAAATTGGAACGGTACAGAGAAGATTAGCATATTGGCATGACCCTTGCATAAGGATTGTACACACAAATCACAGATGACACGCACAAATCGAGAAATTGCCCAAATTTTTTCATATTATTTATGAAACAAAATTTACTCATTTTTCACCTTTTTTTTCCATGGGTCTTAGTTAAACGACGATGAGGCTAGCTGTTATAGCACTCATCGCAAGTTCAATTCCCTTCTCCAATCCGGGTGATGTATCTGGACATGTTGATAAAGAGAGTTAAAAAAAAAGTGAAAAAAAAAGAAAAATGAAAGGTACTACCAAACTTTAAAAAAAAACATTTACTCATTTTTGAAGATGTCCTTCAACGTTAGAATTCCTCAGTACACGTGTTTAGTTGGTGCGATTTTCTCTTTATAATGTTTACAACTTCCATTTTTCTAAATTTGGTCGCTGAACTACGTGCGCTAATTTAGATAACACCTAATTCATTTATCAAGAAACCACACAACAAAAGAGTAATGTGATTCACTGTAACAGTTTACAGCTAGTTATCAGTTCTAGCTCCCGAGAATTTGTGCAGAAGTGCCCAGTGTAATTAACAATGATGATAATTTTGGATTTCATGGAGAAGTACTTTCGAGTTGACTCAATACCCTATAAAGGAAAAATTCTTTAAAATTGTGTTCTCCAACAAGTATACATAGTTAACTTAGACATCAGATAGATTATCCACAGGAAATTCAAGCAGCCAAGTTGGTGTTCATAGAAACAATTGAGGGAGGGCCTCTGTTGGAAGAGATATTAACATTCTATTGAAAGGAATCCATTTGTTTCTCATATAGAAAAGAAGTTGTTACATTTCTATAGAGTTTCGTAGGCATCCTGAATGATAGTAATTACGTCTAGTATTATCTAAGAACACCAATTTTTATGCTGTAGCTGTATGGTAAATTTTTATACAATGAGGAGTCACTATATAGTTTTTTATTTTTTTTTGGGCCAATTTTCTATTATTTTTTAGTGAAAATTTGCCAAGTTTTACTTCTTGTGCAGAATGGATACGTTCGTTTGGATTGATAGGAGTGGATTGGCAATATTTTTTTTAGGGGAGATGTCAATACTAGTTGAAATTTGTCTTGACATATAACATGATCAAAATGTGGTGTATTCGAGAATAGTGAGGCAAATAAAATGTGATGCTTCTCGAAAAATGACCTGTTAAGCCTTGCAAACAACATGGATATTATCTACGAATAGGGCTACAATTCCCATACCCACAACACACACAAGATGGGTGAAACTCAATAAATAAGTGGCTAGTGAAGAAAATGGATGGAAAGATTCTATTGTGGATTCCCAACTTGAATCCTCATTATATAGGGAATTACAGACTAAACCAAGTTGGGTTTTTGTTAGTTCCAAGCTTGCCCCACTGGCCCTTCGGGGAGTAGCCACACACAATTCTTAGATGATTTCAAGTAGATGCTTTTAAAGCAGAGGAGAGACGATTTCAAAACTTTTCCCTTTAACATAAAGGGCATCTTTGTGAAAGAAACCTCTCCCCAGGAGGGAGTGGACCAAACGATTCATGGAAAAGTGATACTGCAAAAAGTTTATCTTTCAACGTAACAGATTACACTGTAAATATGGCCAATGAAGCATTTGAACTAATGGGAAATAAAGTTTACCTCTTGTTGGAAAACAACCAAGAGGTAGATCTAGGAACTAGAGTGATTAAAATGGTTGGTGCCCAATGCCCATTTTTACAAAACTTTCTTCCACCTTACACAATAAAATCTGATTTGGAAAACGAGTTTGGTAACAAAGCGTACATATTTGGAGATATGGAAGCCACATATGATCCATACACTATTCTATCTCCAAGGAAAAAAGGTTTTCTCTAGATCTGCCAGATCGTTGGCTCTCTCCTAATATCTCTTGATATTTTCCTTAAATCCTCTACTACAATCATATGATCTTTCATGTACATATTACCACCCCGCATATAATAGGCTTATAACCAAACATCGTGCCGCTTATTCTTAGACAAGGTAGAAACTTTTGGTTCCTTTTGTCCCACTCATGGCGAGCTTATAATGATATTTAAGGAATTAAAATTCAAGGGTTCATAGGTCCTAGAGGTTTAACCTTGGCTCTAATACCGAGTGTAGAGACTATCCCTATATTTTTTTTCTAATTTTATTTTATAAAAAAATAATGCAAATAAATTTGGAATACAACCATAAGTAGATAAACATTATAAACTCATAGATATTAAGGCATTTACATCAAACTTCCCAGAATTACAATACATTCCACATATCATTAATTTTACATTTTATTAACCATAGGAACAACAAAATCAAATCACAAAACATCATAAATACCACAATACCGTTTACCTGGAGAGGATATTTGATCTTGGCCTTGTTGCTACTTGCACTCCTTGCTGTCATCTACCTACCAGTGTGAATCTCGATATGCTCTGACCAAATGTAGCGGCCCACTAGTCGACCTCCTAGCCTACTCCTTGGGTACTCTTCTTCCCCGCGAACCCCCGAACTGCAATGGGGCTGCACAATGGAGGAAGTGTGAAAGCTAGTAGAGGTGAATACTCATTGGCTCAATACTTCCCTCTCTAAATACCTCTACATACATATCCATCAAATCTGTCATCATCATAACATCAATAGAAAACACACATATCCATAAAATCTATCATTATCATAACATCAATAGAAAACATAAATTAGAGGAATTTTGAGGTCTAAAATGGGCCTCCTAAGGAAACTATAAAATATTAGTGGAAATAATAAAATAAGATTAGATTACATCATCAAATTTTAGAGGCAAAAAGAAAAAAAACTATTTTTTCAACTCGTATTTTCAACTTATCTCCTTATGGGTTTACTCAAATTTCGAGCGGGAACACTTATTGGATTCATAATTTTATTCCTTATCCAAAGAGTACCCATATTGAATACTTTCGATGGACCTGTTACACGAAAAATGAGAAATACATGAAAACATGTGATTGCAATCACATGTTTTCATGTATTTCCCATTTTTTGTGTAGCAGGTCCATCGAAAGTATGCAACATGGGTACTCCTTGGATGTTGAATTAAATTTTGCATCCAATGAGTACTCCCACTCAAAATTTGAGTAAAATCTAAGGGAGATAAGTTGAAAATACGAGTTGAAAAAATAGTTTTATTATTTTATTATTTTTTTATCTTTTTAATTTTTTACTCTAAAAATGGTGAATCATCCTCCATGGTTGACATCATCATCTTGAATCCTATTGGTTCTTATAAATTTTATTTTAGTTGTACATTTTTCTTAGGAGACCCATTTTAGACCTTAAAATTTCTCTAATGCATATCCATCAAGGCTATCATCATCCTAACACCGACTAGGAAATAAACACATCCATCACATCCACTAATAGTAGAGTCATTGAATGTATGGATCCTCAACCTGAGGTACTCAAAAAATAATAAGGCTAAATCAATGTTAATGTCATATCTAGTTCAGTCAACTAGAGCGGGGCACTATAGCCATCCCTTAATTTTTTATTATAAATAATCCACGTATGCAATGTTTACTGTAAAAATTTAAATATTACATTTGGTATTAGAGCCAAGTTATTGGCTTCAAGAGACGTCTTTGTTAATAATGGTTATATAATATGAGGTCTATGATACACATAGTTTCAATCAGAGATTTGTAGTGGTGGTTCATGTGTTAGAAAAAAATTGTGAGTAGTTCAAAAATAGAGATTGATATATTTAATGGGAAATGTTTTGTGTCACGGAAGCTCCAATTGGAAGAGATTTCGACAAATAAAGTGATCCAAAATCATTTGCTTTGAGATGTGTTAAAGAATTACATGTAAAATTGCATCTTAACCATGAAACTTAAAAGGCATAAACATAAGAAGAGAAAAGCACATAAAATCATGCAATGAGACACGTAATTGATATCGGAGTTTGTCCAGGAGGGACTATGTCTTCGGGCCCTACTCAATCAGTGGGGAGGCCCTCTTTCATTAAGTGACAATAAAAATGAAAGTACAAGCATAAATGAAAAATTACACCCTTATACCTCCATAGCTGAAAGTGCTCGAGAATTGGATACGTTCGATGAAGAAATGGATAGCACCGTTGGATTCGTGGTGCCGAGAGGTGAAAAATCCATATAAAATTTTCCTGATTCTGACAAAGTGAAAATTTGGCCCCTTTGGAAATGGCTCAGTTCATGGTTCCACCCCCCTCCTGCAAAGTGCTCATGGTTCCACTCTGTTTCGTACTCTGTGCCACTCCTGGTCTGCCTAGGGGCACTTATGAAATGTAGGTTTATATATTAAAAAGCTGGGTAGACTCCCCAAGGAGTCCGCTGGCTGAGTCGGTTGATATATTGAATTGGAGGGAGGGGGTCGAGTGGTCAAACCCCGCCCCCTCCGTATTAAGTCGAAATGTTGTTTTAAAAGCTGCGCCATTTTCATTTTAAACCCTATCATATATATGAAATATGGTAAGTTGGGGGGCTGGGCCCACATTAGGTGACCCACCCATATTCTTTGTCGGCTTCGTATATTGATTACAGTGGAGTAGTTGGGTTGGCAGTGGGGTTAACAACCCCCGCCACCCATATTTAATATGGTGCGGTTATGAGCGTTGGGGTCCGGCGGGGTCATGGCTGCCGACCCCTAATATTATATTATTTTTTGTTATGCATGTTGGGTAGGGCACGTGTCATGGCCCGCCCTGCCCTTTTTAATATATATTTTTAGATTTTTAAAACAAACTGACCCTTTTTTGAAAATTCCTGAAATTAACTGAAGGAGTCAATTTAACCATCCCACAATTTCACTTGGAATCCATTCGGGGTTGGCCGAAATCTGGTGGCCGGGTTTCTGCAAAATTGTCACCTCCTTAAGCTGCCACAACACCAAGTCAACCCTCAAACTTTGACTACTCCTAACTCTTTTATATAGACTCATAATTGAGTGTCGTCTGCGTCATTGGAATCAGAAAGACGATATCTTCAACTTGACACTAAGTTTGTCACACTTTGACACTTTTATTTTTGAGCCTTTGTACTTAAGCCACTTGTACTTGGACATGTATGATCCACCTGGATCATAAAGATCAATGAGTTATTATGGATATGCATAAATGAGAATGTCATTAAAATATTGGAGAAATTTTGATCAGAAGGTAAAGAGCATATTCTAGTCTTGTGTCTAAGATTTAGTATCATTGAATGTCTTAGGAGAAGGTATAACCGAGGCATTATGGGATGATTTAGGAATTTTTTATTTGTCTAAGTCTTTGGTAAACAAAACTTTCTTGCGAAAGAAGCTATATGAGTCGAGGATGAATAATGTGGACTCAACAACAAGAATTTTAAATTCCTTTAATACTATGGTTAAGTCCGTTGTTTTCAGTTGATATTAATATTTCTAATGATGGTAAAGTTCATCAATTTACCATGTTCTTTACCTGACTCGTGGGATGGTTTGATTGTAGGTATAGGGAATAATACAACCACTTTAAGTTTCATTGATGTAATATTACCCTTGTTATCAAAGGAAATAAGGTGAAAAAACATGGAAAGTCTAAGAAAATATTTCTTATTTGCAAGAGGAAATTCCCTATAAATAGATAAAAATGAATCCCCAAGTGGGAGATATAAATATAGAGGCAAGTGTAAATCTCTAGGAAAATTCATAAAAAAATGTTGGAAATGTGGTAAAGAAGGCAATTTGAAGAAGAATTGTATATCCAAAAGAGTTGAGAGGGAAGGGATCCGATGATGGTTCCTCTAAAGAAGATAATCCATTATCAAAGGAAAGAGGAGATGTACACTTGTCTTCTTCAAGCATACATCTATATCGTGATGTATGGTTGATCGATTAGGTATATATTTTCATATGACTCCCCATAGGGAATGGTTTTGAAAATTGGAAAGCTATGATGGAAGTGATGCTTTTATAGGAGATGACTTGATCACTAGAACCATAAGATGAGGACTAGTCAAGTTGATGCTCAAGGATAAAAGGATTACAACACTCGCTGATGTTCTAGACATTCCAAGGTTGGATAGAAACTTGATATTTGTAACTAGGATGAGTGATGTAGGTATAACTACTGTGTTTGAAAGGGAAACTTGCAACATGGTTTGAGGAACATTGGTGTTTCTCAAGGGAGTTCATATTGCAACTCTATACAAATTTTTGGGAAGCACCATGATGGGTGTAACAGTTCTATTGTTTGTGATGGTGGAAATGAAGAAGATAAAACTCCTATTGTCTCTAAAGAAAAGGTGATGTGATGGCATCAAAGACTAGGTCATATTGGAGAAAAGGGCCTTTGAGAACTACATAGTAAAGGTATGGCTGAAAGTATGTTTGATAGCACTATAGATATTGATATGAACATTGAATTTATGGTAAATTGAATTTGGTAATATTATCATCAAGTGCTACAAGATATAAGGTAATTTTAGGGTTAATACATAGTAACATGTTTGGACATGTTCCTATTCTATCATTAAATAAATCTATGTATTATGTTTCATTCAATAATGATTTCTCGAGGAATGAATTTATTTCCCACAAAACAATTTTTTTTTCTTTAGTAAATTTTAAGAGTTTAAGGAACTTTTGAAGAATCAAAGAGAGAATAAAATTAAAATGTTGAGGACAAACAATGGTATAGAGTTTTGTGGGAATTAATTTAAGGAATTTTATAAGAAGTGCAATATAGCAAGGAAAAATAGCACTCCACACACACCTAAAAATAATGGAGTTGCAAAAAGGATGAATAGAACATTGATGGAAAAATCAAAGAGCATGCTTAGTAGTTCCATCTTAGGACAAGAATTCTGAGCAGAATTAGTGGATACTGCATGTCACATGGTAAATTGATCACTCTCATTAGTGTTGATTGAAAATGCTTCACACAAGGCATGCAATAATAAGAAACCCTTTTTAAAGCATATCAATTTTTTTGGCTATGATGCTTATGTACACATTCCAAAGAAAAACAAGAGTACACTATTGGAAAACGTAACTAGTGTCGGTATTCATAATGAAAGATGTTTATTAAAAAAAAATTATTATTCGATCAAGCATGGTATTCATTCTTTATAAGCCAAAAAGAGTCAAAAGAATATGTATTTGAAACATGTCATTTGACATTTGAAAAGGTAGAGAAATATTTTTTATTTATTTTGATCAATTAAAGAAAGTCAAGAGGCTCAGGTCAACCCTCTCTTAGTTAAATTCATTCCATGTGGATATTTGATACCTCATGGACAACTATTCAAAGACATATACTTGAGCTCTTTTGGAGATATAAACAAGAGAATGAAAAGTAATTCGATCTCTGCAACATAAGGAAGAAAATCAGGCCGATTTTTGCAGGAGTAAGAAGAAGTCAAGAAACAGAGGAAGACTACAATTCTGCATCTTTCCTATCACGTGTGTGTATTCTCTATAGTTCTGTGAAAAGGACAAAAAAGTTGAAGTATTATGAAATTTGTGACAGTGTTGAGATTTTGAAGCTTCCTGAAGTTTGCAACAAGACCAAAGTTTTAAGTTTGATGTCTATATCTAAGCCAAGATTCATGAATTTTTCAACTAGACCAAAATTATGAGTTTTCTACAATTGACTACCATTGAATTTGACTTGAAGAGGAGGGATGAATTGGAACCTTTGAGGGAGTATTTGGTCTCGGGTTGGATATCTCATTTGGACTTGATTCATAAAGAATAGGATTTTTGGGTTTTCCCCCTTGTGGAGGTTTTCCTTGGCTTGAAAGCCTAAATTTTGTGTCTCTTTCTTCTTTGTGATCTTGGAAGAATAATTTGTGTAATTTCTTGATGAATAAGGAACAATAAATAATGAAAGAAAGAATATTAGCTCTCACACATAATTACCAAGTAAGAAAATTAATTATCATCTACTTTACTTTTGGTTTTCTAACATGGAATTATAGCTAAGGTGAATAGGAGACAATATTACTAGAAATAAGATAGAAGGTAATATTTGGAGTGGATATATTTGAAGACATATAATAGACTAATTTAGTAGCATCTTTCTTCCAATCCTACATGTCCAATTCAATGGATTTTGTATGCAAGGGGAGCAATAATCTAGAAGGAGCATCCAACTTCAAGGTACGGAAAAAGAGATTTGACTTAGTCCTTAAAGAGAATGATGTCATGAAATTTGTTCAAAGAAAGGTTCCAACTCCAAATGAGAATAATGTATATGAAATGGAAAAATATGAATAAGGGGAATGTTGGAACGGGGTCTCCTAACATGCTGCGAAACTGGTCCACTTTGGATATTTTGATTAGATTTAGTCTACTGGTCCACTTTGGTTTGAAAAAGATAAAGTTTCCATAATTTTTGGAGTCCACATATGGAAAAGTTATAGAGGCATGGTTGGAGAACATGGCCATTTCCTTCACCTTGAAGGATTACACCTCAAATATAAAGGCTAAGATGGGTGTATTTCAGTTAAAAGGAAGTGCATTGCTATGGTGGAAAACATTATTACCCCAATTTGGGATGGTTATTTAAGAGGTAACCTGGGAATTATTTGAAGAAAAGTTCAAAGAAAGTTATTTGTCCAAAGAATTCAGTGAGAGACAAATAAATGAATTTAATGCACTGAATTAGGGAAGTCGACCAATATGATATTGTGAGGCCCAATTCATGGAGCCACTCAGATATTCTCTGCATTTAAACACTAAAAAGTTGAGAGTAAACAACTTTGTTTATGGATTGAATTTCAACATCCTGAAAAGTTAGAATTTTGATGCCTCGTATCATACATGAGGTAGTTTAGCAAGCCATCATTGCTAAAGAAGAAATATTGAATCATGGACAAAGTAGGCTACCAAGGCCTACAAGGTTAAGAGCATCTAATGGGAACAATATAGAATACATGAGCCTTTAGAGGGTACTAGTTTATAGCCATCAAAATTGGTCAGTAGGAAACTCAAGGCCACCATATCGGCCTCTAGCATAACAGTGCAACACTATATATTAGTAGGAACGATTTACTACTCTACATACACATCAACCATTGTAATATTGTTCTACACTATAGTAGTGTGCCGCACCATAGAAACATGTAGCGCAAAAGTATGGTTCATATCAATATAGTTCTAGGCCAACTTTCAGTTCAGTAGGTAGTAGGAGCTAAGCTCCTAAGAGGGGGTGCTAGACTTATGGAGGTCCATACTTTGAGAGGGATTTACCTCGAAAACATGGTAACTCTAACAAAACTCAACAATGTAGGGACCCTCGCTATACTATACTATACTATTCTATAATATATATATATATATATATATATATATATATATATATATATATATATATAGAGTGTAATTAAATTTGAATACAAGTATAAGCAGATAAACATTGGGAACTCAACGATGTTAAAGAATTTACATCAAACACCCATGAATTACAATACATTCCACATATAATTTGATTTACATTCTATTTGCTATAGGCACAATGAAATTATATAACAGAACATCATAAATACCGTAGGCACCGTTCAACCAAAGAGGAGATTCAATCTTGGCCTTATATCTACTTGCATTCCCTTGTTGTCGTTCGCCTCCAAGTGTGAATGCTGATACGCTTTGACCGAATGTAGTGAACCACCTGTTGACCTCCCAACCTACTCCTTGGGTACTCTCCTTCCTCGTGGACCCTCGAGCTACAATGGAGTTGTACAATCAAAGAAGTGTGTTAGCTGATAGAGGTGAGCACTCCTTAGCCCAAGAGTCCCCTCTCTAAAGTACTCTACCTCACTAAACTCAACTATAGTTGTAGCCACTCACAATGACATAATCTCATCCATCCAACAATAAGGTAAGAAAAAATTTCTACTCCCAAGGCTTGCCACTTCTTTTTATAGGAGGCTTCATAAGTGACACTTGGCACTCCATGCATAGTTAATTATTTTCGAGATTCAACAAGAATATTCAGCACCCACGCCTAGTGCATTAAGCACCCAGACTAGGGTGGGGCCCACAGTGCTATTTTTGGGTGCATGTCTAGTTTTATTATCCCTTAATTAAGATGGAAATTAAATTGTAATCTATTCTCAATGTGGACTTGAATGAGTTAACTGAAAGTGATAAATTTAGTTATCTAGTGGATTTTGAGTTAGAGGTTGTTGGTGAGGCATGCAGAGTAATTCTAGTTGTAACAGAGTTCGAAGTGCAGTGGTGCATGAGTTGGTGCAAGTTGTAAATTAGTTTAACTCAGTTAAGTGAGTTAAACTCAGTTGTGCTAGTTGTAACTAAAGATACACTAGTGAGAGATTCAGTGAATTAAATATTAATTAATTCACAACCAATGATCTCAAATGCAACTGAGGATTTACTATTATTAGCTGCATGCATGTCAGATCCAGTGGAGACCCAGTTGAGTTCTAGGTGAAAGGGAGGTTGAATATCAATTGTAGGATTATCTTCTTGCACACATGCAAGAAAACACCCATTGGAGTGCCCATGATACTTGCGTAGTCAAGGTAGGCATGAATTCCTATCTTTTAGGAATATTTACCATCATGGATTGTGCAAGGTAGGCAGGCTGTATGGAGGCTGAGAATTGGCTATGTGCTGGTCAGTTTTGCATATGACAATGTGAGACAATTAGCTGAGTACTAGAAGGCTCTTGTGAGAAGAGTTTTATATGTAATTGTTTCATGATCCATGCTTAATATACAATAGAATATAGTGGGGTTTTTATCTATAAGCTTTCCCCGAGAAATTGCTTGTGTTGTGTGTGATTTATCTTTATTCATGTTCATGTGATTAGCGATTGTGTTTTTAATTCCACAAAATATTTGTAGAAGAGATTCAGTATTTAACTTTAGTACATTTTTAGATCGGGTGAATCTAAGATATATGTGCTTGTTGTATAATTTATACATGGTATCAGAGCATAGGAAATTGTAGAAGTGAAGCATGAGATGAGTTTGTGACTGGATAGAATTCGAATTTGCAGAAAGAATTTCTTGGTGCTACAGTTGATTCAAGATCGAAATGGCTTTCAAAGGCTTGAAGTTAGAGTATGCACTTGAGGGCAACTCGAACTACATTTCTTGGAAGGACAATATGGAGGCAGGTCTCGAAGACATTGGGTTGAAGGTATTCATTGACAAAGATGTTCCTAAACCCGATGCTACAGATGTTGCAAATCTTGATGCATGGAAAAATAAAGTGGAAAAGGCGAGGAGGATCCTGTTGGAGGGAGTGCACGACCACATTGGGGGGAGTACAGCAGATTCAAGAGCAGCTCGGAGCCATGCACATGGAAATACAGAGCTTGTGAACGAAATGGGGAAAAGGAGTTAGCACAAACCTATGGTGCATACGATGTTGGGTGTCTGCTCATACTAAGGACTAGTGTCCCCTATTGGCAGATTACCTACAGACAGGGGGACCTAGTCTGCTACGCCTCGGATCCGGCAAACTTGCGCTCTGGTGTGATGACTGCCAAGTAGCGGGACTACATGATACGGCCCAATGCCCCTGGCTAAGTATGGGTGGTCTGAAGAAACAATGGTGCAGGTTCTGCCAATCAGTAGGGCACAACGAACAGAATTGTCGCACATATGAGCTATTGGTAGATCGGGAAAACCTCTATAGGGTACAGTCAGATCTCGCATCGCCAAGATCCCCTGCGAATTTTGGTGGCTCCCCGGCAAGGGGTAGGGGAGGTCGGGGAGGGAGCACAGGACGGGGTCGGGGGCAGATGATCTGCTATAATTGCGCAAAGATAGGGCACTTCGCAAGGGACTGCCCAAATCCCACCAGGAAATCGTGCAAATATTTCCTGCAGCTGGACCATGAGATTGAAGATTGCCCAATTTTAATAGCCAAGATGCAGGAAAAACAACCCACACTGACGCAAAATGTGCAAAGGGTTAAAAATGAGCTACGCAGTGGGATGGTCACCTAGGGAGCAAGGGGAGAAGTGCACCTCATAGAATAAGCACCGCGGGTAGACCCTGCGCAGATTCTGGTGCACCGCGAGAGAAAGGAAGAGGTTGAGCTCCTTCTAATGGCATGCTTGAAACTACTACGTAACCAACCGACTGTAGAAACTCTTCAAGTATTACTGTATAGCTGCGCAGCTCGGCCCAACACAATTCCTGAGACCCGAGGTGTCCACCGGCTATATGGCTGCAAGAAACGCATCGGACGAGAAATGCGACTGACTGCATAGATTGGCGATTACGAGATGGACCAAGTTATTCTCGATTTGGGGTCGGATGTGAACGTACTATCAAAGTAGACATGCAACGAATGGGTGAACCTAAGCTAGAATGGTCCACTATCCAGCTGCGAATGGCGAATCAACAAAAGATCATACTGCTAGGACGGTTGCCAAGAGTTATGGTAGATATCGCGAGAGTAAAAGTCCTAGCTGACTTTGAGGTCATTGAAATCCTGGAAGATGCGGATCCGTACCTTCCACTACTTGGGCTAGACTGGGCTATAGACATGGGGGGTGTCATCAATCTCAAAAAGCGCAACATGGTGTTCGAAAACAATGGTACCAGCATAATAGTACCACTAGATCTAGCAGAAGGCGCGTGGTATACGGAACTAGCCTACGAACGGGAGGAACTAGACCAAATTTATAGATTGAATACGCAGGATGAAGATAGGAGTAAAACCGCAACAGACGGGATATTATGGAGGGATAATGAATGCTGTTCTGACGCTGATGAGGAACTGGAAAGTTGGAAAAAACCGATTACATGAGGTTTCGGCACTGCGCTGCCCCCGGGTCGCAAGAGCCCTCTACTGAATTTCCTCAGAGGTAAGAGATCTATCCCACTTTGGTGAGGCTTGTAATGTCTAGGAATTCCTAAGAACACTAGAAGCTAGGGTGCCAAGAGAACGATGACTCTGGGCCCTTAATCTGGCTATGCGCGGGACACCTGCGCATTGATGGGACACCCACAAGAAAGCATTCTCGGATTGGGAAACGTGTCAGGAAAGGATGCTTCTATGGTTCGCCCCTCCAGCTGACATACACACCAAGGTGTTCCTCGGACCTAGGGACCCCCGCGCACATCTACATGTCTGGATGACCAAATGGTCTGACCGAACTACAGAAGAATGGGTCCATCTATTTTTTCATGCCTTGGGTCCTATCCCAGCCGCTTGGTACTTAGATGTGTAATTGCACCAGTACACCCGCCACTGGGAAACGCTAAAGGAGGACTTTTTCGAGACATTCAGATTGATTGGAGGGACAAAGATGCTTGACGAAGCTCTGCATGACATTGATGCGTTTGTCTTTAAGAATACTCCCCACCGCGCTGCCCCAATGGTCCCAACATGGGACGCGTAGATGCACGACATAGCCAATTGTAGGGTCATCCTCGAAACATTTCCGTCCTGGAATTTGAAGGAGAACGTGCTGTTGTAGGGCCATCACTACAAAATCTTGACGTAACACAACCTCTTAAGCTACATGATGTTAATATTGGGATGGAGGAACACCCTAAGCTGGATAAGATTGGGGACTATTGGGATGAGGGGACGATAGGAAAAATCGCATAATTACTCACGGAATATCAGGACCTATTTTCGACGAAGTTCTTTGAGCTCAAGGGAATCACCGGGGACCTCGATATTATGCATATCACTTTGAAACCTGAGGCGCGCCCCGTCAAACATCGGTCGTACTAACTGAATCCCAAATACAAGTAAAATGTCAAGGAAGAGCTGGATAAAATGCTTGTTGTAGGTATCATTGAACTAGTTGAGCAGTCAGCTGGGTAAGTCCAATGGTCATCCAGGAAAAGAATACCAAGGAATAAATACGCATCCACCTGGATCTGTGCAAGTTAAATGACGACTTCGTCCATGACCCCTTTCCTATACCCTTCTCTGAAAAAATCCTTGATAGTGTGGGCGGACAAGAGGCCTATTCCTTCACCGACGGGTTCTCAGGGTACCATCAGATCTGAATTGCACCTGAAGATCACAGTAAGACTACTTTCACGACTGAATGGGGGTCTTTCCAGTATACGGTCATGCCCTTTGGTCTCAAAAACGCACCTGCTATTTTTTCCAAGGTCGTAGTTGCTGTATTCAAGGAATTTATTCATAAGTTCCTAGAGGTTTATTTCGATGATTGGACATTTTTTGGCTTAGTAAAGGAACATATCTCTAACCTGTGACTAATGTTGGATGCATGCTGGAAGCACCAGATCTCCTTGAATATTAAGAAGTGCATTTTCTGTGTGTCATTTGGAATCTTGCTTGGACACATAGTATTTCGGCAGGGATTGACAGTTGATCTTGCGAAGTTAGCCGTAATTATAAACCTGGCAGTCCCCACAATGGAGAAACAATTGCGTTCTATTCTTGAACACACTGGTTATTACAGGAAATTCATTCAGGGGTATGCCCTGATTACAACGCCTATGGGAAAGCTACTAAAAAAATATGTTTCTTTCTTTTGGGATGATGAATGTTAGAAGAGCTTTGAACTTCTCAAAGAGAAGATGATCTCTGCCCCCATACTAATATTCCCTGATTTGTCAAAGGAATTTCATGTACATGTGGATGCATTGGGTATCTCCTTGGGAGCTATTCTCACTCAACCTGGAGAAGAAGATATCGACTACCCGATTTCCTTTGCGAGTTGGAAACTCTCGGGAGCGGAACGAAACTACTCCACCAGTGAGCGTGAAGGATTGGCTATGGTCTATGCGCTACATAAATTTTAGCACTATCTACTGGGTGGACACTTTAAAATGTTCACTAATCATTCGACTTTAAAATACCTGGTCAACAAGCTTGTGTTGGGGGGGAAGATTTGCCGCTGGCTGTTGCTATTCTAGGAATATGATTTTGAGATCATTGTCAAGCCTATAAGGTTGAATGCTGGCCCAGATCATCTGTCTCGTATTGAAACAGGAGAAGAACCTACTAATTTGGATGAAGGCTTGCCAGATGCGTAGCTATTTACCACTAAAGTGGTTGATGCACACTTTTCTGATATCATTGAGTTCCTCACTACAGGCATGGCCTGGCTGGATATTCAGTACATCAGAAGAAGGAATTAGTTACTCAGGCCACAAACTTTACTATCCTTGCCGGTCAGTTATACAAGCTAGGTGCTGATGAAATACTACGTAGATATGTCCTAGAACATGAATGACATGTCGTGTTAGCAGAAGCACATGAAGGTGTTGCAGGAGGCCACTATGCAGGACGTGCAATAGCACAAAATATTTTGAGGGTTGGGTTATGGTGGCCTACTTTGCATCAAGATTCATAAACCTATTGTCGGTTTTGTGATACCTGCTAACGCACAGGATGACCTTCACACCGAGATGAGATGCCTTTACAGCCTCAAGTGGCTTTACAGGCTTTTGACAAATGAACCATTGATTTTATAGGACCCATCAATCTACCAGGAAAGAAAACAGGTGCGCACTACATTATCACCGCCACTGACTATGTCACTCGATGGGCTGAGGCACAAGCGGTGAAGGATTGTACTACGGATACTGCTGCGCACTTCATATTTGAGCAGATCCTGACCAGGTTTGGCTGCCCAAAAATCCTAATGAGTGACACAGGTACACACTTTGTCAACCAGATGATTCAAGCCTTGAATGAGGAATTCCGGATCCACCATGAGAAGAGTACCCCATACCACCCTTAGGAAAATGGAGCGGTTGAGGCTTTTAAAAAAAATTTGGAACATGCATTAACTAAGGTCTACAATGTCGATCGTAGTGACTGGGATGTTCGCATTCCCTCTATTCTGTGGGCCTACCGAATGACCTGCAAGAAGTTAACAGGAAGAACCCCCTTCCAGATTGTCTATGGCAAAGAGGCCATTATGCCCATTGAATACATTGTTCCTAGCCTACGTATTGCAGCATTTACCAATATGGCAGACCCCGATATCATAGAGGAGCGTCTTGTGCAACTTGTGGCTCTGGAGGAAGATCGATTTATTGTTAATTTTCATCAATAGGTTCAGAAGGCTCGTGAAAAATCATGGCATGATCGACATATTCGCTAAAATACGTTCATCGCAGGTGACCTTATCCTTTTATACGACAACCAATTTGCGAAACTGTTGTGGAGGTAAATCCCCTCTGCGGACAGAGGCGATCCCTACTAGCCTAGACCGGGTCTAGCAACAATCGTTCACGCTATAGTGCAAGTTCCTAATTGCAAATAAACCAACTAGCGATGAAGGCTTACCTGGAATCCAACGCTGTTGCTTGTAGAAGAGGTAGAGCTCTCGTTCCTTAGCTCTGGTAGATCATGATCCCCACGATCTTCGTGATAGGACACCTGCACACGCGAGAAACAAAAAAAATGCAAGCGTAAAATCCAGTAGATGCAACTATATGTCAGTCAGAAAGGACGTAACTCATCATCGTAAACAATAACAAGAGTGGAACCATAACCAATAGTCGTTTATTGTTAATCAATCAAAGGAAGAATACAACCATAGTTCTGACGCTGAATTCTCCTTCGGCGGGTCGCCAGCAGAACACGTCTCAGAAGCCTATCAAGGATGGGACAAACCTCTCTCTTCGGATCTTGACAATAGTCTCCTTGCTTAGATTCGGCCTTAAGGGAATTATGGAGGCTCTTGCAGCATAAGGCTCTTGGGAATTTGAGAACTTGAAGACTAGCTTGCAATGGAGATGGGCAAACTTTTATAGATGGAGGAAGGGGAGTTGGGATCCCTATAATCATGGGATTGGCCCTATCCTCAAGGAAGCTTCCATGAGAGGTGGCAAACCACTTCCTCTACATGGAAATCCGGAGCCAAACCTCCCAAATCAAGATAGATACCAGTTCATGAATTGGTTAGGATGAAACTTCCGCCATTTATTTTTAAAAAACACTCCTTAAATTGGCTGGCGTGAGTGCGACTCTGGGACAGAGCGCCAATTGGCGCGACCTCTTTGAAGGATTTTCCCCATTGGCGCGGGTACTGAACTGTCTGCCCGCGCCAATGCAAAAAGGGCCATTTTTAGGGTTTTTCACAAGGAGATGTCTTCAGGGCAATGAAAGCTCTTGTTCAGAGGGATGTCATGAAAGTGATTTCAAGCCATGTCACTGCTCACAGGTCACGGAATGAGCCCTCCAATGTGCGGGACGGGGATTGCAGGGACGGTGACAAATTAATGTGTAACAGATGCCCCCTAAAGCATGAGGCCCGAGAGAGAGAGAGAGGGGTGAAATGCTTTACGAGAACGTGTCCAACTGAAAACTCCGGCGTCAGAAAACCTGCGTGGAGAAATACAACTGATATCTCATATACATGATATATATGTGGTATGGGCGCAGCCATCCATAACAGAGTATACAATAATCTAGATCCAAGGCATGGACGCAGCCATCCAGTGAGGATCGATAAATAGACTTAGGTATGGTCACAACCATCCAGTAAATGAGTCATGTAACTAATCATAATAATCCACAAAATCGCAGCCTGGATTACAACAGACACAATCCAGGGTCTTGCGCTCCATCTCGACCCGAACACAGTACAAGTCCAAGCATGTGAATAAATGAGCTGAAGTCGAACATGCGAGAACATCGTCTGATTACCAGCTAATGATGAAAGTTGTTAACAGACGCGAGAGGTACCACCAATAATGACGATGGCCCTCAAGGTACTACAGGTACAATCTACGGCATGTGAATCAATGAGCTGGCGTCGAACACCCGTAGAATCACTCGATCGGAGGCCAATGATGAAAACCTCGCGTCGAATGTGAAGAACCTGCCATTGAGGCATGCAGGCTCCAAGGCACCAGAAGGGAGTCTCTAGATCAGCTTCCTGGATAATGAGCTGAAGTCGACAGGAAGTGACCTTGATCGAAGGTGGGCCATAATGTTTCCCACATCATCGACACGAGACAGAGGAACATAATGTTTCTGTGAATAAAAATCAGATGAGAATCAGAGGAAGGTTGGTACTTGCAGAGGTCAACTTCTCTTGAACATATAAACGGCACGACAGTGAGTTTGGTAGTATTTGACATCAACGGATCAGAGGTCATTGTGACAAGGAAAAGGGCATATGAGAGGTCAAAAGGATCACCCAAACCCACAGAGGAAAGTGGAAAATGAGATGAGATGTCCCCAACCCGACACGAATGCAAAAAAGTGCCATGTTCAAGAGCGACATACTGCCGACACGACAATGATTGTCGTTCCATTTTTCCCCACCATTTCTGGCGAGTACCCCAATTATTTTTGATAATACACTTGAACGGGATAGCATATGATTGTAATATAAGCTCGTCCTTCAGACGAATCTATCCTAGTACATTTAACGAGCCCTAGGAAGGAGCGACTCAAATAACATCATTGTGACTGAATCTGATGTCATCAGGTTTTAACGAGTCTGACAAAGGAAGAAATCAGCGTCTTTTCATGTTTAGAGAGTTTGAAAAGATAGCTGAAAAGTAAACTCCAATGGTCCCTTTTCGTAAATAGTTCCTCATATCCAAAAAGGTAGAAAACTATGTCTGCGAAAACCTCCTAGTCGTGATAGGCTAGGGTATTCTTTTTTTGTAAATAGTCTGTCCTAGCCCGAAAAAGGGGTAAACGTATACTGGGTAGATGTCATTTCGTAGCCACTTTAACGATATTGAAATGACAAGGGCCTCGAAAATATTTTCATGTTTAGAGAGTCATAAAAGAGCTTAAAGATGACTCCAAAATGAATTTTTTGTCGTGTTTTTACCGAGTCCGAAAAAGTATAAAATACAACTCGTTTCACCGTTTAAGTCGCGTAAAAAACCTGTTGCTGCACACAAAGGCAAGTGTAAAATCCATTTTCGAAAAAATACATTAAAATATTAATAAAAAATGACTTTTAAAACCTAATGAGATTTCGAAAGTTATAAATAAGTCTGAAATGGTAAAAACAAAATTACTTTTACTATTTACCTCATAGGAGAGCAACAGTGGTCTGTTTGTGTGCAAACTTCTGACGACGATTGCGACTGATCCGGGCTACCATTCAGATTCTCGTTCATTCTAGGTAAGAGGTGCTTCCCTGTACTCCATTTTAATCCATTTTTTATAGTGTTCCATTGCTCATTATATTTATGTGGAAGATTTTTTGTAATTTTAGGGCTTCGCCCATTGGCACGGTATCGGGCACAGACCCGCACCAATGGACTTTTGCATACAAAGGGCCTGCACCAACTGGCGCGACTGTTAGGAAAAAAGTCGTGCCAATGGCGCAATTTAGTTTTTCGCTTCAAATTTCCGATTTGTGAGTGATTCAAACGGATTTACAAGCATGACAGAGATCTAATCAAGGGTTTTTGACCATGTTGATGGAGGCAGCCGAGAAAAATGGCTATCGAATGGAAAGAGAGGGAGCATGGGGAAGAGGATGAATGGGCTATGGAGAATGAAACTTGTATGAACACCCTCAAGAACTTTGGGCTTAAAAATTTCTTCCTGACACCTTGCTTATGAGCTTAACCGGAGCTCCTGCAATATCTGATTAGCATATGGGACGAAAATGAACAAGTGTTCAAGCTGCGGGACCAAGTATTAGAACTTGAGGTTTCTGACGTATATTTCATAACTGGACTGTCGCGTAGAGGTCCGGTGCCTGTCTTAACAGGCAGCAGACCATCTGGAGAGAAGATGGAGCAGGTGATGGCAAGAGTGTGCCGAGGGGCACGACTGGGATCGGGAAGCGGCACGGTAGATATCCATACTATCCCCGACCTAGCACTTAGAGTGGTGCTACATACCATCACGCGGGCTGCGGGGTCGCAGGCACCGCACGAGGTGACCAAGGCCCAACGCCTCTTAGCTGCTGAGTGTATGAATCCAACACTATTTGATTAGGCTACTGTAGTGACAACAAATATGAAAAGACAGCTCATAAAGTGTAAGCAGGCCAAACTAAAGCAGTTTGGCTATGGTTCCATCTTGGTATCATTCATTCTGGAATGACTACCTATCTTTTAGGGCCAAGAGGCCATAGTAGCTGAGCCGGTACCATGAGAGCCGAGGATGGCTCACTAGGTAGCACTGATGCCCAGATCAGGAGGAGGCCAATAGATGTCTTGGAGGCCAGAGTTTTTTGGATGGTTACGGCATCAGTTGATTATGGTCAAAGATTGGCCATACGTAGGGACTGATTTCACTGGAGACCCAGACCTTCCACTCCCGGAGGGAGATGACTGGGATGAGGAGTTGGGTATGATCTCTCTTTTTGATTTTTATATTTTATGATTTTTTGGTAATACATGCCCGTCCTAACAACAGTTTTATGTGTATGCAGATGTCAGCCCAGAAAGACCTGCCGGTATGTCTCCTATTTCACTAAGAACTCATCCCGCAGCTGACCCTCAAAAAGAGGGTGCCGAGGGAGGAGAGTTGGTCCAAAACCTCGAGGGGATCGCCCGGGGGATTCCAGACTACGCCCGACTGGCAGATGTTCCACTAGCATACCAGAGACATATGGTGGGAGTGCCTAGTCGCCTCCACCATCTTCTGAGATGCTTAGTCTGTATGGTGGCTTGTTATCATGAGCACCACGCAGATTAGACACCTAGGGCTTATTTCATGCATATTTTTTGAGAGAAATGTCGTCTCCAGATGTATTAAGACGAAAATGTATATTTTATTTTATTTTATGTGACACACACTATGTAAACATTTCGATATCTATATATATATATCTATTTCTGGATGGATATTTCTTTTACATGTGATGTTGTTTTACAAATTGCGCAAATGTCTATCTAGCACCAAATTAGCTACTGCATCCGTTAATGTATTCATATGTTTGGGTATGTGTTGATATGTAATATAGTCAAAATTCCTTTCCAGCAGACGAATACGCAGATACAGACGTAAAATGGATGGGTTTCTGACTGAATAATGACCATTAAGTTGTGATACTACAAGTTGTGAGTCTAGATACACAAGTAATTCACGGATACCAAGGTTTACAGCTTTGGTTAATAATTCTACCACAAAACTATATTCTGCGATGTTATTTGTAGCACGTCCCAGACACACACCTTGCAGGTCGACCAACTCACCAGCAGGATCGTAGATTACCCAGGCTGCCGAATACAGATTCCTGGTACTGCAGGAGGCACCATCCGCGAAACCAACAAACAGATTGATGGACATCTGCACAATCAGGAAGACCCGATCAGCAGAAATATTTTTACATCGCACACCACACCACACATGCACACAAATGAAAATACACACCTATGTACACACACCACACCAAAAATCACTTCAAGCGTAGTATTTTTTGAGGTACAGCCCATTTCTGGGCTGCGCCAACAGAGCTCCTTCATAATCAATGAGCTCATAAGCCCCATTTTTCAAAACGCGTTTTACTATGTAGGGCCTATGCCACATAGGTTGGAACTTACCGGCCCCAAGCTTGTCATGCGCTTGATCGTATAAGAGGACGAGGTCCCCTTCGACAAAGGAATGTGGAGAGACTGATTGATCAAAGTGAGCTTTGACCCGCTTCTTTTGTGCTTCAATGACTAAAGTAGCCAAACGGCGGGTTTCATCTAACCGTTCCAGATACAAAAGATGCTCTTCCTCAGGGGAAGTGTCGGGAAAAATTTCCATAGCTAACTTCAAAGAAGGAATTTCGCATTCAACCGGAAGAGTTGCTTCCAGACCGTACACCAATTGGAAGGGTATGAATCCAATTGCATTCTTTGCTAACATCCGGTAGGCCCAAAGAGCTGAGAACAGTTGGAGATGCCAATTGGATTTATGGATACCAACTGTCCGTTGAAGCATTGTGACCAAAACCTTGTTCACAGCCTCAACCTGGCCATTTGCCTGGGGGTAATATGGCATTGAGCTATCGTGGCATAAGCCCAATCTTGATGTCAGCTCGGCCATCATATAATCTCGAAAGTGAGTACCATGGTCGGTAACAATGGCCTAAGGGACCCAAAAACGTGCAATAATATGGTTGAAGATAAATTGGGCAGTTGTCTTACCGTCAGCAGCTAGTGTAGGCATCGCTTCGGCCCATTTCGTAAAGTAGTCTACGGCGACAATTATATACGCATGCCCCCTAGCCTAATGAGGGTTACATGTCATAAAATCTACGCCCCATTTCACAAAAGGGCCGACGGTAATAACAGGATGCAAAGGGAGAGGCGGCGCGTGCATATTGCGCTGAAAGACCTGGCATGGGTGACATTTATGGACTGCGACGATACAATATTTGAATATTGACGGCCAGAAGTAACCTGCTCGCAGAATTTTCTGGGCAGTGGCATATCCGGACATATGACCGCCACAGGTGCCACTGTGGCAGTCATTTAGGACCCTTTCAGCCTCTTCCAGGGTGAGGCACCAGCGGAGCACCGAATCTACTCCAACACAGTATAAATTATCTCCTACTATACGGTAGGGTTTAGACTGATGCCGAATCCGACGTCGGGCATCTTTAGTCAACTCAGACTGAAACGTCGAGGTCTGAAGATACACAATAATATTACCGTACCATGGGTCACGAGTGTTGATGAGGAAGAGAGTTTCGTCCGGGATATTATCCTCGGAATAAGATGGGGTGGAGTCCATTGGGAGCGAGCAAATAAGATCCGCAAAAACCAGTGATTTGGTCGATGTAGCAGTGGTGAACTCTAAGTCGAACTCCTGAAGGATAACGATCCATTTGGAGTATTTCCCCCCCAGTAATTGTCGAGAAAGAATATATGTCATGGGGTTGCAATTCAAAACCACGGTTGTTGTGCACAACAGGATGTAATGGCGAAAGCGCTGCACAGCATGTACTGCAGCTAACGCCAGCTTCTCGGTGTGAGCATAACGTGTTTCTGTGTCGAGAAGGTTCCGTGACAGATAATAAACGACATGTTCATTTCCATCATCGTCATCCTGCACCAGAACCATAGCTATGGTGCTAAATGCGGCGGCGAGATACAAAGTGAAATCATGGTGATAATTAGGAGGACAAAGCAAAGGAGCATTAACTAGTAACGTCTTAAGCTTCTCAAAGGATTCTTGAGCAATTTCGTCCCAATGGAAGGGAACGTTCTGCTTTAAGAGACGCGTAAATCCTTTTTCCACCTCCGCGTAGTTCGGGATAAAGTGTCGAAGGAAGTTAGCTTTTCCCTGCAGACTCTGCAAATGATATAACGAGGAGGGTGACGGGAGATTAATGATAGCCTCGACCTTTAAAGGGTCAAGGCGAATTCCATCTTTCGAGACTATGAATCCCAAAAGACGGCCAGAATCCACGCAAAAGATGCATTTATGAGGATTAAGCCTAATATTATAGCGCCTACAGCGAAGGAAAATTTGGCGGAGGTGTTCAGGGTGGTCCTCTCGCCTAGCTGAGTGAGCTAGAAAGTCGTCCAGATAAGGCTGAACGATATGGCATATGTCATGGAAAGCGTAAGACATCGCACGCTGGAAAGTGGCTCCAGCGTTCTTCAAGCCAAACAGGAGTTTTTTGTAAGCGAAAGTACCCCATGGACAGATGAATGCAGTCTTGTGTTGATCCTTAGGTAGAATGTTTATCTAATATTACCCAAAGAAGCCATCCATCAAGGAATAAATCTCACTCCCAGCACATTCGTCGATGACTTGGTCTATGAAAGGAGTGGGATAGTTGTCTTTAGGACAGGCGCAATTAATATCGCGATAATCAACACAGAATCTGATAGTCCCCTGCTTTTTATCTACAGGGAAAATGTTGGAGACCCATTCTGTGAGGGGAATCGGGTAAATAAAGCCCGCGTTCAGAAGTTTTTCAACTTCTGCTTTGATGGCAGCGACTTTGCAAGGGTGCACCGGGCGTAGGCGTTGGTGCACGACTTTCGCACCAGGATAGGTAGGAATCTCGTGCACTACTATGCTGGGATCAATCCCGGGCATTTCCTCATAGGACCACGCGAACACATCTCTGAACTCTCGAAAAATATCGGTATAGACTCGTATCTCATCAGGAGAACAAGTCACTCCCACGTGTATATTCTCAACTATCCTCGGTTTAACGGAGATGTTGATTGGAATGGTCTGAGTGATGTTGCTCAGGTTTCCCTCTGAAAGCACCTCATGTGTCAATATGGGTGTCTGGAGAGGTGGAGTGGGAACCTGAGATGCAAAACGCTCTAGAAAATCTGACATTGCCCCCAAGCTAGGCATGAACAAGGAACGATGATGTCCATCGCTCCAAGGAAGCTCCTTAAGAGACATTGTTTCTACAATGGCTTCATCAGAAGGAAAAATCTCTTTGAGAGGATCAGGCGAATCGGCCTGACCGAGCTAGGGGGATTAAGAATAGATGTCTAAATCCATGCTCAAAGGAGCATGCTAAGGAGGGTGAGGATCGGATGCGGCGACAATTTCACAGTAGCTAATCTCTACTGGAGTTAAGGGCATCAATTCTCCAAACTCAGTCACCTGCTCAGGCGTAGGGATGAGCCATGGGTCGTCAGACCTAGAGATCATGTTAACTTGAGCGGTGTGCGGTGGTGGTGCGGGAAAAATACCCATGAGGACGGGGTCTTTGAAGAGACTGAGCCCTACACTGTCAGGGGGATTTGGGATCTGATCCATGTACATAACATTGTTCTCAGACGTGGAGGTGAAGAAAGAAAACTGATCCACCGTAACGATTTTTCCCTCGTGAGGGAAGTTAATAAGTCGAAAGAGGGTAGATGGCACGCATAACATGGCATGAGTCCAGTTGCGGCTGAGAAGTATATTGTAGTTAAGCTTGGCTTCAACCACTTCTACTTCTACGTTGACTGTCTTCCCCTGTAAAGTAATCGCTAGACTCTCGAGAACACCTAGGGGTTTGGATTCCCGACCATCGAATGCCTCTAGGGCATTGGGAGATGATGAAAGGGCCGGAGAGCCAATGGCCTTCCAGCAAGCGGACGACATGAAACAGGTAGAAGCACCTTCATCCACAATGGCCCTATGGATGTTAAGACCGTTGATCCCAACTTGAATAACAAGAGCGATCTGATGTGGAAGTCGAGGGGTGAAATTTTCTAAGTCTAAGGTGAGAAGACTAGAATCGGCGGGATCGATTCCACCGATTGCAGATAATAAAGCTTTCCGTTGCGAAGGATAAATTTGAAGAACTTCCAATGCAGACATGGCAGAAGGCGCCTGTGCCAGATCCTCAACAATATTGTAATGCTGAGCGGCACGGGCATTCGGATTGTAGGAAGACTTTCATAAAACACCTTTAGAAGGTGGCCTCACAACATGTTCAGCAGTAGGCTTCTCAATTTCCAACGAACCGGAGAGAGGTGGGGGAGGTGGACCATCCGCAACTGCCTTCCCCGGTGCCTGACGTGATTCATTGTAATCCTTTGAACGCGTAGCAATAGAGATGGGTGCAAAACCATTCATCATAAAGACCTGGGACCCAAATGGTGCAGATGGTGAAGGTTGTTCAACCATCTGGATCTGTTGAGACGGGAACGGTTCTTTAAGAACTGCCAGAGTCCCTTTGGAGCCTTTTAGAAGTTGACTAACTTCAGATCGTCGTGGACAATCTTTCGTATAGTGATATCCTTCACAAATGAGGCAGGGGTACTTCGGTTTGCATTGGGAACTGTCCTCGGTACGAGGTTTGGACTCTGGCTTTGGGGCGTCGGATTTAGATTTTCCTTTGCCCTTCTTTTTCCCTTTGGAGGCTTTCTCCGTAGGATTGGCCTGAACGACATTAACCTCCGTAGTTTTGCCAGAATCGAGATGGGCGGGAGAAGCAGAATTATGGGATGAGTTGGACTTCTGCTTCCCATTCGAAGATTTCTTCGAATTCTGTGACACGGAACCAATAACACCATCCACCGCAGGGGTAGGTGGAGCTTTAGAGGTTCCAGACTGTGGAGCATCAGGCAAAATATCATACAGCGTGCCAGACTGTGAATATACCAAATCTATATATTAAGCATGCGCTATGGCTTGTTCTTTAGTCACACATGCTCCCATAGCGATATCTTGGGCGATTTTGTTAACGAAGGAGGTGGTGAACCAATGAGTTAGTATCTGATTAGGTATATAGAACTTGATCAGTCTACGACAATGTCGCCACTCATTAATGTGATCAGAAATATGGGTGGCTTTGTCCTGCTTCAAAGAAGTGAGGAGGTGCGTCCCGGCTTCATAGCGAACCGGTAACTGAAAGTGAGTCAGAAAAGCCATGGCTAATGTATTGAAATCTTGGAAGATGCCACGGGGTAATTCAATATACCACTTAGCTGCAGCGCCATTCAAAGTGCGCTGGAAGAGGCGTAGACAAACTGAATCATCCACCCAAGAGTTGGACAAACACCAAAGATGGTAAGTCATCACATGAGCTTGGGGATCCTCTCCAGCTTTACCCTCAAACTTGGGGAAATCACCAGGCACTTTGGTAGGAACCGAAGGCCAATAAGGATTGTGCAAAATCGGATCATTGGTTAATTTCGAAACATCCGGTAACTTCAAGGTAGCCAGAAACGGAAATGGCAGATTGGACGGCATACCTGGCCCTGGATAAGGACCAGTACCTGTACTCCACGCTGGTTGGGAATATCCTTGCCCCCATGGGTTCTGTCCGGCATGATTCTGACCATAGGGGGTATAGGTGGTGTAACCAACTTGATTCGGTTGCTGGTAACCAGCGTATGGGGGTTGATAACTAGAGTATGGACCCTGATTATGAGTCGGCCCTGTGTAAGCAGCATTTGGATTCGGCTGCTGAGTATAGGTGTAGCCAGGTTGTTGAGGACGATAGTTAAAACCTTGGGGCTAGCTATAATTCGGTCGGTATTGACCATGAGAATAGTATCCGCCTTGAGGTCGAGTGGGCTGCTGATAGGTGGGACCCTGCTGAGCCTGATAATTAGGGTGCAGCAGTTGATTTTGCTGCGGCATTGAATAAGTCGGCTGCTGGGTAGGGTTGATAGGATGTGCAGGCTGGCTTGGTTGAGCAGGCTGACCTGGCTGAGCGGGCTGCCCTAGGTTAACAGGTTGACCCGGGTGAACAGGTTGTGCCGGTTGCGCAGGTTGACCTGGCTGTTGAGAAGCACCAGGCTGTACCGGATGAACCGGTTGGCCTGGGGGTGGAACACCAGGGTGTGCCGGATAGACCGGTTGGCCCGGTGGAGGAATGGAGCCAGGTGATGGCTGGTAACTGGTTTGACCTGCAGCAGGACCATAATATGGTCCTGGCTGGTGTGCAACGTTTGGATTAATAGAATACTGAGGTTGCATGGGTTGGGAAGGTTGGACATGCCCCCCAGGACCATATACCGGCCCCGGTTGGTACCCCAGCTGAGGCTGCACAAGTTGACCGGAAGGGTTGCACATCGTCCGCGACCGCACGATGGTTCGTTGGCCTCGTTACAGGATAGCCCTTTGTAAAGGCTGCCCTCGCAGTCATAAGGATAGCCAGCCGGCTCATGGTTGGCTCAAAGGCTGAGGGTGACATGGTTATAAGGATGTCTGCACTCACAGGTGCAAACCTTGAGCATGAAGGTGAGCCTCAGGAGCGGTAAACGTAAAATGTCCCCGTGCTCATCATACCGATATGGAAAAGCATACACGGGCGTACCATCCCCGTGCATAATGCGCAGAACACGCAAGTGCTAGGGTCTTGAGAGGTTTGTCCAACTCCTCGGGTTAGGTCGTTGTAGGGACAATCGATACCCTCCGAGAATACCTCCCGTGACAGCGCCGCTATGTAGACGTCAGAGGCAAGATGACAACCCCTCACAGAAAGCACAACAGCTATGGCAGATGCGGCCACACAAACAGTGGGCATGGAGGGTACAGAAGTAACCTGAGGGGATGATGTAACGGGAGTCCGTGGTGACATCCCCAACGAAGGAACAACCAACCTCGTAGAAGGAGCTGATACTCCCATAGAGGCAGCGATGGCAATGATCTGACCCAAGGATCTATACCTGGCTGGTAATGAGGGACCGGATGATGACATAACAGCTGGTTCAGGGTTGTCTCCTGGAAATAATCTCCGAGGAAATAACTGGTAATCCTCACTGGATGTGGGGATTTCCTCGCTGGATTCACTCATGTTTGAGCCTGCCGCTAGATCTCGTAATAGACGGCGAGGACTAGGAGGAAAAACAGCAGCTATAAAAGGTGAACCCAATGTAAGAGAAAGGAAATCTGCCCCTACTCTTAATTCAGACCAAGGGTCGGAAAAGGGCCAATTGAACTGAACTGGTCCCCCAAAGGGTTGCTCAGCAAGAACCGGTCCCCCGTCAGGAAACTCGGAAACAATGGGCTACTGAGGTTCAACAGAGGGTTGGGACGCCTCTGATGAATCGTCCGTATACGAACTACCAGTAGACAAAACAGAAGGTTTCGCCACTGTGGTAGAAACGACAAGAGAAAAAGACCAAACACACACACGGGCTGAAAAAGAGTCAAGACACACAATCAAACGGCCAACAAGCAGAATCTAATAGGGTGTGTGATCGCGGGTGTTTTTTTTTACCACATTGAAACTTTAGAAACTTTACCATTTCATGTTTTAAGAGTCGAGAAACGGATGAAAGATGACTCTATCTCTTTCAGTTTTGAAGCAAGCGTGAAAGGAAAAGCGCTTGGTGATCTTTTCAAATTTAAAGAGTCAGAAAAGATCAAATGACTACTCAGGAATACTAGGCAAAGGGTGTACCAAATAACCGTGAACTGCAATATACACCTTGGTTTCGAAATGAAAGAGAAATCAACCAAGGACTTAACGTACGTGCAGGCAATCTCCCCGAATGTTGTGTCCGGTGTATCAGGGGTATAGGGCGGCAGACTCGGCTTCCTATGGATAAAGGATAGAAACCTAGTGGGGTCTCCCTTTATATACGTGACGGTATGGGGAGCACAAGTCCGTACTAGCACTGTCTAAAGCCAAGAGGCGAACGACAGCTACTAGGTTTTAAGACGCCGGAACACGTCTCTAGCCTAGACCTCTAAATGTGTTTCGTTATATTTCAATGCTGCCTTAGTGTAAATTGAGTAAATTTTAAAGTTTATCTTCAATTACGTTTCAGTTTTCAGGCCCTAGCGAATGTAATGTCTCAAAATATCCTAAATGCACTCTATATGCCACAGTATATCATTTCATTCGATGAAAGCTATTTATGAGAGAGTTGAGAGCTTTTCACACAATAACGAAATGAACAGAAAACAACCAATGATATCTCTAATGCAGCTAATGAAAACTAAAAAGCTTTTCGTTCAAAGTTACCAATCACTAATAACACCGAAAAGATCTAATTCACATTAACTAATGAAGAGCAAAAGAGATTTTTTTTATATTTTCAATATTTCAGAGAAAAATGCGCTAAAAAATGAAAACTAATGCAAGAGAAATTTGAGAAATGATGACAAGAGAAAAAAAACAATCAAATTTCACTCAATGCAAATGTAAAATCAGACATCAAATCAATGAAAAGTCCCTCAAAACGAAAAGAATCCCAATGACTCCAAATGAGCCGTGTAATCTAGGCCCAAAACGAGACAAGGCAGAATTCGAATGAAGAAGGAAACAATCACTCAAACAACGCAATGAGACAATAGAAAACCACCAAACGAATGCAAAGAAGCGATCACAAGGTTGACTGAACCGAAAGAAACTAAAAAACTCCAAAGGGAGGCTCGACACACAATAGCACCTAGATGACCTAGGGCTAGAATGCAAAATCGATGGAAATGGGCAAACAACCAAAGGATGTAGGTAACAGTCAGTCAATCAAGTCTCCAAAACACTCAAACAGTGGAAAAATCAAGACCAAACACACAGATCAGGCTCAGGAAGCTCAGAAATGAGAAAACCCTAGTACCTCACAGGATTGGCGCAACTGTGAGGCTGAAACTAGCGCCAGAGACGAATTGGCGTGGGTGATATACAAGAAACCTGCGCCAATGGGCACGACTGTCAAGCTAAAAAGCGCGCCAGTCGAGTTTCCCAATCAAAAATAAAAAAGAGCAATCCAACAAGCAGGCCAGTGATGACCAAGCTATCAAAAACCCAAATTCACAGAAAGAACCAACCCAAAAGAGCTGATCAAGCAAGGAGGATCGAGAATCGATCGAAAAGACAAGACAATGCTCCAAGTGTTTAGTTTACAAACTAAATCAGAGATTGACTGAAGCAGCTTTGATCTATTCCTCAATTGCAGAGCAAAAGCATTTCGGAGGCTATCTGGCCAACTTCAGGCTCCGTCTATATATTATAAAACGAACAACAACAAGCTAACAATCCCCAGCGGAGTCGCCAATTTGTTGTGGAGGTAAATCCCCTCTACAGATAGAGGCGATCCCTACTAGCCCAGACCGGGTCTAGCAACAATCGTTCACGCTATGGTGCAGGTTCCTAATTTCAAATAAACCAACTAGCGAAGAAGGCTTACCTGGAATCCAACGTTGTTGCTTGTAGAAGAGGTAGCGCTCCTGTTCCTTAGCTCTGGCAGATCACGATCCCCACGACCTCCATGATAGGACACCTTCACATGCGAGAAACAAAACAAACGCAAGCGTAAAATCCAGTAGATGCAACTATATGTCAGTCAGAAAGGACATAACTCATCATCATAAAAACCAACAAGAGTGGAACCATAACCAATAGTCGTTTATTATTAATCAATCAAAGGAAGAATACAACCATAGTTCTGACGCTGAATTCTCCTTCGGTGGGTCACCAGCAGAACACTTCTCGAAAGCCTGTCAAGGATGGGACAACCCT
The DNA here is from genome assembly GCA_034641835.2 of Pinus albicaulis. Lineage (NCBI taxonomy): Eukaryota > Viridiplantae > Streptophyta > Pinopsida > Pinales > Pinaceae > Pinus > Pinus albicaulis. Next base: position 96,433,337 of record CM076572.1, on the reverse strand, counting down.
CTCTCTTTGGATCTTGACAATAGTCTCCTTGCTTAGATTCGACCTTAAGGGAATTATGGAGGCTCTTGCAGCATAAGGCTCTTGGGAATTTGGGAACTTGAAGACTAGCTTGCAATGGAGATGGGCAAGCTTTTATAGATGGAGGAAGGGGATTTTGGATCCCTATAATCATGGGATTGGCCCTATCCTCAAGGAAGCTTCCATGAGAGGTGGAAAACCACTTCCTCTACATGGAGATTCGAAGCCAAACTTCCCAAATCAAGATAGATACCAGTTCATGAATTGGTTAGGATGAAACTTCCGCCATTTATTTTTAAAAAACACTCCTTAAATTGGCTGGCGTGAGTGCGACTCTAGGACAGAACGCCAATTGGCGCGACCTCTTTGAAGGATTTTCCCCATTGGCGCGGGTTCTGAACTGTCTGCCCGCGCCAATGCAAAAAGGGCCATTTTTAGGGTTTTTCACAAGGAGATGTCTTCAGGGAAATGAAATATCTTGTTCAGAGGGATGTCATGAAAGTGATTTCAAGGCATGTCACTGCTCACAGGTCACGGAATGAGCCCTCCAATGTGCGGGACAGGGATTGCAGGGACGGTGACAAATTACTGTGTAACAGAAACATCCAGGAAAATTCCAACAACACTGGCTAGGTCCCTACATAGTTAAAGAAATCACGAATGGTGGAGCAGTCCAGCTAGATACCTTACGCGGAGACACCGTACCAGGCTTTATCAATGGTAGTCGACTCAAGCCTTACCGGGTTCAATGACTATATGACAGTTGCAGTGACTCGGGATGAGTCACAAGATTGTGTTGGGGGACTGTTGGAACGGGGTCTCCTAACATGCTGCGAAACCGGTCCACTTTGGATATTTGATTATATTTAGTCTAGCAGAGGGGTTTTGGGGCGGGTCAAAGCCCCGAAAGCATTGTATTGGGTAAAAGGGAAAAGTAGGGGTTCGAAAACCATGTGTTGCGGACCATAGGAAAGTTGAGGCTAGATTGTTATAAATAGAGATGCATTTTGTATTGTAAAGGATAGGATATGATGGGCTATTGATGCGAACTGTGATTTAAGCTATTTGTTTTGGTTTTGGGGAACGGACTCTTGCTGGCTGTGTGCGCGGAGATCCAAGTCCAGTTGTGTGCGGACCCTACTGCTGTGTGCGCAAGTTGGGAAGGGAATTGGAATTGTAAGTAATAATTGATGAATGAATGAATATGAAATATTGTTAGAGAACTAAATCTGTGAGTTCTTTTATGTGAATTACTGATAATTGTTGTATTGTGCATTTTCTGTCCTTAAGCTGCGAAAGATCTGTATACTGTGTTCTTGGATCTAGATCTGTTATGTTCTGTTTATGTACTGATGTGTTGATGTTATAAAAAACATATAACTATAGATATAGTGCACATGGATGCGAATAGAGACTTAATTAACCCTGCGTAGAACAAGGTAATCTGGGAATCCCAAGATCTAGTGCAGCTCTGCTTGCTTTACCCATCCTTTCTCAGGGTGCGGAAACATGGTTCCAGCACCCACCCATACTAATTCAGGTGAGACTTTGACCCGCGCAAACAGGTCACTACCAAAAGGGCCAGTAGTATAGGGGTTTGTTGGAAAACCTTGCACACCGAACCTAGGTCAGAACCCCTCGAGCCAATAGGGAAATTAAGGCTCAAATAATTCTCTTTGAGTCTATCAATGACCACCTTTTCACTTTTGTATCATAATTATCTACATCTAAAGAATTCTATGATATCTTGGTGAAATTATACTCCATCAGTAAAAAGAGTCACATGATAACCCCGAGAAATCAATTATATCAATGAAAATGAAAAAAAAATACACTATAGCTTACTTCATGAAGCTCTCAAAAATTAAATATCAACTTCAAGAAGCCGGCGAGAAAATATCAGATTCAGAATTAATTACAATGGAAATCCATGCCTTACCTAAAGAGTGGGATGGGTTTGCAAGTAACATCTATGCCATAAAAAAGCTCCATCATTTAAAGAATTATGAGCACAATGTACAATATAAGAATCCAGAATAAATGCTAGAAGTGATTCTCAACCTGTCAATGAAGCCTTTGAATCCTATGGAGTTAAATCAAAGAATAATTTTGATAAAAAGAAGAAAAAAAATAGAGATGTCCAAGGTGTCATGAATATGGACACGAAAAGTTAGTATGTCCTAAGAACCCTAAAAAAAACAAACGGAAGGAAATTTATGAAGCATTAATAGTTGAAGATGAATAACCTTCAAAGAAAAAAAATGAAGATCCTAGGGACCTCTACGCTTAAGAAATCATGAGAATGATGACTGATGTATTAGACACCAGGTTTGTGACATAAAGTTTATAAGGCAGGATAACATATCTAGATAGATATTTGAGGATATATTTAAGGATAACTAACTTCCTATACAAAATTAGTGGAAAGAGGGAGGAGTAGACAACTTAGATTTCAAACATCACAAATGCTTTCTCCTCTCAATAAAGACTAGCACGATAGCTTCTGACCTTAGGAGATGATATAGAAGTGAGGCATAGGACAATTTTGTTTTTGTTTTATCTCAATATTCTAGTACAGGTCAAGGAGTGAAGCTAGGAAAATTTTTTGAGCTTATTTTGTGGTCAAAAGGAATATAAAAGGTGCACTAGAGATATGGGAAAATTCCTTGATTCTGGGTCGAAATTTCGTCTATGAATTGTATATGTTTAGGGTCAAGTTGTGTCTCTATTTAAGATAGGTCTGAGACCCTCTATTGGAGTTGAGAATAGAAAGAAAGTGAGGATAAAGGTCTCCTGAAGAAAAACGAAAGTATTAGGTCCTGTTTGTATGCAATTTGAAGGTTATGATATGAAGGATGAGTTTCCTATGACGATGCACCTGTGACTGAAATAATCAGAGATGTGAGGGATATTGAGCTAAGGACCGAATTTCTTGCTGACTGTGTAGGGGTGGCAAGAAGGAAATGTGTCCATGTCTTTTTTGGAGAAGAAAGTGCTAAGTGATGCATAATTGAAGTCTATCCATAGGAGTGTTGGACATAATTTTGTATTCCTTAAGAAAAATCATCCTAAAAGGAAGTTTAGGAGATGCATGAGGGCTAGTTGAAGGCAACCTAAGAACAATGATACTTAAGAAACAATATTGTTAGTGGTTGTGTTTGGTTTCCCTGGTTCTGTCATATATATTAGAGAAAGTAGATAGTGTTAGGTTTGGTTAATATGCCCCAGATTAGTGGACTATGTGTTGGAACGGGTTCCCTAACCGCAATTTTGTCCAGTTTTGTAATATTTTGTAATATTTAGTCTAGCCCAGGGGGTTCGGGGTAGGTCAAAACCCCCAACGAATTGTAATGGGTAAAAGGGTAGACCAAAGGTCCGCAAACTACGGTTTGCAGACCATAGGATAACTCAGGCTAGCATGCTATAAATAGATAGATAAATCGAGTCTCACGTAGGTATAGAAGAACAAAAGCAGAATATGAACTTGTGATATGTTGTTAATTTTCTGGGTAAGGGATCCTACTCGCTGTGTGCCTAGACACCCTGAGTCCTGTGTGCGAACTCCACTAGCTGTGTGCGTGGGTTGATAGATAAAGTCTGTAAGTGAATGCTGAAGTGTTAATGAATTAGAAAAACCTTTCTATGATATTGGAATACATTTGTGTTATGTTATGAGCTACACTACCTGTTGCTTCCGAGTTATATCTGTATGTTGAATATTTTTAGTTAATTGATGCGCACGTGGATGCGAAGCCTTAGAAATTAATGAATGCATATATCTAGTCATTTTTTTCGCTTTGATTCTATTTCATCGTTCTCTTATGGTCTACTAGATTCGCACAAGGTATCTACTTAAGTATATAGGTAAGGGTTCTAGGTTAGGGCTTCTCCAACACATGTTTTTTAGATATGAAGGGACCCCCTTTAATTAACTGTATCTCTCTCAGGGTGCGGAAACCTGCTTCCAACACCCTCCCATACTACTTCAGGTGAGACCTTGACTTGCGTAAGCAGGCCATTGCAAAAAGGGCCAGTAGTATCGGGATTTGTTGGCAAACCTTGAAACCGTACCTGGGTCAATATCCCTCAAACCAACAAATGGTTCCGTTGTCAGGATGGGAACATTTTGAGAGAGGGTTGGGTAATTCCACGAGGTCATTGGCAACCATTAAAACCTGAGTTAGAAGACTGGTTCGAAAAGCAGATTCAGGAATTTTCCCTAAAAAATAATAGGAGTGTAAAGCTGTCTGTGGAAGAGTGGAAAAATAGATATATTTTTATAGAAGTGCATGAAATATTCTTTGTATCCTTCGTACACAAGTTACAAGAGTGGCTGGCTCGGTTGGCAGAATTCCAGACTTGCTGGAAAGACGATTAGGTCACACAGTGGATCCCCGAGTTGATCCAATAATTAGAAAAGGCTGATAATAAGATTACTAAAACTGTAGATCACTGGATTGACAATATATTGGGAGGATTCATGAAAGAATTTGATGTTGATCAATTTGTATCATATTCGGAAGTGAAGCGAAGGTTCTTCAAAGGATTTAGAGGCAAGTTCCTAAAAACCCTGTCGTTGTTGATTAAGATGCTATTGAGTGAAAAAAGTGTCTTGTGTGGCCACACCGAGTGAATGACCTCAGAATAGAGTGGGAGAATGACACGAAGCAGTAAATAATATCGGGTTAATCAAGAAGGAGACAGATCGGTATACAGTACCTTAAGGGAATCACCTGACCTTAACCAAGGAGGGGCTACCTAAGGTGGAACCAACCCCCCGGCCACACCTGCATTGAACCCACATAAGGGTAGGAATTATCCTACACCTCCTCCACCACCACCAGAGGATGAAATGGCCATGCACATGAAGCTACCTACCTTTAAGGGCGTAGGGGACAAGGAAATGGATCGGTTTTGGTTCGTAGCAAAGTTTGTATGGACCATGCAGAATGTTAACAATGATGCTATCAAATGAGCGCAACTATCCATAGCCTTCGAGGGAAGGGCCTTGGATTGGTTTATGGGATATATTGGTCAGCACACAAACTCATAAATAAAATATATTAAGAGCACCCTAAAGCAACAATTCTAGAAGCCTAAGTCATACTCTCAATGTGTAGTCGAACTCAAGGACTTTAAGCAGGGACCTACAAAGTCCACCTGGGAAGTTTACCAATGATTGAAAAATGTTATCAATGATGGGGGATTTGTATATGAAGATAAGAAACACAAATAATGGTTTATCGCTATGCTATTACCACACTTGCGTGGGCCCATGGGACAACAAAAGATCGGCTCCCAAGAGGAAGCTCTTGAGATTGCCATGAAATTAGAAGTTGCACCAAGAGATGATACACAGTTCATAGCCCTACAGATCCAAAACCAGCTAGAGGAAATGCACTTAGAAATTTAGAGCTTGCGAAAGGATCATGGTAAGGAAGCCAGCCCAGATATTTAGTGCATACGCTGTAGGGTGTCAGGTCACACTAAGGATCAATGCCCGCTGTTATCGGATTATATGTAGGCTGTGGGAACGAGCCCTCTACGACCTAGGGAAATGACTGGCCCTAGCAGTCCTATGTTATGGTGTGCTGACTGTCCGGTAGCAGGAAGACATGATATAGATCACTGCCCATGGTTGGGTGCTCATGTTCCAGAATTGAAACAATAGTGGTGCAGATTCTGCCCGTTTATGGGTCATGATGAGAAAAAATGTCGAACACTCGACCTCATGGTATATATGGGTAATTTATATAGGGTTCAGGTGGACCGCTCATCACCACTATCTCCTTTTGGATGGGGAGGATCTCTCGCAAGAGGGGGGGAAGGAGGGAGAGGGGGGAGTGCCGGTTGAGGATGTAGACAACTGATTTGTTACAAATATGGCGATGTGGGACATTTCGCACGAGATTTCCCAATCCCGGCATGCCAATCCTGCAGATATTTCCAGTAGTTTGATCACATCATTGAAGAATAACCATTATTAATAGAAAAAATGAAAGAGAAATATAAGACACCTACGTAGAATGTTCAAAGGGTTAAGGTAGAACCACGGGATGATGGACCATGCTTCAATGTGATCACGTGGAGCGACATTACCATTGAGGGAGCTGAAGAAAAGGAAGAGATTGAATCATTAATCTAGAAGGCTGGGGACAAAACGGAAGGTTTAGACCTGAAAAAGGAGAAAGAATCCTTCCTAGAAGTCCAGAGGGAGGTGACTGAAGATAAAGCACTCACTGTAAAAGGTATGATAGATCCAAAAGAAGACGAAGTAGTTAAACCATTCCTCCAGGAATGTATGAAGCTGTTGCGCAACCAAAAGGTTGTATAAAATCTCCAAGTGCTAATAGATAGCTACGCAGAAAATATTTCTTTACAGCCTAAGGTTAAAACTTTGAACAAGATATACAAAAAAAAAGAGAGGACGAGATGGTAAATGCACATGACCGCGCAATTGGAGACTATGAAATGGACCAAGTTATCCTTGATTTGGGATCAGATGAAAATGTCCTACCCAAGCAGACCTGGCAATGAATGGGAGAACCTAAGCTAGAATGGTTGACTATTCAGCTATGGATGGCTAATCAGTAGAATATTATCCCATTGGGAAGACTGACGAAGGTGGTGGTAGATATTGCAGGTGTTAGAGTTTACATTGATTTTGAGGTAATTCAGATAGTGGATGACGCAGACCCTTATCCTGCGCTCTTGGGACTGGATTGGATATTGACATGGGAGGTATCATTAATTTAAAAATAATAAGCATGATCTTTGAAAATGAAGGCACAAGGGTGATAGTCCTATTGGATCCAGTAGAAAGTGAACTATACACTGAATCGATACAGGAGGAAGAGGATGTTACTCACATATAAAAATTGACTGCCCAGGACGATGACTGGATCAACCTCACTATTGATGGCATGTTATGCTGGGAAAAAGACAGCGAGTGCTTATCTGACTCATATGGGGAGATAGAAAAATAGCAAAACCGGTTGCATGACGTATCTGCACTAAGGTGTCTTAAGGTCACAAAAAGTTTCTAATGCATTTCCTCATAGGTAAGAGAACTACCCTAATTTGATGGCTCTGGTAATGTTGAAAATTTCCTCAAATAAATTGAAGCAAACTTCCCTGAAGAATGGAGATTTTTGGCCCTTGACTTGGCCATGCGTGCAACCCCTGCATGCTGGTGGGAAAATCATAAGGGATATTTTCAGGATTGGGGGGAATGCCGAAAGATGATGATCTTACAATTTAACATACTAGTCAAACCGCCAAAATAATTCTTCTCAGGTCGAGGGGATCCGCGCAAGCACTTGGCTCTTTGGATAGGAGTATGGAATGAGGACACATGGAATGAATGGGTCCACATGTTTATTCACACATTAGGACCAATCCCTACCACCTGGTATTTGGACGCGGAACTACATCAACGTACCCGACATTGGAGTACAGTGGCTGAAGAATTTATAACAAAGTTTGGACTGACAGGAATCACTGAGCAACTTGATGAAGCCCTATAGGATATAGATGCTCTGGTCTTCAATGAGTCCCTCCCTAAGCAGGAACGTATTGCGCTAGCCTGGGATGCACAGATACTGGACATTGTAAACTGTAGAAATTTGTCAGTAGAATCATGTAATGAGGATCCTCGAAATATCACTATCGCAGAGTCAGAAGGGGAACGTGTTGTTGTAGGACTATTGCTACAAGAAATTGATGTCACCAAACCTTTGAAACTGAAGGAAATCAATATTGGCATGGAAGAGCAGCCCAAGATGGCCAAGATTGGGGATTACTGGGATGGTGGCATGGTGGGAAAGGTCACAGAGCTGCTAACTGAATATCAAAATCTATTCCTGACCAAGTTCTCTGAACTCAAGGGGATCATAGGGGATATGGGAGTCATGAGGATTACGTTGAAGCCAGATGCGTGGCTGGTCAAATAACGACCTTATCACCTAAACCTAAAATACAAACAAAAATTTAAGGAGGAAATCGAGAAAATGGTGGTCGTAGGTGTCATTGAAGCAGTAGAAAAGTTAGATTGGGTAAGCCCCATGGTGGTCCAGGAAAAGAAGATTAAAGGAGAAATAAGGATCTGCGTTGATCTACACAAGTTAAATGACGCCTGCATACATGATCCTTTCCCCACACCATTCTCCGATGAGATCTTAGATAATGTGGGAGGTCGGGAAGCGTATTCATTTACTGATGGGTTCTCAAGGTACCATCAGATCCACATAGCACTTGAAGATCGCAACAAGACAACATTCGTAACGGAGTGGGGCTCATTTCAGTACACTATCATGACATTTGGATTAAAGAATTCCCCTTCCATATTTCATGCGTTGTTGTAGCCGTGTTCAAAGAATTCATTCACAAGTTCCTAGAAGTCTACTTTGATGACTGGACGGTGTTTGGAAGAGTAAAGAACCATGTATCGAATCTGTGCATGATGCTGGATGCCTGTGGGAAACACCAAATTTCGCTAAACATAAAGAAATTCATATTTTGTGTCTCATTTGGGATTTTATTAGGACATGTAGTATGTTATTAGGGATTGATGGTTGACCTAGCAAAGATAGTGATTATCATAAACTAGGAAGTTCCAACTACTGAAAAATAGTTACGCTCCATCCTCGACTACACAGGTTACTAAAAAAAGTTCATTCAGGGGTACACTTTGATCACCTCTCCAATGGAAAAATCGTTGAAAAAGGATGTCTCGTTCTTTTGGGATGATGAATGCCAAAAAAACTTTGAACTATTAAAATAAAAGATGGTGACTGCACCTATTCTGATATTCCCCGATTGGACAAAGATATTCCACATCCACGTAGATGCATCAAGGATCACATTGGGAGTTGTCTTGGAATAGCCTGGAGAAGGGGATATCGATCACCCGATGGCCTTCACTAGCAGGAGGCTTTCAAATGTAGAGCGTAACTAATCTACCATGGAGCGGAAAGGGTTGGCGATGGTGTATGCCTTACAAAAGTACAAGCACTATTTTCTAGATGGACATTTCAAGATGTTCACAAATCATTCAACTTTGAAATACCTGGTTAATACTCCTGTGTTTGGGGGGGGGGGGGAATCTGTTGGTGGCTACTACTATTTCAGGAATATGATTTTAAAATCATTGTCACAAACCAGGGAGGTTGAATGTTGGACCAGATCATTTGTACAGGATCGAAAATGGGGAAGAGCCGACTAACTTAGGCGACGAATTTCCTGACGCGCAACTGTTTTCTATCAAGGTAATTAATGAGCACTTTGCCGGTATTATCCACTTATTGACCACAGGAAATGCCCCCGATGGCTATTCAGTACCGTAGGAAAATGAACTGGTCGCCCACACAACCAATTTTACTGTAATTACGGGACAACTCTACAAGCTGGGAGTAGATGAGGTGCTGCGAAGGTATGTACTCAAACACGAGAGATAGGCTATCTTAGCTGAGGCCCACGGAGGAATTGCGCAAGGACATTATGCGGGTAAATCCAATGTGCATATGATATTAAGGGTCGGGCTATGGTGGCCCACACTACACGCTGTTGCTCATACGTATTGATGGACATACGATGCATGCCAACGAACTCGGAAGTCCTCACGACAGGATGAGATGCCCTTGAAACCACAGATGACCCTGCAAGCATTCGAAAAATGGGCCATCAATTTTTTTGGCCCCAATAATCCCCCAGGAAAGAAGGGCGATGCTCGGTATATTATTATTGCCACGGATTATGTTACCAGGTGGGCGAAAGAAAAAGCTGTCAAGAATTGTACTGCGGATACTGCTGCACACTTCATTTTTGAAAATATTCTGACCAGGTTTGGGTGTCTGAAGATCATGATGAGTGACCGAGGTACACATTTTGTTAATGAAACTATTATGGATCTGACTGAGGAGTTCCAAATTCACCATGCAAAGAGTACCCTATATCATCAGCAAGCGAATGGGACCGTAGAAGCCTTTAATAAAATTTTGGAACATGCGCTCACGAAGGTCTATAATGCACAATGGAGCGACTGGGACGTGTGCATCCTCTATGTACTCTGGGCCTATAGGAATACATGTAAGAATTTCATGGGAAAGACACCCTTTAGAATGGTATACAAAAAGGAGGCCATCATGCCTATGGAATACATCATTCGCAGCCTGTACATCTCGACTTTCACAAATATGGTAGATCCAGACATCATGTAGGAATGCTTGGCGCAACTGGTGGCCCTGGAAGAAGACTGGTTCATTTCTTAATTCCACCAACAGGTTTAGAAGGCATGGGAAAAATCTTGGCATGATCGACATATTTGACAGAAGGTCTTTATGGAGGATGAATTGATACTACTTTACGATAGCTAGTTTGCGCGACACTCGGGGAAGTTCCATCAGCACTGGCTAGGTCCATATGTAGTGAAGGAAATTACCAATGGTGATGCAGTTAGATTGGCTACATTGCGTGGTGATTCTCTGTCATGATATGTTAATGGGAGTCATTTGAAACCCTATAGGGACTTCTCGATGCTGATCAAATGATTATATGGCTGAAGTCGTTGTATAATGGATTTTGCACACTCCTGGCCATGAACATGAGGACAGGAGCGATGGATGTGCAAGGATAATTCACATTATTGGAAGTGTGAGTGGGTGCGATACAGGCACAGGTGTTGTGCGGAGTGGAAAAAACTAGCCATTGAAACAGAGCTTGTGTATGGAAAACCACACTTACTGTTTGATGAAGCAGGTAATTGGTAATTAATGTGGCGATTTATGAATATTTTTTACCGTTTCTGTAATGGTGAAATGAAATTAAGGCTAAATGGGCCATCCTTCACCTTCATGGGCTATAAGATGTGGACGGTTGGCCCCAAGGGATTGAATTGTTGTCCAAAGCTGCCGCACCTTGAATTCTTTGATAAATATCATCTCGTCTGTCTAATTTCCATTCGCATGACTGAGCAAGCTACTCCGTCTGACAGTAGCAACGTCGAGTTCATATTCTGAGTGAGAATGACAGCTACAAACCCTAATGAGCCTCTGCCTGCCACAAATTTTGGGGAAATAGGATCTGATGAGGTCCTTGAAGTAACTCCTGAAACAGAGGAGGTCATCTCTACCCTGGAAAAATGGAAGGGAAAAGAGAAGATAAAATGGGAAAAGTGGGCTGGCGAGAAGCCTCGTACGTCCCCTCAGATTGTGTGTTCCCCTCATAAAGCATCTAAGGGACAATCGCCTGCTGCTCCCAAGCACCCAATGGCGCTCATAGTAGAAGGCCTGCAGGCGATTCCGTTGACTTGGCTACCACCTTATGTTAGGCCACACAGGACAGCAACACGCACCCCCAATGTTGATGTCATCCGCGCCTACCTTCAGATGCCTCTGGTCCTAGAAGAAGTTCCCTAGCAAGGCGAAATGTTCGGCACCCTCCCCCATATAAAATTCGATGACCATGAACTAGGGAACTTGGACACCTTCCCTTCGTTAGCCTTGAAGCTATACCTAGAATAGGTACTCGAAGACGATGTACTAAAGGTGGAGCCAATGACATGGGTCAAAGGATTAACCAGATCGAGGATCTTAAACCTGATGCGTATCCCCCACTTTGGTCGATACAACATCACCATCATAGTTGTTCGGCAGCTGCTGGAGCTCGTTCATGATGGGTGCTTATGGCTCCAAGGCTTTATACCAATTGATGCTGCTTTAATTCACTGGATAACCACCCTTCCTATGCAAGGACCCGATCCTAGGGACGACACTGGCAAGAAGTTTGAGCACCACATTTATGAAGATGTCCAGAAAATGTACCATGTCACGTGCAACAAATGAGGATTTCAGATTGATACAATCAGAGATCCAGGGACGCGAATGGGTACCCTCCTTCTTGCCTACAAATTGATGCACAAATTCCAGGTGACGACTGCCCCCACCCATGTAATTCAACTTGCTGGAAGCTATGAAAAGGGAGTCTGTTTCAATTGGTCACAGTACCTGGCTGACAAATTTCTTAACAATGTGTGCGAGGCTCAGGATCAAGGAAAAGCTTTCTACTACTCTTGGATGATACTTATAATCACTTTAGTTGCATGGGAGACTCCTAAAGAAGTCGTCTTCCCCCCTTTCAAGCCCTTCATGTGTGAAGGAGCATGATTTTCCAACCTATGGGACTCAAAGGATCCCAAGCGGGTTGAGGAGAATAAGACCTTTTGGGTGCTCTACAATCAAATAGTAGTTGCGAAAATTCATTCCCAACCGCGCTTGTCCTCGAAAGTCTACGAAAAATACAAGAATATCGCAACATTTCAAGTGACCATGCATAATGTGAAGATTCGGGCCCATAAAGAACCTGCCTGGTATAACATTCCGTATATGACCACTGAAGAAGACATTGAACAAGTAATTGCCACTTGGCCACCAGAGTGGAAGATCGCAACCCAACCGACCAGCCTAGGCACCGCAAGCACATCTGGCCACAACACAGCATCAAAAGCTACAGCTCTGGTTGCCCCAACGATGGATTCAATGATTCTTGTTTCAAAGCAATAGGTGAACCCCAAAAGCACTATCGCGCATCCAGAACCCGAATCCCCGCCGGATCAAAACCTTAACGGTCTTGATGGCATATAGATGTCATTCCCACATGGTCTCAAGCGTACCCTGGAACTGCCTAAGGGGTCTAGGAAGAAACATAAGGCTAGTAAGCCCATCGCTGACACAAAGGTTAGTTTGACAGAGGAGGACCTTGAGAAAATTGCTGACGCCATCACCATTGCGTCTACAAATTTCTGGACTACTTTGGAAGAACATCACAAGTCCGCAGTAGAAGTCTTGTAATCAAAGCTACAAGCCCTCTGGCTCAAAGCGGACACCCTTCATGTGAGCGTGGATCAAGCGAGGCAGAGTCAAGTGAGCATGGATCAAGTGAGGCAGATTAATGTGGGCCAGCCGATTCTGGTTAAAGCCTTGACCACCATCATGGAAAATCGGATTTTCCCTCTCCTTGATGCTACTTTTATAATGGAACCCGTTGAATTATTCACCCAAGTTTAGGCATGCTCGTCAGTTGACCTCGATGTTGGTCGCTTGGCTTGTGCATAGCTACATGATTTATTTACCGCCATCACCAGAAAATTTTAGCACAAATAACTCCGCGTGCAGCAGCACCTCATCGAGGTCGAGTAGACTATTGTGGCTCAATTTGTTGAAGTTGCGCAGGTCCAGGCGGTGCACATCGCCACCATAGCACAACAAGGTGCATTAGAGTAGCTGATAAACATGTTCTGTGAAGACATGCCAAAATTAATTCCTGCCTCTACTGCGTTGCAGGCCAAGGTCAAAGGCTTGGTCACTGCCTTGAAGACATCTCAGACTGAGGTATAGGTTTTTAAGGCTGATTTTGAACTTCAGATCACATCGTTGCAGGCCAAGCTACGGCACGATATAGCTTGAGACCCCCCCCCCCCCCCCCCCCGCGGAAGTGCGTGCCCAACAAGCAGCGCTGGTTATAGAAGCAACAAACACTATTATGGTGCAGATCCGTTAGGGCATCACTCTGTTTGAGATTGCTATGGAATTATGGTCCTAGGTACAACACGACCCTCTCCTCCATCAAATATATTAAGATTTGCACCAAAAGGAACAAGATTTTGAACAAATGGAAGCCACGATGACCACCCTTGTTCTAGCCTAGCGACTAGCCTGTCTTCGAACTAGCCACACGCTTCACAGTGAACTTGTGGGGCTCCGGCGCAAGAAACAGGTACTTAGTGACCATCTGATGCCCTGGGCTGATGAAGCTCTCAAGCTTTCACAGGAATTAGAAGGGGCTGTGCAACAGTTGAACCATACCTTAGACAGTGTCACCGCTGCAATTGAAGGTCCAACTTCACAGAAGCTGATAGACATTGCGCAGACCACCGCTGCGCAGAGCCTTCATGTTCTGCCCTCGTTAACTGCCACAATTAAACATCTCAAGGAAACTATGAAGACCCCGCCTGTGCTATGACTTGGAACAAGTCACAAGATTGTGTTGGGGGACTATTGGAATGGGGTTCCCTAACCACAATTTTGTCCAGTTTTGTAATATTTTGTAATATTTAGTCTAGCGCAGGGGGTTTGGGGTGGGTCAAAATCCCCAATGAATTGTAACGGGTCAAAGGGTAGACCAAGGGTCCGCAAACCACGGTTTGCGGACCATAGGATAGCACAGGCTAGCATACTATAAATATATAGATAAATCGAGTCTAAGGTAGGTAGAGAAGAACGAAAGTGGAATACGAACTTGTGATCTATTGTTAATTATCTGGGTAAGGGCTCCTGCTGGCTGTGTGTGCGGAGACCCTGAGTCTTGTTGTGTGTGGACCCCGCTAGCTGTGTGCGCGGGCTGATAGATAAAGTCTGTAAGTGAATGCTGAAGTGTTAATGAATTAAAAGAACCTTTCTATGATATTGGAATACATATGTGTTATGTTATGAGCTACACTACCTGTTTCTTCCAAGTTATATCTGTATGATGAATATTGTTATTTAATTGATGTGCACGTGGATGCGAAACCTTAGAAATTAATGAATGCATAGATCTGGTCATGTTTGTCTCTTTGCTTCTGTTTCATCGTTCTCTTATGGTCTACGGGCTTCACACAAGGTATCTACTTAAGTATATCGGTAAGGGTTCTGGGTTAGGGCTTCTCCAGTGTAGGTTTGTTAGATCTGAAGGGACACCCTTTAATTAAATTTCTCTCTCTCAGGATGCAGAAACCTGGTTCCAGCACCCTCCCATACTACTTCAGGTGAGACCTTGACCTGCGTAAGTAGGCCATTGCCGAAAGGGCCAGTAGTATCGAGGTTTGTTGGAAAACCTTGAAACCGAACCTGGGTCAAGACCCCTCAAGCCAACACTATGCGAGAGTTGGTTTGAGGCCCTAGTGAAGTATATGATAAGAGGGTCATGTGCTAGAAGTTGTAAGTATAATTATACATGAGTGCTTTCTCACTATTGATGGTAGAACTATTTGAGTCTATGGAACAAAATTGAGACTGATTGAACAAATGTATGTTGGAAAGGTTGACCAAGTTGTGTTAAAGGGTGAATGAACAATAGATCGGCTAACCTAGTATTGTGATAATCAATTATTTAAGGAACTCTGTGATGGAATATCTTCAAGGTAGGAAGCAGTGAAATGCAGGAATTAATGCTAGACAAAAAGGACATGATGCAGTAGATGAATACCGCAAGTGAAAGATCATGAACTGTTAGGAGGCAGATTTGGATCCCTAGTTCAAGAATTTTCAATTTGAGCAAACTCAATGATAAGAGGGATGGTTGAGGAAGCTACAACATATCTCCATAGAGTAACATGTAGATGATGTAAGGGAAGTATGTGTATTTTTGACACAAGATGAGGCTTTTTGATGAAATCTCTCTGTTTTAGAGGTAGTGAGCATAAATTTCCCCTCTCATGTTGAGAGGGAGTTATGACACATGGCTCTCCTTGTGTCATGTATTGTGACATATTAGGATTGAGATCCTAAGTTAATTACATGGACATGTATAAGGAGAATGGTGGATTTGATAATAAGTTTGGAAAAAAATTCTTGATTCATGTATTGTGATGGATTAGGATGGATATCCTAAGTCAAGTACATGGAATTGGATATAGAAAGGTCCAATGGAGGACATAATCCCGGTATCCTAGGTGGAGTATGTACCTTAGAGAGGTGGTGCGGTGTCCCATGGAATTCCTCATACCATTGTGCTATGATCTTATGGAGAGATAGAGTGTACCTGTCAAGGCCTTCATAAGGTGACAATGTTGGCTACGATGATAATATCATCATTGTTGCTTATCAATATAGATCCATTTTTATGTGAATATTTAAAATTGAGATAGATCTATTGATTCATTATGTATACCTCCCTAGATAAGAGGCAGTGTTGGAAAGTGTATCTAGTCTTGGTCTTCATAATGAAAGATATTTATTAATAATTTATTTTATTATTTTATCAAGCATGTTATTCATGCTTTAGAAGTAAAAAAGTGTCAAAACAACATGTATTTGAAACATGTCATTTGACATTTGAAAATATAGAATTTTTTATTTTTATTTTTATTTTGATCAATTAAAGACAGTCAAAAGGTTCACGTCGACCCTCTCTTAATCAAATTTAACTTATATTGGATTTCTTTTGTCTATTTCCATTGCATTTTATCTTGAAGTAAAATAGATGGATGTAATGAAAAAACTACTACATGGGTTTATGGAAGAATAAATATGCATGAAATGGTAGTAGAAGGTTTTGTAGTGAACAAAATAAAGCACTAATTTGCAAGGTAAAAAATTCCCTCTATGGGTTAAAGTAATCTCTAAATATGTGGTATCAAAAGTTTGATACTTTATATTGGGACATAGTTTCAAAAGGAGTAAACCTGATCATTGTGTATATTTCAAATTAGGTGGAAATCATTTTATTTATGTAGTATTGTATGTGGATGATTCTTTGTTGATTGGAAACAAGAATAAAATCATCATGTATGTGAAACTTTGTTGTCGTATAAATTTGACATGAAAATCTTGATGTTGCAAATTTTATTCTGGGCATGGAAATTAAAAGAGACCAGGAAAACAAGAAACTTTGCAGTTGAATTAGATAAAATATGTTGAGGTAATATTGTAGCGGTTTAATATGCAAGAATGTAAATCATTCAAGGTCCCTATTCTTATAGGTGTAAAATTATTTGTAGATAAGTGTTCCAAGCCATGGGAAGAGGAAAAGGACATGTCTAGTGATTCCTATGCTAATGCTTTTGAGGGTTTGATGTCTCCAATGATTTGTACTTGTTAGGACAAACATATTGAAGGATAAACATTTGATGCATTTCATTAATAAGATACAAACATAATATGATATCTTGTGACCCTTGGTTTCATATTCCATGGGGTATTTTGGTCTTTAAGACTATTCAAGTTCACTTGTGACATTTCATCTTCCTCTCAAGTAAATGATAAAAATTTACCATAATTCCTAAGGATTATGTTTCCAACATTTCTCCCTTAATTCGAAGGGGAGTACACGAGTCCAAGAAGAGGATTGGAATTTAGAAGTGGATAACATCCAATTGCTAAATTTTCTCTCTGAATTTGGAGGTTTAAGGAAGACCACAAAAATTTTTGATAACAAAAGTCGAAGTCTTATACTAAATGGTGGTTTAAAGCTGGCCACCAAGTCTAGAATTTGGTTCAAAGAAATTCCTAAAAAAAATCTTAATCTAGCTAGAAGTTATTGTATTTTGTGAAGTGGAAGTGCTCTTTGATGGTGATTTAAATATGACCACAAAATGATGATATAATGGTTTATATATTACTAAAAACTATTGTGTAATAGAAATAGTAAGTATTTTATTGAGTGATGGTTTAAGGAGGACCACACACCAAATGGGGGTTTTGGGATGACCAAAAACCATATCATGCTCATGCAACATGAATTTGTCTCTAGCTATAGCTCTGACTCTGGCTGCTGGCTTTGGTTCTAGTCGTGGCTTTGACTCACTTGTTTCTATTTTATTGATAAGAATTAAAAACTCGAAGCACGATCATTAGTCATTGATAACCCCTCCTCCCCCAACAAATACAAGCTGAGAAGAAAAAAATGTCTCAATACTTGAGAATTGATTCTATGATATGACTAATATATCTTCTTGGTTTTTGATGACCATTTACAAGAACCGATCCATCAAGGGTGAGTCTTTACTATTTCATGGTTCTTATGATTAGAACATCTATCATAAGGATGATTATTATTTCCACAATACTCACAAGGATGAATACCAAAGAAATAATCCTTCATGTGGCCAACTTGATGACAATGTTAGAATATGGATGGAGTAGGTGAATATGAAATTTATCGAAGGAACCGAGTACTCTAGAACTGTTGGAAATACTGAGAGGAGGGTGAATCGGTATTTATTTTCAATTGTTAATTTTACCAGTTAGATCATTTATATTTAGAACACAAAATGAACAATGATGGAATAGATACTTTTATTAATTTCCTTTTTACAATAAGTAAAGTACAATAATGATATAGGGCTTCAACCCTAGATGAAGACTCCAATCTTCCAGGCTCCAACCTGTATTGTGCCAAGCATCGACTTGGACTTTCCAAGGCTCCAACCTTGTCAGTTCTAAGGCACCAACCTCAAGGGATCCAACCCTATATCTAATATAGGCTCCCACCTATATTGTGCCAAGCACCGACTTGGTCTTTCTAAGGCTCCAACCTTGTCAATTTGAGGCACCAACCTCTAGGGCTCCAACCCTATCTCTCGTACGGGCTCTGACCTGGTCAATTTGAGGCACCAACCTCTAGGGCTCCAACCCTATCTTCCAATGCACCGAACTTATCTCTATGAGGATCCAACCTCCTGCTTCAATTCGTCAAGATATATTTGGTTATACTTCACGTCTCCCAATATCTTCTTCAACAAGCCCTAACAATCTTCAACAATGCCTTCACTTAGTCTCCATGCTACTTCATCAATGAAAACCTTCTTATTTACATGAAGGTGTCACCACAACTCTTCATGGTACCCAAACAAAGATTTCCAAAAGTCACCTCATGATTGCTTTAACGAATCAATAATGTCTCCAAGATTAGCTAAGGCTTCTCAACAAGATGTCTTCAATCGGCTGTACTAAGCCTCAAGGTCTGCACGTCTTCACAAGATTCTATCATGCATGGGGTCTTCTCAGTAATGCCTCCAGGTGTGCTCAAGGATATCTCAAGACTACTCCAAATCCTTCAATATGTATATCAAAATTTCCACCAAGAAGTATGCACCAAGATGTTAAAATTATCTTCAAATGTTGCTCCAATGGACTAATGCAATTAGTCTCCAAATACACCAATGTTAGTCTTCAAATGAAGTCTTCACAAGTTCCAAAGATAATCCTTCAATTTTCCCTCAATGCCAACCCAAGTCTGCTTCTAGGACTTCCAAAATGTCTATAAAATGCTACTTCAAAATCCTTTCAAGGGATACTTTAATAACTACAATATCTGCTCCAAGACTCTTCAAATCTGCTCTAAATGATACAAATAACACTGCTTCAAAAGATACAACTGATAATTCTCCAAAACTGCAATCTACAAGGTCAAAGTGCAATTTAGTCCTTGAAGGGAGCCTTAACTCCACAAGTCCGAGCTATACTAGTCAAATGACAATCCACTGTTCCTTTAGATTTAAACTCTGAATCTGGTTTGCAGTGAGGTCTGAAAGATTCAATATTCCACAAATAATAATATGTCCGTGTTGTATAACACATAAATGTGGTAATGTATCGAGCTGTAAGATATCATAAATCCTGTCAGAGCCTCCAAATAGGTTTGAGCTATTTTTCCTTCAGTCTGAGCTGTTGTAGGTGATCAATCCAAGTTTTAATAAGTCCGAGCCTCATACAGGACTGTCAAAACAGTGATCAGAGATGTCACCATAGTTTTGTCCCTCCTCAGATCTAAGAGGAGGTGTACACAGTCGAAATAATCTAATGGCACAGTTCCACGAGTTGAGGATAAGATCCACAGATGGAAAACTGACCCTGGCTGTTATTGCTCCACCGTGACACAATTATTTGTTTTATTCTTCTTGACTATTCACAAGATGTGAACATATATCCATATCTATTGTTTATCCAAGCTGTAATTGATATTCAAACCGAGTTTATGATAAGGAGTGAGGTCTGAAACCTTATATTTATAGTGATTTTTCCACGGCTAAATGAAGTGACATGTCCTTTAAGGGTAGGCCGACTTGAGAGGTTTTAGCATAGGTCGGCTTGCAATAAAATATATATTTCTCAACTTAAAAATTCATTTTCTCTTCAAATATTGGGAGTTTTTGGGCAAGTGAGGGCTCATTAGAAAGAGGAAAAAATCCTCTTTAAGATGGTGTAGGATTAATTTTGAAAGGATGCCTCCAAGTTGTCAAAATTTATTTTTCTTTGTGATTGCTTCTGAAATTAGATCATTTTTGTTATAATTTCAAGAGTGCCCTCCAACAGTTTTTCATGATTGTCCATGACATCAATGTCATCAAGTAGTATCCATCATCCATATCATCATGAAGGTATAGCATTATGTATTCAGTAATAGTGCAGTAAGATTAGGTAGTCTTCCAATTAGATCTAGGTAGTATTCCAGCCATCAAATGTATGAATTCATCATATATCATCATCAACTATCATCCAAGTGTATGACATCATCATATGACATCATTGGTTAAGATATAGATCATCAAGTTCATGCAACATTAGATCAAGTACATAGGGATTCCTTCATTAGTGATTTGACTTCTTCATTGATAGTATCCTAGTGAACCAAGAGTCATGGCATCATCATCTGTAACTAGGAATCTCAAGAATATTGACATCTTGGTCAATGCCACATTAACATAAATGACAACCTTGATTAGCAATCTCCCCTTTTTTCATTGATGGCAATATTCTTGTCCTTCTAATTTCTCTCCCCCTTTGACATCAATGGCAAAAGGGGTGCCCAAATACTCCCCCTATCAAGCTTCTTATTTTCTTCATGAATTGTAGTCCTTCATAGGTATGTTACTCCCCCTACCATGGTGCTCTTTCTTCTGGAAATATGGTCCATGATAGATGTGTTTGTATTTCTTCATGTGATGTATCATCTCCCCATGTCTGCACAAATTCATTTAGCTCATGAAGGATTGCTTACCTTGTGTGATCAAGTAGAAGGCATCATCATAATATCATGTTTTTCTTCAATGGAGTTACTTCTGAGAGATGATTTACCAAGATTTTCTATGTGTAACTCATCAAGGATTTCATAGGGCTCACTCACGGATCACTTTCTGCAAGAATACTCACAAACTCCCCTTAATTGTATGCATGGTCTCATTTTGGCAGGGTTTCACCATCAAATACTTGGAATATCAAGGATGACTTCATCTAGTCAACAACATGTGTTGTTTGCTGGAGTGTTCAAGAGACTTTCGGATACAACTTGTTTCCTTCTCCATGCTTGTGTAGCTTTATTTTGCGGCATGGTTCTAGCTTGTGCAGGGGCCCAAGTCAAGTTACAATCACGTGCCATATGTCCAATGTTATGGAAATTGAAGCACTCTATCTTGTTCATGAATAAGAAATCATGACTTATTCTTGAAAAATTGCTTTGAGGATATTGACAAGGACCATTATATTTGTCTTTGTGATATGCCCTACAATCTTTTTCCATGTGACCAAAGTTTGTACAAGAATAGCAACATCCAAGAAATATACTTTGGTACCTGGGAGATTAAGAGTTCCTTGAAGTGCTTTTGAAGTATTTTTGCCTTGGGATTCTTTGATGATATTCATTGCCTTTTGTATTTTTGACACCATATGTTAAGTCTCCTTGGAGTAGAATTTCTTTCGTTGTTGTCTTGATTCTTCTCCTTGCCTTTGTCGGAACTGGGAGCATCAACATTTCTTTCTAGGTTCCGCACATCTTTGTTGTTTGAAGCATTATATTTCTTGCTTGAGGATTCACCTGCATAGCCAAGACCTGATTTATCAAGGGGAGACCTTTTCTGACTTAGGATGTCATCTATGGTTTGGGAGCTTTTCATGTTTTTATTCATCAATTCAACTTCCTTTTCAAGAAAGACAATTTCTCCTTTCAAATTTTCACAATCTTCGTCTTTCGTAAGTAGTTGCTTCTTCATTTCTTCCATCATCCTTGTTGCTTCATGTGCTTCGATTTTAAGGGAGATGATATTTTATTTCATTATGAAGACTTCTTCATTCTACTTTGCTAGACTACTCTCCATTTCTTCTTTTATTCTTGTAGCTTCACATGTTTCGTCCTTGAGAAGATTGATGTCTGATTTTAGTTTCAAGATTTCTTCATCCTTTTCTTATAGTTGGCATATCATGGTATTTCTCTCCTTTTCTACTTCATTAAATTTTCCTTCTATGAATGCTAAAGTTTCCATCACCTTCTCAGCTCCTTGTGCTTGTTTCCTCGCTTCTTCTAGTTGAGATCTAAGAGAGGAGACCTCTTCCTTGTATTGACCAATCTTTGCTTCAAGATTGTTCAAGCTCTTAAGTCTTTGTTCAAGGTGGCTTGACCAATTTTCTTCCCTTTTCTTTGCCTTATCCAATTTATTTGTCATAGATATGACTTCCTCATGATGCTTTCTTTCGTTTTGATGAAGTTCCTCTTTAATTTTGGCGAGCTCCTCATCTCTTTCTTGTACTTGAAGCTTGAAAAAGTCAACTTCCTTCCTTGTCTGGTCTTGGTTACCATCTTGCATTATTTTCTTAAGTTCCTCATTTTCCTTTTTCAAACTGCTAATCTCTTCCATGGTAGCCATAAGTTTATTAAGGAGATCTTCTTCAAAGTCTTCTTTGTTCTCTTCATATTCTAGGTCTTCTATAGCCTTGTTGTCATCTCTCTTATATTCAGCTTCCTTGATGAATTCTGGACTTATTTCTTGTTTTCCATCATTTTCTTGACTAGAGATCATTGTCAATGCTCCTTTGGAGTGAATATCATGAAGTTTTTCCCATATGAGTTTTGTTGACGAACATTTTTTAAAATTAGCCCTCATAGAATTTGGTAACACATTCAAAATTGTCTTCATTGCTTTTGTATTGTACTCCTTGGGTTCTTCTTCCATCGTGTTATTAGTAATCACTGATTTCCAAAATTCAATTCCTTGAGTCTTCAAGAAATTTCTCATTCTTGCCACCCATATATCAAAATTTCCATTGAACAATGGAGCCTTCGTAAATTGATCTACTTCAATTTAAATGGTTGAGGAAGACACATCTTTAGGAGGATTGGAGAATTTCTTCCTTGGATTTTCCATTTGTGTTCTAATGATCAAGCTTCAAGCTGTTAGGCTTTGAGAGAAGGTATTGGCTCTGATACCAATTGTTGGAAATAATGAGAGGGGGGTGAATCAGTATTTCTTTTCAATTATTAATTTTACAAGTTAGATCACTTATATTTAGAACACAAAATGAACAATGATGGAACAGATACTTTTATTAATTTCCTTTTTACAATAAGTAAAGTACAATAATGATATAGGGCTTCAACCCTAGGTGAAGACTCCAATCTTCCAGGCTCCAACTTGTATTGTGCCAAGCACCGACTTGGACTTTCCAAGGCTCCAACCTTGTCAGTTCTGAGGCACCAACCTCAAGGGATCCAACCCTATATCTGATACAGGCACCAACCTATATTGTTCCAAGCACCGACTTGGTCTTTCTAAGGCTCCAACCTTGTCAATTTGAGGCACCAACCTCTACGGCTCCAAGCCTATCTCTTGTACAAGCTCTGACCTGGTCAATTTGAGGCACCAACCTCTAAGGCTCCAACCCTATCTTCCAAGGCACCGACCTTGTCTCTATGAGGCTCCAACCTGCTGCTTCAATTCGTTAATATATATTTGGTTATACTTCATGTCTCCCAATATCTTCTTCAACAAGCCCTGACAATATTCAACAATGTCTTCACTTAGTCTCCATGCTACTTCATCAATGACAACCTTGTTCTTTACATGAAGGTGTCACCACATCTCTTCATGGTACCCAAAAAAATATTTCCAAAAGTCACCTCATGATTTCTTCAACGAATCAATAATGTCTCCAAGATTAGCTAAGGCTTCTCAACAAGATGTCTTCAATCGACTGTACTAAGCCTCAAGGTCTGCATGTCTTCACAAGATTCTATCATACATGAGGTCTGCTCAATAATGCTTCCAGGTGTGATCAAGGATATCTCAAGACTACTCCAAATCCTTCAATATGTATATCAAAATTTCCACCAAGAATTCTGCACTAAGATATTAAAATTATCTTCAAAGGTTGCTCCAATGGACTAATGCAATTAGTCTCCAAATACACCAAGATTAGTCTTCAAAGGAAGTCTTCACAAGTTCCAAAGATAATCCTTCAATCTGCCCTCAATTCCAACCCAAATCTGCTTCTAGGACTTCCAAAATGTCTGCAAAAATGTTAGCCCCAAAAATCCTTTCCAAGAGGTACACTTTAATGACTGTCTTGTAGAAATCTTAAGTGCTCTCTAGTTGATACAAAACTATTTGCTTCCAAAGGTGTTGATACTTCTCTGGCCACTCTACAAGGTTGAAGTGCAATTTAGTCCTTGAAGGGAGCCTTAACTCCACAAGTCCGAGCTATACTAGTCAAATGACAGTCCACTGTTCCTTTAGATTTAAACTCTGAATCTGGTCTGCAGTGAGGTTTGAAAGATTCAATATTCCACAGATAATAATAGGTCCATGTTGTATAACGCATAATTGTGGTAATGTATAGAGCTGTAAGGTATCATAAATCCTGTCAGAGCCTCCAAATAGGTCTGGGCTATTTTTCCTTTAGTCCAAGTTGCTGTAGGTGATCAATCCAAGTTTTAATAAGTCTGAGCCTCCTACAGGACTGTCAAAACAGTGATCCGAGATGTCACCATAGTTTTGTCCCTCCTCAGACCCGAGAGGAGGTGTACACAGTCAAAATAATTTGATGGCATAGTTCCACGAGTTGAGGATAATATCCATAGATGGAAAACTGACCCTGGTTGTTACTACTCCACTGTGACACAATTATTTGTTTTATTCTTCTTGACTGTTCACAAGATGTGAACATATATCCCTATCTGTTGTTTATCCGAGTTGTAATTGATATTCAAACTGAGCTGATGATAAGGAGTGAGGTCTGAAACCTTATATTTATAGTGATTTTTCCATGGCTAAATGAAGTGACATGTATTTTAAGGGTAGGCCGACTTGAGAGGTTTTAGCACAGGTTGGCTTGCAATAAAATATATATTTCTCAACTTAAAAATTCATTTCCTCTTCAAATACTGGGATTTTTTGGGCAAGTGAGGGCTCATTAGAAAGAGGAAAAAATCCTCTTTAAGATGGTGTAGGATTCATTTTGAAAGGATGCCTCCAAGGTGTCCAAATTTATTTTTATTTGTGATTACTTCTGAAATCAGATCATTTTTGTTATAATTTCAAGAGTGCCCTCCAACAATTTTTCATGATTTTCCATGACATCAATTTCATCAAGTAGTATCCATCATCCATATCATCATGAAGGTATAGCATTATGTATTCAGTAATAGTGCAGTAAGATTAGGTAGTTTTCCAATGAGATCTAGGTAGTATTCCAGCCATCAAATGTATGACTTCATCATATATCATCATCAACTATCATCCAAGTGTATGACATCATCATATGACATCATTGGTTAAGATCTAGATCATCAAGTGCATGCAACATTAGATCAAGTACTTAGGGCTTCCTTCATTAGTGGTTTGACTTCTTTATTGATAGTATCCTAGTCAACCAAGAGTCATGGCATCATCATCTGGAACTAGGCATCTCAAGAATATTTACATCTTGGTCAATGCCACATTGACATCAATGACAACCTTGATTAACAAGAACATGATTGGTTTGGAATAATTTGGAATGTGAAAGGCCACTTCCTTTTCATATCCACGCCCTATTTTCTACTTCTTGTTAATGAATTCTTCCTAAGGTACGATGATGGGATTGGAAAGTGAAAGAATAACTTCATCTTCATTTCAATCTGATTCTAAGGTGGTATCGTGTGTTGGATGTTAATAGTTCAATCTTTCTCAAAATCAAAAATAGAATTGTTTTGAACAAGGAATAGTTAAGAATGTTCACTATTTTTTTGTAACTCATCTCATTGGAGTTGTGACTCAAGTTAGAGAAACTCGATTTTTTCATGCGAATCATGTAAATAGGTTTGAACATTAGTAAGAGTGGATTTGTTGATTTTTACTGAATTTTAAATAATAGGGAGCATTAGAGTATTCATTAACTCTAATGATTCATCATATATTTTAATTTATACCTCAAATATTTTCTTTTAACTCCACCCTTTATCAATCAAACTCAGTGAATGGAAAAATGAGGATAAAGAAAATACCAACTTGGGCTCTTAGCACATCAAGAAAAAGAGAAGAAGTCGATATCAAAGAAGCTATTAGTTTTGTTGAGTGAGAATGAAATATAGATGCAATAAGTTCAAGTAAAGTGATTAATATACTTGGTCACAATTTGGCACCTGAAAACTCGCATGGATCCTTCAAATACTCTTTAATTTTCCATGATAGTGGAAAAGATAATGATTTTTAATAGAAATATCTAGAAATTCTTGTAATCATTGATGATAACATGTGGAACTACAATTGTAGGATAATTTACAACTAGATAAAGAGTTGCCATTGTATAAATACTAACATAAATTTCACCATCTTGAATGATATCAAGAAATTTAGGATAAAATATTCGTTCATGTTGTATACCATGTTCATAATCAATACATAGGAACATGGCAAAAATCCAAACTTTGCAAGCAATAATGGCTCTAAAGAACCAACCTTTTCTCTCTTCTTAATAAGTTTCTCAAGAATGAGTATTACATTAGCATAATGTAAATTAAGAGTACAATTTCCAAGAGTATATGATGGTGCTACTTTATTTACTCTCTCACGATGGAGAATTGAGCATTGATGGAAATGAATTTTAGCACATAATTTGCTACATCACAAATTGTACCAATAACTTTTGAAGAACCACAATAAAATCAATAAAATCTAATAATTGATCTCTAAGATATACATTTAAGCCATATGATTTATGCTTGGAAGCACAAATAAACAACCAAGAAGCTTTATCGAACTTAGTCACATAATTGTCCCCACATAAATAGGTGATTGAATTAAATATGTTGGCATGTTCAATTTTCCATCTAATCTATACAAATTATACAAGATGCATGTATATTAACGAAATCCCCTGATCTAAAAAATTAACTTATGTTAAATACATAATCCTTCCACTTAATTCTTTGTGGAAATTAAATCGCCAATTGCAAAACACATATAAAGAAAAATCAATTGCACATAAACACAGTTGTTTAACGGGAAAGCTAAAAGCTAAAAACCCCAACTATCATATATTATGTATATCAATGGATCATGTAATAATCTCATACAAAGCTTAGTACATTAAGAACTTAGTACAATCAACAATCATTACACACTGTCATGCATAAATTTTCATATTTATGCACCAATTTCTTGCCTCCTGGCAACTTGCCTCCACTGTGCAATCCCTGTTGAAGAAGACCCTTGAATGAATTCGAATTGGCCTTGCCTTGACTGCTTAATCCTCATTTTCATCTCCAATGTGTGTCAGATGCATTGAATGCATCACTATAGTCACAACAGATAGTCCATCACACCATTTCACACATCTCTCCACTGGGTCTCCACTGGAACTGACATGCAAGTAGTTAACTGTTGTATTTGTTCAGTTGCAAGTGAGTCTCTAGTTGTGAATTAATTAAATAATTAATTCACTAAACTCTCACTAGTGTATCTTCAGTTAGAACTAGATAAAACTAGCACAACTGAGTTTAACTCACTTAACTTAGTTAAACTAAATAACAAATTCGATAACTACTCTTCCAACTCTGTCACAACTCTGCCACTTCAGTTCTAACTGAGTCCTCCATGCATGAGTCACCAACCACCCTAGGAATTGTGTAATTCATTCAGCCCACTGATTTGAGAAATATTTTCACTGAAATAAAGTGCTCAAAGAGAATCATTTGATATTTATTGTCAGATTATTATTAAGGGCTAATAATAATCGACATGCATCTATTTTTGGATTAGCGATCTATAAATAGAATTCACCCAATCTTCTAAAAATATAATCTCATCTATTTTTCCAACTTGATCAACCATCTACAAATATCATCCTGCAACTTATAGAGTATGCTCACCATGTCTAAAAATAGACATACACCTAAAAATAGCCTGTGAGCCCCACTTAGTGAAGGTGCTTAATTTTCACTAAGCTCATCATCTTGTTGAATATCAACACTCCCTCTCAACAAGATAGGGATTATCCTTCACCCTGATCCTATCTCTATGGTATTCGAATTTGCTGCTAGTGAGCGCCTTCGTCAGAATATCTGCATCTTGATCTTCCATAGGAATGTACTGAAGCAACATGATCTTCCGCTACACACAATCTCTGATATGATGATACCAGATATCTATATGCTTAGATATATCATGAAACACATGATTAATCGAGAGTTTAATGCAACTATGATTATAAAAATGTATCACTGTAGGATCTAAATGAGAACCAAACAAACCAACCATGATTTTCCTCATCCCAATAGCCTCACATGCAACTTGAATTCTTGCTGTAATCTGCTCCTGGCAGGCCCAGGTGCCACTGGTAGAAATTTCTTCTTTGTGCAAGAAACTGTTGTAGATTCGATGATGAAAACCCCTCCTGATGTGATCTTTTTTTCCATTGGGCTTCCTACCCAATCTGCATCCGTGAAGCCATGCAGCTTCACCTAATCCATCTGTATGTACCACAAGCCATACTCAGATGTGCCCTTGAGATATCTTAGGACATGCTTGCCTACCTTCCAAAAGATCTTGGTAGGCTTAACCATCATTTGACTAAGCTGGTTCACTGCATAGCATATGTCTGGTCTTGTATTAACTAAATACATGAGAGAACCCACCAACTGTCGATAGACAGTAGCATCCACTACCTCTGCCGATGTAGCATCCTCTTTCCTCCAGTTTCCTGGAAGAGGAGTATCCATGGGCTTGCAGTCCTACATGTGAAACTTACCAAGTATCTCCCGACCATACTTGCCTTGAGACACAAATAGTTCACCTTCTCATTGCCATATTTCCAATCTAAGGAAATAATGAAGGAGGCCCAAATCCTTCATCTCAAACTCCTTTGCAAGGTCTTCCTTGCATGAGCGTATCAACTGCTCATCACTCGTTAGTATTAAATCATCAACATAAAGAAAAATGATTAAAAGCTTACCCTCCACCACAAATTGGTATAGGTTTTCATCCGCCTCACTCTTGGTGAAGCCAAGTCTGGTGAAATAGTTGTCAATCTAAGTGTACCAAGCACAGGGTGCTTGCTTTAGCCCATATACCACTCTTTTGAGTCTGCACACATGCGAATCGCTACTGAAGATATCAAATCCTTCAGGCTGCTCAATGTACACTTCTTCCTCAATGATCCCATTAAGGAACCCAGTCTTCACCTCCATTTGATGAATGTGCCAACCCATCTACGCTGAGAGAGCAAGGATGGTCCTTATGGAAGAATACAGTGCGACAGGTGCAAAGGTTTCTTCATAATAAATCCCCTCGATCTGTGAGAAACCCTGGGAAACCAATCTTTCATTATACTTCTCAACGCTCCCATTAGCAGCTTGCTTTACCTTGTATATCCATCTTGAACCTACCACTGATTTACCAACCGACCTTGGAACAATCTCCCAAGAATTGTTTCTGACAATGGAGTCATACTCCTCCACCATGGCATCTACCCATGTGGGCTCCTGCGCTGCTTCCTCAAAAGAAGATGGCTCTGTCACAATACACTTGCTCATGAGAGCCATGTATCCAGTGAATCGGTCAGGTGTCTGTCTCTGTCTGCGCTGTGATGTAGGGACTCCTACATTCTGTGCCGCATCAAGCTTCAGTCTCTCAGCTTTTTTGGTACACCTTCTTCCTGTTTTGATGTTTGGCTCTATGTGAGTGGACTCCTCCACTCCATGATCCTCCTCTCGTGGTTGATCCACATCTTGAGGCTCATCTTTGGGAACAAGAATTTCCTCCTTTGCATGCAAGTGTATCTCCCTCTCAAGCGACAACTTCATGGCTTTCTCCTCATTTAATTTTATATCCTGTCGCACCATAGTCATCCGACTATTTGGAAAATACACATGATAATTATGGGGTGTTTCTGTGTACCCCAAAAATATCCCAGCTTCTACAGTTGGCTCCAGCTTCTTCCTGGCATCCTTTGTCACATGAATGTAAATAGATGAGCCAAAAATCTTCAAATGAGAAATATCAAGCTTCTTACCAGTAAAAGCTTCTTCAGGTGTACTGATGCCAAGTACTCTATGACCCCCGTGGTTTTGCTAAAAATTGCGGTGTTGCATGCTTCCACCCACAAGTGCATTGGTAGGCCTTGGTCATGCAAGCAGGTAAAGCAGCACCACGATCGTTATGTTCTTCCTCTTTGCAACCCAATTATAACATTGGGTTGTAGGCGTATGAGTTCTCTTCGAATTCCTTCTTTGCTACAGAATTCTTTGAATTCATTTGAGATATACTCACCACCATTATTGCTCTGCAGAGCCTTCACTTGCTTCCTCGACTCCTTCTCACCAATGCTTTAAACTCATAGAAATTTGAGAATGTTTCACTCTTCTTATGCATGAAGAAGATCCAACATATGCAAGAATAATCATCAACTAAAATAACATAATACTTGTGTTTTTATGTTGAAGCAACCGAGAAAGATCCACACACATCTGTGTGAATTATCTCCAGGATCACCGAAGCACGGTTCTCCTTCTCATGAAAGGTGGTCTTCACAGAATTACCCATAGTACATCCCTTGCACTAATTTGACTGTGCAAGAGTACCCTTGGGAAGTCCAATAGAAATATGCTACAAAAAATTCAAGGTGCCATGGTGAAGATGGCCCAATATTCTGTGCCATAATTCGCCCTCATCCCGACTCACAACTTTTTCTGCTTTTCCCATCATTGCAGTGCAACCATCTACCTCCAGCTTATAGATATTATTAACTCGAGTCCCCTGACTCCCCTGATTCTTACCGGACTCCCCTGATCTAACAAATTAACTTATGTTAAATACATAATCCTGCCACTTAATTCTTTGCAGAAATTAAATCGCCAATTGTAAAACACATATGAAGCAAAATCAATCGCACATAAACACAATTGTTTAATGGGAAAGCTTAAAGCTAACAACCCCAACTATCATATATTATGTATATCAATGGATCATGTAATAATCTCATACAAATATTAGTACATCAAGCTCTCAGTACAATCAACAATCATTACACACTGTCATGCAAAAGTTTGCATATCTACACACCAATTTCTTTCCTCCTGACAACCTTCCTCCACTGTGCAATCCCTGCTGAAGAAGACCCTTGAATGAATTCGAATTGACCTTTCCTTGACTGTGCAATCCTCATTGGCATCTCCAGTGTGTGTCATATGCATTGAATGCATCACTATAGTCACAACAGATATTCCATCTCACCCTTTCACCTATCTCTCCACTGGGTCTCCACTGGAACTGACATGTAAATAGTTAACTGTTGTATTTTTTCAGTTGCATGTGAGTCTCTAGTTGTGAATTAATTAAATAATTAATTCACTAAACTCTCACTAGCTGTGTATCTTCAGTTAGAACTAGATACAACTAGCACAACTGATTTTAACTCACTTAACTGAGTTAAACTAAATAACGACTCCCATAACTACCCTTCCAACTCTGTCACAACTCTGCCACTTCAGTTCTAACTGAGTCCTCCATGCATGAGTCACCAACCACCCTAGGAATTGCATAATTCCTTCAGCCCACTGATTTTCCAAATCTATTCACTGAAATAAAGTGCTCCAAGAGAATAAGTTGATATTTATTGTTGGATTATTATTAAGGGCTAATAATAATCGACATGCATCTATTTTTAGATTAGCGATCTATAAATAGAATTCAATATTCTAAAAATAGAATCTCATCTATTTTTCCAACTTGATAAACCATCTACAAATAGCATTCTGCAACTTATAGAATATGCTCACCATGTCTAAAAATAGACATACACCTAAAAATAGCCTGCGGGCCCCACTTAGTGAAGGTGCTTAATTTTCACTAAGCTCATCATCTTGTTGAATCTCAAAATAATCTATGCTTTAAATTCTATTTCTACCTACGTTCAAAGTTGTAGCCGAACTTGAAAAGAAAAATACCCTATACAATATTCATATAATAATACATGTCTATCGATAAAGGGGATTATGCCAAGTATGAGTATGAAAAATAATAGCTCCAACAAAAGTTCTTGAGTCAAATTTGGACCATTGGACCACGGAATTTGTTGAGGACCAAAGGATATAGGTGCAAGATACGAAATCAATCATTGTGAATTCTCCTTCCAAAAACCTTAAGATCACCGTGAGAAAGGTAAGTTGGATTTCAAGAGAAAATACTATCTATTCCCTTCTGAATACAAGTATGATTTTTATAGCAAAAAAAATGGTGCAATGAATTATTCACAAATATATAAAATTGAAGGCTATAATATGCGAAACTCTGAGGTAAAACTTCAAGCATAACTAAAATATATGAGTTGAGAAAGGAACTCTAGCTATGGGGGGAAGTGTGAAAGAAAGAGAGAAAGAAACATAGAGAAAGGGGGTTAAAAATGATGTGGAAAATCACATGGAGGTGAATCAATTGAGCTATGAATGTGCATGAAAATGAGAATTCAATTGTGCACACAAATGGTAATAGAATATGGGTAGTTTGTTACCTTTACCTATTCACCATTAAGAAAAATGAGGGGCCTAGGAACATGTCCATAAGTCCAAGTATTCACTACTTTAGATATGCTTATGATATGAAAAATGAAGCTCTAAATAGATATAAGCTTCACTATTGTCTATTAATATTCCTTATTAAACCAATAACCCTATTTTACCTTTGGATATGGAGATCAACATTGGATCAATTCTCCCTCCTATGTAATGACCACAAATGCATAAAGTTGTGTTAAGGGTTTATGATAGTCGAGTCTAGATTGAGAGAGTGTGCCAAAAGAATGAGGCATGGGGTGATCCAAATTGGATCACTATATTTTCTTTCATCCATATCAATTCTTTCAGAATGGAAAAGGTAGAGGAATAAACTCACATGAACATTTTTACCAGCGAGACCTAGTTTGGTGAATTGGGGTTTGAAACCTTATCAAAGAAGCTTGAGGAATAAAATGATTTTTTTTTGGAGTAAAACTTTGCTGCATTAGTGCAACACATTCCTATTCTACACAAAAATACCTTTCCAACGACACAAGAATAACCTTAATCAGAGTCCATATGCAAAAGTTATGCACTTGAAATTTGACCTTTATGTTTTGACCACCATAATTTGAGAGGATACGACCTCAACCCCAGTTATCTAGGGAAAAGGGGCTAGCCACGTGACCATGATGAATAAGGCTCTATATATTCAAAATTGTAACTCGAGTTACAAGTTGAAGGAGTCAAACCTAACCACAAGTCGGATATCGAGCTATGTTATAACCTGGCCACTACGAGGAAAAGGGGTTTCATTCATTTTTAGTGGAATTTGTTCCATAAATGTGAAAAGTATCTAAGAGAGATAGGGAGAGAGAAAAAATAGAGGATTTTTACATTGGGGTATGCCATGAGCTAGAGGCCTTACTTCTTTATAGTTGCATTTATTTTTTATTCAGAGAAAGATAGTAGAGTGGCCTCACCTTCCAGATGGGTTTTCTCCTAAAAGGGTTTCCGATGATTTATTTCGTATCAATTATGGTTTTTGAGTTTTATTTAATTTTTCTCTATTTTTTGCATAATTTTAATTTAAGTGTATATGAAATAAAAAATAATTAACAAATCTAGAAATCTAAGGAGAAATAAACCCTCATAGTATAGATTTTAGATTTTTCTAATATGTTTGAGTAGATATGTTGTGACAAATTTTCTAGTGGAATATCCACAATGATTTATGGATCATATTGGTATCAGAGTAGGTTTATTTGGATATATTGTGGGGAGTTTCTGCTGATCCAAATCAATTAATCCAAAGTCACAAAACCCCAATCATGGCCGACAGTCTATGAATAACCCTCCCGTTCTTGCATAGGAAAGGATTTCGGGACTGGAAACAAAAGTTGTAGATATAAAGTGTAATGTAATCCTCATCATTGCAGCCCTATCCAATAAGATTAATGTATTTAAAGAATATGTGGATTCTAATGTAGAGGTCCAATCATAGGGGATATTAGGATATGAGGATGAAACATAGGAGCCAAATAAATAACACTACAAAGATCAACCTAGTTCAAGTGTCGTGCACCATTCACAATCCTTGTTCAAAATGGAAGCAGAATTTGACATCAAACAATATCAAGGTGAGGTTGATGCTCCGAAGCTAAATCAATGGTTACAACAATTAGAAGTTTTTAAGTGTCCATCATATAGAGGAAGAACAAAAGATTTCGTTTACTCAGATGAAACTAGAGGGCCATACCATGACCTGATGGAAAATCCATAAGGAGACCTTGACGTTGGAGGGAGATCCTCTAATGAATAAGTGGGAGGATTTAAAAGGCATCACAAATTCATAATTTTACCCTATTGGGTATATAGAGGACCAGTGGATCTGGTGCCACTACTTTAGGAAGAAGTAGGGGCAAAGTGTATAGGAGTACACCATAGAGTTCAAAAATATGGCCATAATGTTTGGTATCTCCCCAAAAAAACCAAGACATACTCCTCAAGTATATGGGGGGTCTACACAACCATCTACAGAAGCAAGTGATGCTTTTCAAAACTATATCAATGGAAAAGGCTTATGTACAGGCACAATACCTAGAGAACATAAGCCATAAGAAAGGGAAATCAAGTGGGTTGAAGCAAGAACAAAAATATGCTTCTAAGGATGGGAGGAAAAATATGATAGCCATATCATACTAATGAAAATATCCCAACAACCCCTATGACTTGGACAATCATACAAAGGAGAAATATTGGAAGTTTCGTCCATAACTCAACCTGAAGAACAAAAAGAAAGATAATAATAAGAATAGTATCATGGCCACTAATTCAAACAACTAGGTTGAAAGAAACTCAGACATGGATGAGAATACCATTTTTACATTAGTGAAAAATGAGTTGAATCTGAGTATCCTTCAGCAATGGGAAGAGAATGAAAATAAAAAAAAATTCCATATAAAGATAAAAGTCAAGAAGGAAAGTATTGATACTTTGTTAAGCTTAGGATAAAAGGTGAATCTCATTGCAATAGATATAGTCAAGAACTTGGGATTAGAAGTTCATGATAATCGAAGCCCATATCCATTGGGATGGGTAAATAAGGATACAGAAATAAAGTTGAAAAAACAATGCAAAATAAGATTTGTTATCAGTGTTGATTTTATTGATGAAGTAGAACTACATGTAGTTCCCCTTGATGTATGTGGAGTGGTGTTTCAGAGTCCCTATATGTACATGAGGGATGTAATATTCATGCTGAGAGCCAACCAATACTGTGTCATCAAAGATGGAAAATTCTTCACTATCAACATGCACAAAGGAAAGTCAAAATTTTCGTTGGTAAGTTCCAACTAGCCAAGAAACTGATCAATTCTAGCAAGAATTATATTTTACAATTTTTAAGAGAAAACAAATATTTAGAAGAGTCTATGAGAGTAAAGGAATCAATGGAGGGGTTTATGAGAGTAAAGGAATCAATGGAGGGGTTTACCAAGAAACAAAACAACAAATGGAAGGGTTTCTATAGGCATACAATGATGTGTTCCAGGAGCTTGAAGGGCTACCACTCAAGATGGAAGTGGAACACAATATCCAGCTATTCTCAGATTCACCATTTCCAAACATTAGGATGTACATGAAGTCTGTTATAGAAGCAAGTGAGGTGAAGAAATAATTTTAGTAACTACTAGAATAAGGTGTCATTCGACTAAGAACATCACCATGTGGGTCACCCATCATCATTGTGCCAAAAAAGGATGAGACTTGGTGAATGTGTATAGATTACAGGGTGTTGAATAAAATAATTCTCAAGAGCAGGTACCCCTTCTAATAATAAATGATCTATTGGATTAGTTGTAGCAAGAAAAATAATTCACCAAGCTAGAATTAAAGTCTATATATCACCAGGTTCAAGTCAAAGAAGAAAAATACATGGAAGACAACCTTCAAAATTAGGCAAGGTTTGTATGACTGCTTAGTCATGTCATTTGGTATATGCAATGCACAAACTATGCTTATGAGGTTAATGAATGATATATATTTTCCCTTTTATAGATTCATTTGTTATTGTCTATTTCGATGATATACTAGTATATAGTGCTACCTAGGAGGATCACATCTCACATTTGACGTAGGTGCCATAAACATTAAATAAGAACCAATTGCTGGAAAATATTAAGAAGTGTGAGTTTGCAAAATGGTCTTTGGTGTATTTTGGGTATATTATTAATGAAGG
Source organism: Pinus albicaulis (assembly GCA_034641835.2). Lineage (NCBI taxonomy): Eukaryota > Viridiplantae > Streptophyta > Pinopsida > Pinales > Pinaceae > Pinus > Pinus albicaulis. Next base: position 96,397,087 of record CM076572.1, on the reverse strand, counting down.
AAAATTGAATATGGATCTTGCCAAGATGAGGGCCATCACAAAATAGTTGGTTCCTATTAATGTTTCTAAGGTCATGAGTTTCATTGGGGAAGTGAAATACATGACGAAATTAATAACCTCATTTTCAGTAGTAGAAGAACCACTTCATGCCATAACAACAAGTGGAAAAAGTTTCCAGTAGGGAAAGGGTCAGTAGAGGGCCTTTGAGGAATTAAAGAATAATATCGGTCAAACACCAGTTATAGAATTACCAAACTCGCAACAACCCTTCAAAGAGACAAATGCAAGTGCGTATGTTATGTGAGAAGTATTCATGCATGGAGGAATGTTTGTATGCTACCATTTTGAATTATTTCATGGGGTAGTTCTTAACTAGCCCACTTACGAAAAAGAAATCTATGCCAGTGTGTAAGATTTGAAGAAGTGGAAGAAATATTTAATGGGGAAGGAGATAGTAATACAAAAAGATCATTAGTCGCTACATTATGTGCATAAACAAAGTAGGTTATGAAAAACTAGGCATTACAAGTGGATGGGGTACACTAATTTCATTTAGTGATAAAGTAAGAGAAGGGAAACACAAATAAGTTGGCTGGCATGCTTCCATGACCACCCACATCAAATATCACAAATTGAGGAACTTTTATGCACAAAGAAACATTCACCCATGATGCATACAAATAGGAATATTCAGAGGATGAGGACTTCAAGGAGGTGTTCCAACAATTGCAAAGCTAGAGTCATGTGCATGATGGTGACAAAAAAATTGACTACTATCTCCAGGATGGGCTACTCTATATGTTTGATAACTTGTGTTACAAAATATGAGCAACTGCAGTTGATTAGAGACGCTCACACCTCCAAGGTTGTAGGGAAGTTTCGTGTAGGGAAGAGAATGGAAAACTTGCATAAGTATGTGCATTGGCCCAAGATGCAAGAACAAGTAGCTATTTTAATTAGAGGATGCATGATTTGTTGTATCAACAAGCCTAGTAATAGGAAACATGATCTATATCATCCATTACCTATATCCACTCATCCATGGGAAATAATTTCCATGGAATTTTCAGAATGTTTACCAACAACCAGGAAGGGACATGACTACTTATTCGTGGTAGTTGACAGGTTTCACAAGATGTGTGTTCTGATGCCTTATAAAATACCATTAGCAGGAAAAAAGGAGCAAAATTTTTCTTTAGGCAGGTCGATGTGCACTTTGGGATACCGAGGAGCATCATTTCAAACAAGTAATAAATGTTTCTTGGTGAATTTTGGACTACATTGTCGGAGAATATGGACAGGAAGTTAAAATTTCTACAACATTCCATCCACATATAGATGGGAAAATAGAAGTAGTCAATATAATTTTGGTGCAAATTTTTAGGGGTTACAATAAGAAACATCTGAAGGTCTGGGATGAAAATATGGCATATATAAAACACTCTTATAACAAATCAATCCACACTTCTACTCGCAAGTCCCCAATTGAAATTTTATATGGATATTTGTCACCTTAACCTTTGGATACTGCATACAGAAAACAAGGATGATTGAGGGAGGACCTTACAAGGGATTCCTTAAGGGTAGAAAAATTTGTTGAGAAGGTTAAGAAAATCCACATACATGGTATAGGGGATACTGTATAAGTCACAGAAAAAATATAAGGCAAGGCATGAATAACAAAGAATAGAGAAGGAATTCAAGTTGGAAGATAGAGTATGATTACAATTGAATAAGGAGAGGCTATAGGGTCATGGTAAGAAAATCAAGGCTCTACAATATGGTCCCTTTGAGATAATAGAAAAGGTGGGAGATAACTTCTATAGAATTAGTATGCCCCCATACATGTGCATTTAGTTAGTGGTGAATGTAGAGAATCTGAAATTCTATGAGCCTTCCATGCATTTATTAGGAAGAGGAACAAGTCCTACCTTCTTTAGAGGATTTCACACCGTATGCTCAGGAAGAGTTGACATATGATACAATTTTTCAAAATAGGTCTAGAATTACAAGACATAAGCAACATGACCTTTGGAAGATTGGATTGAAGGAAAACTTCCATGTAAGTATAAATGATACACTCAAGAGAAGGTGGATGAAAAATTTCCTCACCTCATTTAGTATAAGATATTGGCCAAAAATGGCGAGGTGTGATTCTTATTGGATCATTGTATTGTTTGTTATCCATCTTGATGCTTTTAGAGTGGAAAAAGTGGAGGAATTAGCTCACAAAACCATTTTTTTGGCGAGACCCATTTTGGAAAATTAGGTTCTGAAACCTTCAAGGAACAATTTGAGGCATTATTGGGATGGGGTCCCCTAAGGGAATTTGTTTTATAATTTTGAGTTAAATTTTTTTGAAATGCGCTGAGCGGAGAAGTCAAAGGGATTTGGGGCAGGTAAAAGCTCCTTTATCATTGTAATGGGTAAAAAGGGAAACCATGAGTCTCAAACCATGGTTTGAGACTATGGTATGTGCATGTTAAAGACTTATAAATGTGTAAGAGTTGAGTCGAGTAAGAGAGGAACCAATATATAGATAGATGTTTATACTTATGAATGCTTTGATCTAAGTTTTGGGTAAGTCTGTCTAGGTAGAAATGCTCTTGCTGGCTGTGTGCACATAGACCTAGTCCTAAGCTGTGTGCAAAGACTCTGCTGCTGTGTGCACATAGACCTAGTCCTAAGCCGTGTGCACGGACTCTGCTACTATGCACAGATGGAAAGATATTGTACTGAGTTGAAGATCCATTAATAAAGAAAAAGTTTTGGAAAATTATGATGCAATTTCTATGTGTTATGCATGATTATGTTGCTTATATGTTAATCTATTTTGGTTGAATGCGTATTTATTTGAATTAACTATACGTGGAAAATCTCTATATTCACACAAGGATTACTTTTGTGTTAGGGTATTTACTGGGAAACTATCTGTGTGATTGCACAAGTGTGATTTTGGTTCTGATAAGTTAGATATGACTGAGAGATAATAATCTGTTTAGGTGTATCTGTTAAGGGATTTTATTTGCGCATAGATCTAGATTCTTGTGAACTCTTGCGCAGACAAATAAGCATTAAAAAAAATAATTAAGGGTAAAAAACACATCAAACGCTTCCTCAGGGTGCAAAAACCTAGTTCCACACCCCCTTATACTGCTTTGGGTGAGACTCTGGTTTGCGCAAGAAGATCATTTCCAAAAGGGCTAGTAGTTGGAGGGTTTTGTTGGTTGTGAAAAACACTCTGGACCTAGGTCAGGACCCCTCAAGCCAACAAATGGTTCCTTTGACGGGACTGTGATATTTTTGAGGGAGATTTGATGTTGTGGCATCCGATGAAGAATGAACTGCAAGAATGGATTGATAATAAGGTGCGCAAATTTGTAATCCAAGAAAAACGAAACCCTAACTTATCTGCTGAGGATTGGGAGTAAAGGCATATCTATGCAGAGGTCCACAAAATTTTCTTTGCTTCCTTTGCGACTAAGTTACATGAGTGGTTATCTCGGCTGACTAAATTGCAAACATGCGCAAAGGATGACATGATCACCAGGTGGACTCCTTATTTGGTTCAGCAGTTGGATAAATCTAGCAATAAAATTACCTGCACAATAGATTATTGGGTTGATGGCATTTTGAATGGGTTTGTGATTGATTTTTCTATTGATACTTTTGTATCATCTTCTGAAGCTGAAAGGATATTTTTCAAGGGCCCTAGAGGTAAGTTTTTGTGCTCATTGAAATTGTGGATTAAAATTATTTTATGTGAAAAGGGTACTATGTACATCCACATTGAGTAAATGTCCCGAAGAGGCCCAACTACACGCATCAGAAAAACTTACAAAGTATATATAGAAGAGGGTTTTGTTTATAGTCCTCTCAAAGGTAAATTTGACAGTGATGAGGAGTCTGAACAAGTAGCTCAGGTGAATATGGGCACTCAGAAAAAGAGGGATTCCAAGATAAAAGTATTTTTGGGAGCCAGCGCGCCCAGTTGGAAGCCTTGATTGATCAGTTGTGTTCGGGTCCCCCCAAAATCAAAGTACCCACCACTGCAACGGCCACTATCAAGCTAAAAAACTTGGTCGCTGTGCTTAAGGCTTCATGATAAAAAATCACCACTGTCCGAGTTGAACTTGAGTAGAAAATCATCGATCTATAGATGAAGCTATAGCTTGAGATGCCACTAGAGGTTCACGCACAACATGCCAAGGCTTTTCAGGAGTAAACTACTGAATCAACGCTACTATGGATGCTTGTAGTCAATTTTTAGAGGAGGCCATGGGAATTTGGAGCTCCATCCAACATGACCATGTCGCACAACAGATGAATATGGACCTATGGGTAAAATAACAACAATTTGATGAGATCTGGGTCACTGCGCTAACCTTGGTGCTTTCCCATTGATTGATCCACTTACAAGAAAGTCGAGATATTCAATAAGAGATCGACACACTGCACCAATGGGAGGAGTTGCTTGACAACCGGATGTAACCTTGAGCTAAGGAAGCCTTGCAGATGTCTCAAAGCATAGATGGTGCCCTCAGAATCCTATAGCAGACCCATAGGAGTATCAACCTGGAAGCCGAGGGGCCAACTAGATAAAAACTAGTCAAGGAAGTGCAATACACTGCAACACAGAGCACTGAAGTCATTCAACCGCTAAAGACATCCATTTAGGCGCTGAAGGACAAGATGCAGGAGCCAGGACCAAAGTGACTTGGAACGAGTCACTGGATTGTGTTCGGGGCTTGTTGGGATGGGGTCCCCTAAGGGATTTTTTTTGTATAATTTTGGGTTAAATTTTGTTGAAATTCGTTGCTCACAGAAGTCAAGGGGCTCTGAGGCAGGTCAAAGTTCCTTTATCATTTTAATGGGTAAAAAGGGAAACCACGAGTCTCAAACCATGGTTTGAGACCGTGGTATGTGTGCATAAAAGACTTATAAATATGTAAGAGTTGAGTCGAGTAATAGAGGTTTCAATAGATCGATAGATGTTTATGCTTATGAATTCTTTGATATGAGTTTTGGGTAAGTCTGTTTGGGTAGAAAGGTTCCTGCTGGCTATGTGCACGAAGACCTAGTCCTGAGATGTGTGCACGAACTCTGCTGCTGTGTGCGCAAACGGAAAGAGATTGTATTGAGTTGAAGATCCATTAATAAAGAAGATTTTTTGGCAAATTTTTATGCAATTTGAATGTGTTATGCATGATTATGTTGCTTATCTATTAATATATTTTAGTTGAATGTGTATTTATCTGAATTAACTATCTGTATTCGCGCAAGGATTACTTCTGTGTTAAGGGATTTTACTGGAAAAATATCTATGTGATCGCGTAAGTGTGGTTTTGGTTCTGATAAGTTAGATTCGATTGAGAGATAATAATCTATTTAGGTGTATCTATTAAGGGTTTTTTTCTGCACTTAGGTATGGATTCTTGTGAACTCTCACATAGATAGATAAGAATTAAAACAGACAAGTAAGGGTAAAATACACATCAAATGCTTCCTCAGGGTGTGGAAACCTAGTTATAGCACCCCACATACTGCTCCGGTTGAGACTCTGGTCTGCACAAGCAGATCATTTTCGAAAGAGCTAGTAGTTGGAGGGTTTTGTTGGTTGTGCAGAACAATCTGGACCCGGGTCAGGACCCCTCAAGCCAACAGGCATCAAATCAATTTTTTTGGGTAAAACTTTGATTCTTTAGCACACACCTATTTTTATTATTCTACAGATAGATGCCTTTCCAATGATGAAATAATTGCCTCAATAAGAGTCCATATGAAAAAGTTATGACACTCGAAAGTTGACCTTCCTATTTTAACTACCATAATTTGAGAGAATGCCATGTCAACCTCCATTACCCAAGGAAAATGGCCTAGCCATGTGATCATGATGAAGAAGTCTCTAGAAGATTCAATATTATAACTCCAATTAGGATTTGAAGGATTCAAACCTAAACACTAGTGGGCTATCGAGTTGTGTTACAACTAGGCCATTAGGAGGAAAAGGGGTTCCATTATTTTCGAGTGCATTTTGTTCCATAGAAGAGAAGAGTAGAAAAGAGGGAGAGGAAGACAAGTAAATAGAGGATTTGTGCACTATAGTAGCCCACGGGCCATAGGACTTACATTTTTGTACTTGCATCTATTTTCTATTTAGAGAAAGAGAGCAGAGCAATATCACCTTCAACCTAAGTTTTCTTCCAAAAGGTATTTCTAGGATATATCTTGTGTCAATTTGTGATTTGTGATTTTTATTTTTTCATTCTTTATTTTCTTCATAATTTTAATTTGTATGTTTACACAATAAACAATAATTAACAGGTCCATAACTCCAAAGAGAAATAAACCCTCATATTGTATATTTCAAAATTTTTAAATGTTTTAGTAGATCTGTTGCGAAGAATTGTCCACTAGAATATCCATGATGATTTACAGATCATAAGAGGAAGTTTGAGGTTTAAAAATGGCCTCCTAAGGAAAACTATAAAATAATAGTTAAAATAATAAAATAAAGGTTACATATTTTTAAAGGAAAAGAAAGAAAACTACCTTTTTTTATTGTATTTTCTTATGGGTTTACTCAAATGTCAAGTGTATGCACATATTCGATGTGGAATTAAATTCCGTCTCTGAAAATACCCACTTTACATACTTTTGAGTAGAAACACATTTTTCTCATGCATTTTCAATTTGTTTGGTAGGGGTCTACTAAAAAGTGTGCAGAGTGGGTGCTCATTGAAGGCAGAATTTAATGGGCCACATCCAAAATGCGCATACACTTAACATTTGAGTAACTACATAAGAAGATAAGTCAAAAATACAATTAAAAAAGTAGTTTTATTTTTTCTCCTAAAAAAATCTATCGCCGAGGATGATGTCATCATCTTGAATCTTATTATTTCTTTTAAATTTGATTTTATTACTGCATTTTTTTTAGGCCCATTTTTTACCTCAAAATTCCCCTAATGGATGAGAAAAATGATATCGACATGGAAGGAGTGTCAACATTGATGAAGGCCACAAAAATGGTAGCTCACAAAATTGAGGTCTGATACCACTGTTACAATACACAAATTGAAGGACAAACATTTAATGCATTTCATTAATAGCATATAAATATAAATATAATGTCTTATGACCCTTGGTTTCATTTTCCAAGATGTTTCTTGGACTTCCAAATACTATTCAATTTTACTGATGACTTTTCATATTCTTCTCAAATGAATAATACAAATCTATCATAATCCCTAAGGATTAGATTTCCAATAGTACTAGAATAGACATTACACATGTAATGAGAGTTTTGAGTAGGTATATGTTAAAACAAAGGAAGGAACATTGAAAAACTCTAAATAGAGTTTTTAGGTATTTTTGTGGCACTACATATTATGGAATTTTCTACCAAGGAAGACCTAAAGAAGGTAGAGTGTTGAACATACATGTTTTTGTTAGAGATCTGGATCACAAAATATCAACAAGTGGTTATGTGTTTAACCTATTTGGAGGAGCAATCAGTTGGATGAGAAGGATATACTCCATAATGACACTCCAACTATAGAATTTGAATACATTACCTCCACTCATGCAAGTAAGGAAGGTATATGGTTATAGAGATTGTGTTTAGGAAACTATAAAGTGAGATTGTGATAAGATAAAATGAAAATTTTCTAAAAAAAATTCTAATTTATCATTGTAAGACAAAGCATATTGATGTTTAGTATCAGTTTTGAGAGACATGGTTGAAGACAAGAAGGTAGTGCTAGTGAAATTAGACACCTTAAACAATGTTGTAGATTCATTAACAAACACTATGATCATTGAGAAGTTTTGTTGGTGTAGAAAAAAATAGGCATCACTACCCTGGATTTTTTATTATATAAGACTATGACCCCTTATATGCAAAGAAAACGAGTGGGAGAATGTTGGGTATGTGTTCTATGCTTTGCACAACCAACCCCACATGTGATTCATATGTATTGAACATGATAGGGTGATCACAACAAGGGTGGAACCATAAAATAAAATTTGGGTGAATTTTTGCATTTTTGTTTGGCGTTTTCAGTGCATGGTTACTTTCTTTTAGAAATTTTGCAGTGCAAGTTTTTTCAACCCATGGTTTTCTAATTCTAGTTAAATAATTAAGATCCTAATCTAATCAAGGTCAAGGGATTACGATTTTGGATTGTGTAGAATCCTATATATTGTATTATAAATGGTGAAGTTGAATAATGATAAAAATTAGAGGTGCAACTTCAAAAAAAATTATTAGTTTTCCCAATTTACAGTTTATAGGGTAAATCTCTGAGTAGTATGCATGATTGACATTATTTACTTTTCTGTTTAGATTTTTTTTTTGGTATGAATAACTTACTTTAAAGGTTTAAAACTTATCTATATTAGTACCCACTCTTTGATGAATGATATAGAAATTAATAAGAATATAATTTTTCAATTTTGTTACAAATTCCCACATGCATAAATTTTTGTTGACTACTCATAATTGAAATGAATGAAAAAAAATGTTCATTATTTTTTTAAGGCCAATAACAACTTTAATTTTTCAAAGGGAATCCTTCTAGTTATTTTATTTATTCTTAATACTTTGGCAATACAATCACACCTTTAGATATTAGGATGCTAACAATTTCCTTGATAGGGGCCTAGATGAAGCAACCTAAATCTAGATAGGGTGAGAGTAGGGAAAAATTTAACTACCTTATCATGGGTTAAATAAATGATTCTAAGAATATTTAACAAATTCTTCGTCAAATAGTACACCTCCCCATTTTGTTTTATGGAAAAACAATGCACTTAGCAAGTATCTACCTTCAAATGGGGTCCATTTATTTAATTCTAACAAATTTATCATTAGATTTGAAAATTAGGAGCAAATGTACTACAACTATTTTTTGTGGTTCATACTCATTCATTGTGGATGGGCATGTCCCCTATTTTTCCCTTAAGTTTATCACTAATTACTAAAAAAAAATTGGAAGCCATTTTTGCATCACTATAAAACCAATAAAATATTTTTGATGCACATGAAACACATTTTTGGTGCCAAACATATTTTCAAACCCGAGAAATTGTCAGAGAAAAACATTTGAGGAAAAAACATCTTGGTGGTTTTTAATCGATTTTGGACACTACATGTAGGGTTTAACCCTATAAAGATAATACCTACATGGGGTTCATGGTAATTCCCTGAAGAAAAATAAAAGAAAAAAGAAAAAAGAAAAGGAAATTGAAAAGGAAGGGGAGGGGGGGTGTTGGCATCCATTTCCACTGTTTTTAGGCGCATGGTGGTTTTTACCATGGTTTTGTAGGTTTGGTTAAAGGAACTACGGTTATATTCTAATCCAAGGTTAATTGATTGAAGTTTTAACACTGTTACTGATTAATAGGTAACCTGACCTCAAAACGGAAACTCTAGCCCAAAAAGACTCAAAAAACATGAAAAAAACCCCAAAAATAAAAAAAGTGTATTCCAGAACGCACTTGGTTTTTTTTTAAGGTCAAATTTCAACATTTTATAAAATTATGCTAAAAACAAAATTGTTTCTTGAAAAAATGATTGAAAAAACACCCTCAAAACAAAACCAGATGATGCTGGAATAACAAAAAAAAAAAATTGTGTCATATTTTTGACATTTTTAAAAATAGAAATAATAATTTTCAATTTTTAAAATTCAAACATTAAAAAAAACCTAAAATTTAAGAAAAAAAAAAAAATTTAAAGAATAAAAACATTTTAAAGCTTAAAATTTAAAAATATATAGGAATAAAAAAATAAAAATAAAAACAAAATAAAAATTTTAATTCAAACATTAAAAAAAACCTAAAATTTAAGAAAAAGAAAAAGAAAAAGAAAATTTAAAGATTAAAATTTCAAAATATATAGAAATAAAAAAATTAAAAAAAAAAAGGAAAGAAAGTTAAAAAATAAAAGAAATTATAAAAAATAAAATATAGAAATTAAATTTAAAAAATAAAAATAAAAATATTTATTAAATTAAAAAAAAAAAAAAAAAAAAAAAAAAAATTAAATAAATAAATAAATAAATATATTAAATTTTAATAAATTTAAAACTTTAAAATAAAAAAAAAAAAAAAAAACATTATTGAAATTAAAAGTAAAAAAATGAAAAATTAATTAAACATAAAAATGAAAAATAAAATACAATAAAAATATTAAATTAAAAAAAATATATATTAAAAAAACAACTAGATTTTAAAAAATAAATTAAATTTAAATTATAAAAAATAATATATATATATGAACTTAAATTAAAAATATATATTTTAAATTTTTTTTAAATTAAAAAAAAAAAAATATTAAATTTTAATAAATAAATGAATAAACAAATAAATTTTGAAATAAAAAATAAATTTAAAAAAAATAAATAAATAAATAAAAAAGAGTTAAAAAACTTTAAAAACCAATTAAAATTGAAAAAAATAAATTAAATAAATATATTAAATAAAAAACAAATTAATTTTAAAATATTAAGTTTAATTAAAAAAATTTATGTAATTAAAAAATAATAATAAAAAATTAAAAAATTAAAAAAAAATATTAAATTCAAATAAATAAATAAATAAAAATAAAAAATTTACTAAATTTTAAAAAATTAAATGAAAAAACTAAACATAAAATTTAATAATAATAAAAAAATGAAAAAATTAAATAAAAAAAAATACAAAATTTAGAAAAAAAAATTTAAAAACAAAAAATAAATGAAATTAAAAAAATAAATAAAAAAATATATATACAAATTAAAACAAATTAAATTAAAAAAAATATTTTTATATTTTTTGAATTTAAAAAAAAAAAAAATCAAATTAAAAAAAAAAAAAATATTAAAAATATTAAAAATTAAAAAATAAAAAGAATTTTTTGATCTTGGTGGCGTCGTCAATCGGCCTCTCGCCCAGATGGCAACGAAGGCCGGCCACTGGGCGGGAGGCCGATTCCGAGAATCGGCCTCTTGTGGCGGGAGGCCGATTCCGGGAATCGCCCTCCCGCGGCGGGAGGCCAATTCCGGGAATCGCCCTCCTGCAGCGAGAACCCGATTTCGGGAATCGCCCTGAGGCCGATTCCTAGAATCGCCCTGGGGCTGATTCCAGGAATCGCCCTCCTGCGACGGGAGGCCAATTCCCGGAATCGCCCTGCCATGGCGGGAGTGTGATTCCCGGAATCGGCCTCCCGCGGCGGGAGGGCGATTCTCGAAATCGCCCTCTCGCGGTTGGAGGGCGATTTCCGGAATTGCCCTCTTGCCGCGAGAGGCCGATTCTCAGAATCGGCCTCCCGCCCTGGTGGCGGCAGAGGCCGGTCGCTGGGCAGGCAGGGGACTGCATGCAGCCTCCCCGCTTGTCCATCGGTCGGCCTCCGCCGCCACCTGGGCAGGAGGCTGATTGGCGATGCCACCACGATCAAAAAATTCTTTTTTTTAATTTTTAATATTTATTTATTTATTTATTTATTTTATTTTTTTTAAATTCAAAAAATTCAAAATTATTATTTTTTTAATTCAAATTTTTTATTTTAAATTTAATATGTTTTAATTTTTTTGTTTTAAATTTAATATATTAGATTAATTATTTTTTAAAATTTAAAATTTATTTATTAAATTTATTAGATTTTAATTTAATTTAATTTTTTTTTAATCTTTTCGTTTATTTAGTTTTTCATTTTTAAAATTTATAAATTGTTTCATTTAAAAAAAAAAAACAGTGAATTTATGGATATTTGTTTTTTAATTATTTGCACGTGGTTTTTTTCATTTTTTAATGATAGTAGTTGTTGTTGTTGTTGTTGTTTTTTTTTTTTTTTTTTTTTTTTTTTTTTAATATCTAAATTTAATTTTTTTTTTATTTTTATTTTATAAATAAGTATATGGTTTTTTTAATAACTTAGAAAAAAATGTTTTTGATGTTTTTTTAATTTTTATTTTTTTGCTACCTCTATTTTTTTTAAATTATGTGTTCACTTCCTTATTATTTCTTTTGATATAATTTTAGAATATTTTTCTTTTTTTAATTTATTTTTGTTTAAATTTTTTATTTTTACGAGTAAATTTTGTTTTTTTTTAACATTTTTATTGGTTTTTTTATATATATTTTTTATCTAAGTTTTGTGTTTTATTACCAACATGAAAATCACCACTCTAAAAAAAAAGGTTGATCTTGTATCAATACGTTTCAAAATTAACATGAAAATCACCGCTCTTAAAACAAAAAAATTGATGCTGCATCAATACTTTTCAAAATTAGCGTGAAAATCACTAACATTTTAAAACAAATATTCATACTTCATAAATAAAAATATTAGAGTGTCAAAAATGTGCTCAAAAAAAAAAAAAGGTGATTCTGCATCACCACTTTTCAAAATTGGGTGTTTTTTATGCTACCAAAAAAAAGTAGGTAACAGTGTGGTTACCTATTTCATCGGTAATAGTGTTTTTTATGCATGCTACGACATGTATATAATGTATTGTAACATTGTAAGGTGCATAAAGAAAAATAAATCTTGTTTTCTCGATTTTGGGTTCTAGGAGAAAAATCTCTCTGTATATTTTTTATGATTACCACTGTATATTTTCTATTAATTTTAAAATTTTAAGGTATTATTTGTACAAGGTAAAATCTACACTACACAGAGTATTTCTTACTAAATTTCCAAAAAGGACCACGAATAAAAAACTAATTTTTGTAATTTCATTTTTAATTTTTATTTCTAAAACATCATAGAACTTACCTAACTTAACCCTAAAATGCCTTACAAATAACCCATCAAAATGGAATCCTTCCAAAAAAAAAAAAATCTAAAAATAAATGACATGGACCTTGGAATCCACAAAAAAAAATGTAGTAAATTAGCAAATAAAGGAGCACAAAATAACATTTCATGACAGATTTTATGCTAAACGAAGATGATAAACATAATCTAAATGGCCATTAAAAATTGGGCCATGAGGTTTTGTTTTTTATTTTTTTGGGAAATTATAATAAAACATTTATTTATAAAAACTGTGGTGTTATGCTGATTAATCCCTCTTGCGGACAAGAGTGATCTCCCTAGTATTCAACGAATAGATAGAAACAAACATCCATTTGGAAACATTTTTCTCTAGATTAAATACATTTTAGAATTATTATAAGAAAGTAGAGAGGACATGCCCCTACCTTGAAATCCAACGTTCGATGCATTCTTTTATCCAGTCGCTCCAAATAGGCTTCTCCAATAAGCAGAACTTGCACTCAAAGACAAGACAAAATGATCAAAGCATCTACAACATATAATAATCAAGAAAATTTAACCCAACTTAGTGATCAAGGAGTCTAAGTATTGATGTCATTCAATAAGCATAAGAACAACTCAATGAAGAAAAGAGATCCATATGTATTATCTTTGAATAAAAAGAGTAATATTACAACTTGATGTCTTGATGTCGTACAGATTTCTCCCGGGGTCCTAAACAATCATTTATCCTTCGGTTTGACAAGCCTTCCACTCCGAATACAAGCATGGAGTTATGGACATAAGGGTGTGATCATTCTCATGCCAACAACAACTTACTAGTGTGGAAAGTATGTACTCTTGAGAATTCTCTTTAGCAATTACATTTACAATCTTAGCATCTACCATCTACCCTTAAGACTGAAACTTGAGCTCAATTTATAGGAAAATGGAGGTAGTTTCAGTTCCATGAAGAGGGGGATGGATTCCTCTCATGAAGGGATTTGAGCTCCATGGACCAAGGGATAATCTCCATGAGTGGAGGGATAAAGCTCGAACTGATCGCACCCCTAGAAGTTTCCAGTTGGGAGAATATTCGACCAGCTATGCTTCTAGAATTTACTTTTTATTTTATTTAACTTTTTACGGGGGTTCACAGGTTTTAGTAGTAGAACGTGTGAGATTTTCCGCAGTTTATAGACCAAGTATCCACGGACCCATAGGAAAAGGATAGAAAAAGTGCGGAGGTAGAATTTTAAGAGTTTTAAAGAGCTTTTCTCCAATTCCAAGACTTGGTTTAGGAACATTAGGGTTTTTTTTACTTCTAAGGGAGCATAATATAAGTAGTGATAGACCTATATGGACAGTCAAATGTCATGTTGACAAAATAACATGTAACAGATTTCCCCTAAAGCGCGAAGTCTGAGGTTATTCTGAAGAGTGAAGTGTTTTATCATTCCGAGGATTATATATATATATATATATATATATATATATATATATCATTGCTGAGGTAGGCATTCCTATACTCAGATCAAAATTAACTAAATGTTCTGGTATAGATATGGTTTTAATATTACATCAAAAATAGACACAGTATGGGCGCAAACATCTATCATGAGTAGTCTACTGTATCATGAATATAAAACTCCTCGCAACCTGGATGGTGGAAACTAGATCTAGGGTCTTGATTTCCGCTTCCCGAATTAGTATGAATCTATCCATGCGATTGATTGTGTCGAAGTCAAACATGGTAGAAACCACTTGATTACCGGTCAATGATGTGAACCGTTAACAAGTGTGAGAGAAACCACCAATAATGACGATGGATCTCAAAGTATTCCAGTACAATCTATGAAGTGCGAATGAATGATTTTCAGGTGAAAACTCATAGAATCGTTCGATTGAAGGTCAATGATGTAGCCTATAGTCGATTGTGAGAAACCTGCCATTAGGGCATGTAGATCCCAAGGTACTGATAAGATTCTAGATCATTCTTCTAGATGATGCGCTGACGTCGATAGAAAGTGACCCGTCGTAGGAAAGCCCATGACATGAAACCATTAGATAAAGTTTTGAAGACATTTTTTGCAAATTCTAACTCAGGGATGGTCAACGTGAATGGAGACAAATGTTTGCAATGAATGGTTTATTTGAACTATCTCTTGAACACATAACGACACTGCATATGGCTTGGCAGCATTTTACCTAAAGCTAATACCCAGAAACCGGCTGAAGACTTTCAATGTGGTTCGATTAACTGTTAGACAAAGGATTTCCCAACCCAGGTACAAGTGTGACAAAGTGTCATGTTCAAGAGTGGTATGCTTCTTTCTAAACAAGGATGACAATTGGATTCTTTTTCTCTCTTTTTCCCCACCATTACTGGCAAGTACCTCTTTATTTTTGACAAGCTTGAGGAGGATAACATTTTCTTGTTTATATAAGCTCATCCTTCGAATGAGTCCATCTTAGTATTAAAATAGAACCCTAAGAAGGAGTGGTTCGGTCTTGTTTGTAATCGACAGGTCCTTTACTGTTAAATTTTAACGAGTCTAGTATAGGAGAAACTCAACGTTTTTCAGTTTCAGGGATTCAGAAGAAAAACATGTAAACTCCATGGTTGTTATTTTTCGTAAATTTAGTCTCTGAGGCCCGAAAAAGGATAAAATAATGTAGGAGAGAACTCTATTGGCCATGATTAGTCAACGTATAACACTGTTATCGATGAAATAGGTAACCGCACTGTTACCTACTTTTTTTTGGTAGCATAAAAAGCACCCGATTTTGAAAAGTGGTGATGCAGAATCACCTTTTTTTTTTAGCACATTTTTGACACTCTAATATTTTTATTTATGAAGTATGAATATATATTTTTTAAATGTTAGTGATTTTCATGCTAATTTTGAAACGTATTGATGCAACATCAACTTTTTTTTTTTAGAGCGGTGATTTTCATGTTAATTTTGAAACGTATTGATGCGGCATCAACCTTCTTTTTTTTAGGGTGGTGATTTTCATGTTGGTAACAAAACACAAAACTTAGATTAAAAAAATATATATAAAAACAATAAAAAAAACCAATAAAAATGTGAAAAAAAAAACAATTCGTAAAAATAAAAAATTTAAACAAAAATAAATAAATAAAACAAAAATATTCGAAAATTATATCAAAAGAAATGACAAAATTTGAAAAAAAAACACATAATTTAAAGAAAAAAAAAATCAAAAACATTTTTTTTTTAGTTATTAAAAAAATCCATATAACTAAAAAAAATTTTAAATAGAAAATTTTAAAATAATTTAAATTACAAAATTAAAGTTTAGATAAAAAAAAAAAAATACAAAAAAGAAAAAATTAAATTTAAAAATTTAAATTAAAAAAATAATAATAATAAGAAAACAAAAATACAAATTTTAAAATTAAAAAAAAAAACGAATTAAAAAAAAATAAAAAAAATAAATTTAGAATTGAAAAAGAAAATTAAAATAAAAAAATTATAATAAAAAAAATTATCATTAAAAAACAAAAAAAAATGAAAAAAACCACGTGCAAATAATTTAAAAAAAAATATCCATAAATTTACTGTTTTTTTTTAATGAAACAATTTATAAATTTTAAAAATGAAAAATCAAATAACTAAAAGATTAAAAAAAAAAATTTAAATTAAATTAAAATTTAATAAATTTAATGAATAAATTTTAAATTTTAAAAAATAATTAATCTAAAATATTAAATTAAAAAAAAAAAAAAACAAAAAAATTAAAACAAATTAAATTTAAAATAAAAAAATTTGAATTAAAAAAAAATAAAATTGAATTTTTTGAATTAAAAAAAAATCAAATTAAAAAAAAAAATATTAAAAAATAAAAAGAATTTTTTGATCGTGGTGGCGCCGCCAGTCGGCCTCCCGCCAAGGTGGCGGTGGACGCCGGCCTCTGCTGCCACCTGGGCGGGAGGCCGATTCCGGGAATCGCCCTCCCGCTGCGGGAGGCCGATTCCGGGAATCGCCCTCCTGCGGCGAGAGGCCAATTCCAGGAATCGCCCTCAAGCCAATTCCGGGAATTGCCCTCCCGCGGCGGGAGGCCGATTCCGGGAATCGCCCTGAGGCCGATTCTGGGAATCACCCTCCCGCCGTGGGAGACTGATTCTGGGAATCGCCCTCCCGCCACGGGAGGCCGATTCCCGGAATCAGCCTCAGGGCGATTCCTGGAATCGCCCTCTTGCCGCGGGAGGGCGATTCCAGGAATCGGCCTCCCGCCTAGCGGCCGACCTTCGCCGTCACCTGGGCGGGAGGTCGATTGGTGGCGCCACCACGATCATTTTTTTTTTAAAACTCAAAAGATTTAAAATTATTATTATTATTATTATTATTATTATTATTATTATTTTCTAAAATTTAATTTTTATATTTGAAATTTAATTTGTTTTAATTTTTTTTTTGTTTTTATTTTTATTTTTTTAATTTTATTCATTTTTTGTTTTTAAATTTTTTTTTTTCTAAATTTTGTTAGTAATTTTTATTTTTTATTTTTTATTTTTATTTATTTATTTTTTTATATTATTATTATTAAATTTTATGTTTAGTTTTTTTATTTAATTTTTTAAAATTTAGTAAATTTTGTATTTTTTTTTTAAATTTATTTGAATTTAATATTTTTTTAAATTTTATTTTTTTATTATTATTTTTTTAATTACATAAAATTTTTATATATTTTTTATTTCAATTAAAATTGTGTATTTAAAATTAGATTTTTTTTTAATTATTATTATTATAATAAGTTAAACTTAATATTTTCAAATTAATTTGTTTTTTATTTAATATATTTAATTTAATTTATTTTTTTCAATTTTAATTGATTTTTAAAGTTTTTTAAATTTTTATTTTAACAATGTTGTTTTTTTTTTTTTAAATATATATATATATATATATATATATATATATATATATATATATATATATATATTTAAAATTTAATTTTTATTTCAAAATTTATTTGTTTATTCATTTATTTATTAAAATTTAATATATTTGTTTTAATTTAATTTGTTATTTTAATATTAACCTTTTTTTTTAATTTAATAAAATCTAATATATATATTTTTAATTTAAGCTTTTATATATATATATATATATATATATATATATATATTATTTTTTATAATTTAAATTTAATATATTTCTTAAAATCTATTTGTTTTTTAATATATATTTTTTTAAATTTAATATTTGTATTGTATTTTTTTTTCATTTTTTTTAATTAATTTTTCATTTTTTTACTTTTAATTTCAATAATGTTTTTTTTTTGAATTTAATATATTTCTTTAATTTTTTTTTTTTTTAAATTCAATAAACATTTTCTTTTTCTTTTTTAAATTTAATTTCTATATTTTATTTTTTATAATTTCTTTCTTTTTTTAACTTGTTTTTCTTTTTAATTTAATATTTTTAATTTTGCTTTTATTTTTATTTTTTTATTCCTATATATTTTTAAATTTTAAGCTTTAAAATGTTTTTATTTTTTAAATTTATTTTTTTTCTTAAATTTTAGGTTTTTTTTAATGTTTGAATTTTAAAATTTAAAAAATGTTATTTCTATTTTAAAAAATGTCAAAAATATGACACAATTTTTTTTTTTTGTTATTCCAGCATCAACTGGTTTTGTTTTGAGGGTGTTTTTTCAATCCTTTTTTCAAGAAACAATTTTGTTTTTAGCATAATTTTATAAAATGTTGAAATTTGACCTTAAAAAAAAACCAAGTGCGTTCTGGAATACACTTTTTTGTTTTTGGGGTGTTTTTTCATGTTTTTTGAGTCTTTTTGGGCTAGAGTTCCCGTTTTGAGGTTAGGTTACCTATTTCATCGGTAACAGTGTTGTATACCTTTTTAGTAATTAGTTCATCTCAGTCTGGAAAAGAGGTAAACTTATACTGAAGGGATGACTGTTCATTTACTTTAACGAGTTCGAATAGTCAAGTACTCGACGATATTTTCATATTTCGAGAGTCTGAAAAGGGCTTTAAAGAGAACTCCAGGGTTTCTCTTTTTTGTTATTTTAAAGAGCCCGAGAAAGTGATAAAAGTATACTCAATGTCAAAATAATTCTTTTCACCAAAAAACCTTGTATCCTACACAAAATCTCAAAAGATTACACATACCTGTTTCCAAGAAGTAAAAATATTATAAAATAGCCTTTTAAAGTGAAAAATAAATAAAATAAAATATTTTATTCATTTAAAAACTATAAAAAGGAGTTAAAATAAAATCATTTTCACATTTTATGTTTAGAGTAGTGTATTGAGAGTTTTTGGCTAAAAAGTTTCGGAGTAGTTATCGGGAGAACTGTTCATTCCTCAAATCGTTAGAACCAGGTAATCCATATCATCTTAATCTTCATTTCTATCTGTTTCATTTTTCTTTTTGAGTCTTAATTTCATTTTTTGGGAGGATTTTGTGTTTAAAAATGCACTCTTGGGGGTCCATAGGTCATGCATGCGATAACTGCGAACCCCGATATTTTTTTAATGAAAAAACTATCGGGATGCTGTGGTTTTTGTGTGGGGCGTGTGCGGACGTCCACATTGTCTCCTTACAAAAAAATGCGGGGGCGAGGCATGAATGTTTTAAAATTCAAAAATTATCTTAAAAATGGTTCAAGTTTTGCATCCAAATGGTTTTTAACTTTCAAATGTATTGATTTGCAGGTTGTTTCACCTTGTTCGAGTGGCAAGAACGTGAACATGAGGCTATAGATAATGAAGCAATGGATGATCCTGGAATGATGCATGTGCTAAAAAATTGTGGTTTATATAAGTTCTGGGATATCCAAGGTATGAAAACACAAGTAGAGTTGATGACATGGCTTGTAAATTCATGGGAAGTTCAAGACCAATGCTTCATAATTAGTGACCATCAGCTCGAAATTGAGCTAGAGGACATTTATTTCCTTATCAGATTGTCTTGGAGAGGAGGAAACATATCCTTGTTTAGGGCGAGATAGGGAGGTATTCCCGTTGCCAGCGATAAACAACAATATTACAGTGATGAGGCAGACTTAAAGGATAATCGCATAGATATTAAACTATCTTGCGATTAGATCTCAAACTGATAGAATTTATTGTAACCAGATTGTGCTTGAGTGGAGCTCCGCATGTGGCCACTAAATCCCAAATGTAGACCACCGTGGAGTGCCTTGGAGGGACCATTTTTAACTGGTGCGAAGGAGATTGGCCAATATGAAAGGTCAATTAACTAGAGCAAAGAATGCAAAGTTGAAAAACTTTGGTTATGGCGCCATTCTCATTTCATTTGCTTTAGAGAGAATCCCGCTTCTCACTCCTCAGTTGATTCCAGTAGATCGTGGGGAACCTCACGAACCTCAGATGGTACGGTGGGTGGCATTAATGGCTCACCATGGTGGCGAAGGAATTTTAGTGGTTCGGTTTACTCCAGCATAATTTATGTGGCTTAGGAACCAGGAATTTACCATCGAAGACTTCCCCTATGCAGGAATGGATTACAGAGGTGATCTTGAGATGTCTTTGCCTCGAGGGGCATAGTGGGGCGAGACAGGTAATTGAATTATTTTGATGTTTTAATCTAATTTTTTATTTGTTTTTTATCGTCCAATACTGACAAAAATATCTAAATGCAGATGTCGATCCACGATGACCAGCTACACTTCTCCGCTTTGTTAGGCGGCAAGCACAACCTATAGCACCTCCACAGGTTTAGGCAGCAGAGATCCTAGTAGATATGGAACAAAACCTGGAGAGGTTAACCATAGACATTCCTGAGATAGGAACATAGGATATTCCTCTTAGGCTTCAGAGACATGTGACAGGTGTTCTAGGACCATTTAGGATATTTATGCGCAAGGTGGCGCGTGCTATAGTCTATTACCATGATCATCATCACGGATAGTAGATGATCATTATAGCTCGAAATTTTTGTTTTTTGTATTTGTATCTATTATATCATAAGGTGTTTGAACCTATGATCATAGACAATGTAATATTTTTTGAAACAAACCTATCTATACTAATAAAAATACTACTTTCTCTAAGTATCTTGTTCAACATGGATTGAATGTTGTTTTGGTTTACTATGTTAATGTTGCAAAATGTCTACTTAGAACACGATTAACTAATGCATCGACCAGTGTGTTTAAATTTCTTAAAATATGTTGATATTCAATGTAATCAAATTATCGTTCCAAGAGACGAACCTTCAAAAATAATCTCAATAACACTGGATTTCTAATAGCGTAAACCTTGTTCAAATGTAATACAATGAGTTGTGAATCTAACCTAATGATCAAACATTGAATACCAAATGAAATGGCATTAGATAATAACTCAATGTCTGTGCTATATTTTGCAAAATTGTTCGTTTTTTTACCAAGGCATATCCCATGAATAGAAACTAACTCATTGGTGGGTGAATAGATAACCCAAGCCACGAAAGAGATATTCTAAGTACTACGACATGTGCCATCAACAAAACCAATGTAATTTTTGAAGGAATGTCGACATCTGCAATATCAAGAGTAATCAAGATAAGCAGTGATTGATCAGGAGCTCAGGACCAAGTGTCGTAAAATGCTCAAAAATGAAGTTTCTCAGAATGACTCCAAAACAGATCGACTGGAAAGTGTTCGGCGAAACGATCCCAACGCCGTGAACGGCACTCAAATCCGATGTCGTATGCAGAAGTTATTCAAGTTTAAAGATCCGCCAATTTCAATTAAAAAGGCCAAAATTTGACTTTGGAAAAAAAATTATTTTTATTAAAAAAAGAATATTCCATAGAATATTCTGGGAATATTCCGTGGAATATTCCACAGAATATTTTGTGGAATATTCCACTTGTGGCCAATTATAAAGCGCCACGTGGCTAGCCCGGAGGCCGCCACGTGGGCCCCCAAGTCCGATTGAAAATGGCGTTTCAAAAACTTTTTGTATGGACTCGGTAGGATTTGAAACGCGGTCGACCGGATGTTAACCCAACAACCCAACCGTTAGGCCAACGGTGATTCTTGTTTATGTTGGTGGCAAAGTGTTTTATAAACCGCGCGGATTGTTTGGGCGGGCCCGGAAGGGGGCCAGCCCCCTCAGCATACAACCGCAGGCCAGAAACCGTGGCATAAAATCGTCGGCGCGCAATTGTTGGGGTTTGGTCACGTGTACCGGCGGGTGGAATGGAAATATATTAAATTTTATGGTTATATGAACGGTTAAACCTTACCATATGCCATTTAAAACGCAAAAACGTTCAAACAAACAGCGCCAAAGTGGGTCACGTGGACCTTATCCACTAGCCCCCACAGTTGGCGGTATTATGGCGGACCCCTAAATTATAGCGCCGCCCCTAATTTGTCGGACCTATCTGGCGGTGTCTCCAGTTTTAACTGGAGTTTGTTTAGTGTAACTGGCAGTTGGGAGTAAATGGCCATAACTTTGGCTAGGGAAGTCCGTTTTGGACGAATTTTTTTTTGATTTTGGGTCTTTTCGACCTTCTGAAGCCATTGGCATAGGTTTCACAGCCATCTGAGGTCGTTTTCAGGTGATTTTGCTTCGTGGAAGTTCCAGGAGACACTAGGGCCAAATCAGTTTGGGAGCTGCATTGGGAATTGTGCAGCCAGTGAATGTGGAACGAAGGTCATTCCTGAAGTTTTTCAGCATTCTGAATCCATTTCTACAGCTCGTTTTTCCTTTTGAGGCATTCTTCTCACTGTTTAGCTTCAGGGAAGCTTTCAGGGCCACCAGGGCCATTTCAGTGCTGGAGTTGTTTGGGGGCTATGTTCATCCATTTTTGGTGATTCAAAAGCCTATTTCTGCTATTTTCGACCTTCTGAGTCTAATGGCAGAGGTTTCAGAACCAATTGAGGTCATATTCACCTCGAAATTCTCCATGCAAGTCTAAAGGGCCACCAGGGCCAATTGGGGAAAGTACTGTATAAGGTACAATTTCACTGTTTAGTGTTGGGAAAGAGCATGTTTAGCTAATTCCTATCTTCTGATTCTGTATTTACAGTCAGATCTGTCTTTCGAGACACTCATATTCTTGTATTAGCCTTTGTAGCATTTTTAATACAAGAGGACAAGCCTAGTTTGAGAGGCTTGGTCCAACAGATGTAGCCCAGAGGAGGGGGTGAACTGCTTTATCATTTTGATGTCTTTATTTGCTGAAGATGATATGCTAAAAAAAACTGATATAAAGTGTTAAAAAACAAATATACATAACTTTCATACACACATAATCACCTACTCAGCTGCAGAAAGTTATTTGTCTTATTCCGCAAGACATCAAATTTCAAGTATGTGTATGTCAAAGACTTCTAAGTGTTAACTTCATTATTTCTTTAGGCAGAGCCTGTAGAGGGCCAGGTAGCCTCTGGAACTCATCCTCTCTTTAGAGGTGACATGTCCAGTGAATGCCCCTACAGTCTATCTCTGTATGAGAAATAAGAAGTTTTCACATTTTCAGAGGTCACTTGGAGTGTATAGCTCACATTTGAAATTATGGGAAATGGATACCTTGCACCCTTAAACAAGTACATTCCATTTTCAGATCAGTGATAGTAGTAACAACAAAACTAATTTAGGCACACTATTCTAAAAAGTAACTATTGTACAAAAGAGATCTTCACACAAAAGTCAAGCATAATATCTCTTAAGATAAATACCATTTCTGGGCTTATCTAAAGAGACCCCATCATAATCAGTCAATTAATAGGCTCCTTTTGCATGCACACGCTTGACAATATAGGGACCATACCACATCGTTTTGAATTTTCCAGCACCTAGCTTATCGTTAGCTTGATTATATACTAAGACTAGGTTACCTTCTAAATAAGCACGAGGAGTAACACATTGATCGTACTGAGCTTTTACACATTTCTTATGAGCTTCGGAAGCCAATGCAACAGTGCACCGAGTCTCATCTAATTGTGCTAATACAAAAATCGTTTTCCCCCTTCAGAGGTAGCTGGTAACAACTCAATGGCTAATTTGAGTGACGGTATTTCACATTCAATGCGTAACACAACTTCTAAACCATAGTCAAGTTGAAAAGGAGTGAACCCTATAGCAATTTAATCATGGTGGTTAAAACCTTATTAACGGCTTCAACTTAACCATTGGACTGCAGGTAATATGGAGAAGAATTATCATGGCGGATGCCAAGTTTATCGGAAAGTTTAGTCGTCATAATATTTCGAAAATGACTCCCATGGTCTGTGATAATAGCTTGAGGCACACCGAAACGAGCAATCACATGATTGAATATGAAAGTAGCTACAGTTTTTCCATGTGCCACGAATGTAGGCATCGTCTCGTCCCCTTTGGTAAAATAATCTACGATGAGAATAATATACCCATGCCCCCTGGCCGAGTGAGGGTTACATGTAATGAAATCAATGCCCCATTTTGCAAAAGGACCAAAATCAATGATTGGGTGAAGAGGAGTTGGGTGTGCACGCATATTTCGATAAAAAATTTGACAGTTGTGGCATTTTCGGACTGTAATAATACAATATTTGAATAATGATGGGAAAAAATAACCAGTGCGAAATACCTTTTAGGCTGTGGAAAACCAAGACATATGACCACCACATGCTCCATAGTGGCAATCATTCAAAACCATTTCAGCCTCTTCGTGAGTTATACAATGTCAAAAGACAAAATCCGCACCACGACGATAAAGAGTGTCTCCAACAATATTGTATTGCTGGGATTGATATCAGATTCTCTTTTGATTTGAATGTGAAAGCTTTGGGTGAAAGGTTTGGGTTTGAATATATATAATGATATCTCCATACCATGGATCTAATGTACTGATAAGAAATAGAGATTCATCTGTGATGGGATTCGCTACCACGGTTTCTGTCTCAGTATTGGGAAAGTCACACATAAGCTCTGAAAACACAAGTGATTTATTTGATTTAGATTTTTCAAATTACAAATCAAACTCTTGTAGGATGAAGATCCATTAGAGTATTTACCCCTGAGTAATTGTTTTGTCAAAATATACATCATTGGGTTGCAATTATATATCACAGTTGTTTTATTAATAGTATGTAGTGACGAAAACATTGGACAACTTGGACTACTGCCTAGGCCAATTTATCCACATGTGAATATTTGATTTCTGTCGGGTTGAGATTCAAACCTAGATAATAGATCACATGCTCATTGTGAGATTCATCCTCTTGAACCAAAACCATTCCAATGGTGGAATCATAGGTAGCTAAGTATAAAAAGTAGTCTTGGTAGTAATTGGATGGATGCAAAAACGGTGCATGGGTCAACATGTGTTTTAATGCATCAAAATATTTATCAGCAACCTCATCCCAAATAAAAGGAACACTTTGTTTCAACAACCGGGTAAAAACTATTGTTAACTCAGCATAGTTCGGGATAAACCTACATAAAAAATTTGCTCTCCCTTACAAACTTTGGAGTTGGCGAAGTGTGGAAGGAGGAGGTAAGTTGATGATGGCCTCAACCTTCGAGGGGTCGACATGAATGCAATCTTTCAAAACGATGAATCCTAGTAATCGTCCAGATTGCACACAAAAACACATTTGTGCGAGTTCAAACGAATCTTGTAATGCCTACATCTCTTGAAAATAACTCTTAAGTGTGTAGGATGATCCTCTCTGCGTAAATAATGTGTAGGTAAAACATCCAGATAAGGATGTACAATATGTTTGATATCATGAAGAGCATAAGACATATCCATTTGAAAAGTTGCACTAGCATTTTTAAATCCAAAAGGTAATTTTCAATAAGAAAATGTTCCCCAAGGACATATAAACACTGTTTTTGGTTAATCAACAGGGAGTATGTTGATTTGATTATACCCATAAAATCCATCCATAAATGAGAAAATTTCATTTCCGACACAATCACCTATAATTTGGTCGATATAGGGGGTAGGATAATTGTACTTTGGATATGCTTTATTAATGTCCCTATAATCAACACATACTCATATAGTCCCTTGTTTCTTCATAACGGGAACTATATTAGAAACCCAATCTGTCAATGGAATTGGATAAATAAATCCTGCTCATAATAATTTCTCAAATTCAGCTTTAATAGTAGCAGCTTTCCACAGATGTATTGAACGTAATCTTTGTCTAATAGGCTTGGCATCCGGGTATGTCTTAATTTCATGAATGATAATTTTTGGATCGATTCCTGGCATCTCTTCGTAATACCAGGAAAATATGTCTCGGAATTATTGAAATAGGGCTTTGTAAGTGTTAATCTCTTCCATCGTACAAGAAGCACCTATATGAATGTTTTCAATAATTCCAAGTTTAACTGATATGTCGATAGGAACTATTGTAGAAATATTTCCCAAATTAGTCTCAGGATTCAAATGTGTAATCGATATGGGATTCTGTGGTTCCTCGACATAATCAATTGTAAAAATAGATGAAAAATAATTTTCAAACCTATCAAGATTAGGTAAAAAATGAAGATCTGTGATGAAGATCATCCCAAGTTAATTTGTCCAATGACAAAAATTCTCGAATACTTTCATCAGTGTGAAACACATGTTGAAAGGCATCGGAAAGTGATGTCAACGCCAAGCTTGATAGAGAAGGGGATTCTTCGATGATCACATTCATTTGATCAGTAGTAGTTGAAAGTGTGTCAGAATACGACTATACTGCCACATATGCCATTTCAAAAGGACTCAAAGGCATCTCGCCATTGAAAGAGTCCAGTTCTGATTCTGAAGGCACTATCTAAGTGTCATCGAATGGTATAGTGCTTGATGAGATCATATTGATGTTGGTAATGGTACGCAGTACGTTGGGTGGAGGCATAGAGAAATTTCCCATCAGAGCGGAGTCCTTTGCTAAACCTACACCAACATCTTCATATGGGATAGTCGTTTTTCCAACGTGTTGGATACTGTCTGTAGAAGGAGGGTCTGACGAATAATATGACAACTGATCGATTTTCACAATATTTCCTTTATGAGGAAACATGATTAATTTAAATATTGAAGAAATGATAGCAGTCATGGCATAAGACCAACTACAACCCAAAAGAAGGTTGTAATCAAGAGGGGCATCAACAACTTCCACATCTAGATTAACGATTTTTCCTTCTACTTCTATAGGTAGATCCTGGAGTATTTCGTAAGGATGAAATCCTCTTCCATCAAAGGCTTTAAGGATTGTCGAGGATTGGTTGAGTGTTGGAGAACCGAGATATTTCCAACAGTTTAATGAAATTATACATGTGGATGCCCCCTCATCAATAACAGTACGAAAAACTCGTTTGGATTTGACTAATACTGGTATCTGAAAATCCATTTGATGTAGGAGTCTCAATGTAAAATTTTCTATATCAAAGAACATGAGGTTAGAATCCTGAGGATCAATAGCTCCAATAGCTGATAATAGTAATTCAATTTGTGTTGTACATGATTGTAGCACTTCTAAGGCTAACATTGCTAAAGGGCATATCGCCAAATCTTCAATAATGTTGTAATTCTAAGCATCACTTGCATGTGGATTGAAATATGACTTTCAAAGTGTTGGTGTCCCGTGTTTTGATAGTTTGGAAAATCAAAAGACAAGGCAAAATCAGAACCAATATTTAGAGTTACAGGATCTATTCCTCCTGTTCTCAGAGAGGGATCTCTCAAAAGTTTGTTTGCAAAGGTTTATCTTGTGTGCTTTGAGTATTGGTTTTAGACTAGTTATTAAGTGCAGGTGTTTGTTTGTTTGTTTGGTTGGGTTGGAATGATACAACAGAACATGAAAGGCCTAGGAAAGATATATAGGATAGAGAAATATCTAGTTCATTGGGCAATGGAGTCAAAAAGAGGTCATAACAAACTCATCAATGGATATGGGATATAAAAGGGCAAATCTAACTTGGCCACAGGGTCCTTTTGTTTTTGGAATGAGATGAACATTAATGATTTGGAAAGAGAGGTTTAATTCTCAACAAAGGGAATTCGAAAGCATAATTTGAACAATAAAGATCTCTTTGATAGATAGGGCTAACCATAAATTCTACAAATCACGCCTTTAAGCAAATAATGATTTCAAAACAACTTTTTAAAATGAAATCTAAGATTCGGGGAACACCCTATTTCCTCAAAGATTTATTTTAAAGGACTTAGAAACATAAAATATTTACTGATAATTACAGTCATAGAAGAGGGAACACCTAAAAACATCTATGATCATAATTATAATGACCTTTAAGCCAACTGTTTAAGTGAGGACAATGGGCAAGATCAAAACAGACCTCTTTGATTCACTGTAAGCAAAGAACTTCAAAGGGAGACTTCAATAACAGTTTTTAAGTGGCAGCAGGCAAGTAGGGAGAACCATAAATCATGCTGAAACCAACTATTCGAACTATTAAGGAAATAAACAAGCATGAAGATTAAAGAGAAATATTAAAGACTCTAAAATACTTCAGCAGAAGAAAACATGAAACAATGAAGGATGAACAGGTCTAAGGTGCTTCTAATAGTCATTTCTTAGCCTAAAACTTTCAACCTACTGTAGTAAGAAATTATGGAACATAATGAAAACAGAGGAAAACATAAAACAGTTCAGAATACTTCACCAACAGCCAAGCTCATGGATCCAATGATAGAGCCTTCTCAGGAACAAGCATGCAACAACATCATCAAGGTTTCCAAGACTTCAATTTCTTCTTCAACTTCAACGGACTATGTATTATTTCAAAGAGTTTCAATATTACAGCTAGTGATCAAACAACAACCAACAACCAACCCCTCACTCATCTTCTACAAAATTATATATAGAAGAATGAGGAGGTGAGATCTGATAAAAGATCTCTAATTACAATTAATACAAACTTAATGGCTTCTTGGCCTTTGGGGGGCTCAATGAAGAAACTTACATGGGTGTACTCTATATTAAATGTTTTACATAACGATTTAAGCTTGGTGGGAGCTTTTGTTGACCTTTGAGGCTCTGTGTGGCATCGAAGTAACTCTGAAGATGTTTTTTCATTAAGTTCCTTGGCAGAATTTACCCTTTGGCTGCGTTTTGAGACAAATATCTGATCCTGATCAATAAATTCGGCTTCTGATTGAATACTTTGAGGCACAGGTGGCATTTCAGCAGCTGGGAGGAATCAATTTGCCTCAGATGTGGCGGTGGAGGCTTTCCTGTTGATAAAAACCCTTAAGATTGTCTTTAAACTGTATTTTAATTGGGGATTAGGCTTTTGATAAACATTTTTAGCTGTGATCCCCGCAAATATGTCTTCCATCCTCTGTTTTGATAAATTTTTGTCTTCGTCACTGATACTCTTTGATTTGTGTCTAATTCACTGTGCTTTGCTGGTATGCAGGGCTACGCAGGGGTCGAATGGCATCAATGCCTCGCGAATCATTGATAAAACATGGATTTTTAAACCCTGTGATGATTTTCTTTGGTGAATCAAAGGCAGGAAGATCGTCATCCTATGCCTTCGAATTTTCTTCAAAAATGGCGAGAAAACCATTTAAACCCTGCAAAATACAAACAAATATTAAAAAATCATGCATATATAGGTTTATCGCTGCAGAGGACATGTGGAGGAAGTGTGGCCGTTGGATGGCATCATCCAACGGTCAGGATTTATCGGGAGAAGGTGTAGTGAAGGCGAAAGAAAATTTTGAATCAGGGTCGTCGATCGCGCAGAGATCGACGGTTGGGAGCAGAAAATGGAAATTCAAAACGAGAAATGTTGATTGGGCGATGGAAATGGGCGATGAAATATGAACCGTCGATCTGCAGATCAGATCGACGGCGGAAATTAATTGGATGCCGCGTCGTAGCCTGGTTAACTATCGGGCATCTTCGATGAGCGATAGCCGTTATATGGCCCACCCCAGATCGGACGGTGTACAGCAATATCACGTGGGGTCCATGTCCGAACGTTAATGCGCGATGGACGATGGTTTTATGAACAGTTCCCAGGCCATGCGTCAACCGATGAGTGGAATCGTTGGCAATCGAGAAAAAACCGCCGTCGCCCAAAGGCGGTGCGATGAATACCACGCGGTTTTTGGAAAGGTGAGTGGAATGTGGGGGCCACCGAGGAGATGGACTCTGCACCGTCGATCTGCAGATCAGATCGACGGTGGAGATCGGCTGAAACCTTAAACTGGCAGAAAATTATAATATAATAAAAAAATCAAAAAATTAATATAAACAAAGGTTTTTATTAATTTATAATGCGGCTTGGCGCCCGACTGCGGGGCCGTGGGTGCATGGGAAATAATGGGACCGAGGGTTAATGGAAAAAAGGGATAGGACCCATATATGCCCAAAATGTGGGTTTTTATGGTTTTTCAATAATTTTCAAAGGGTTAGAGAGGTTCAGATAAGGCAAAGAAGGAGTCTTTAAACCTTATAAAAGGGATTTTGATGAAGGGGAAATGGGAAAAACATGAAAATGAGGGATTTTCATGGGAAATAGAGGGATAGAATGAGGTTAGTTTTGGAAGAGGGGAGAGAGGGAAATGGTGCTTGCAGTAATATTCTTTCTTGGGAAACAACAGGATTCTGAGTTTGAAAAAGGGGAAAAGCAGTGATGATTATCCAAAGGATAGGTTATTATCAAAACACTTTAAGCATCAACCATTTTAGCAATGAAATTGTTTCTTGAAGGCTATCCAACATCATTTAGCCACCACCTGATATGATAGAATTTATGGGTGGCTAACAGTGGCTCCACTTGGGGATGGTGCCTTTTTGAAGGCATCAAGAATTTCAGACTTGCATTCTCTGGGAGGCTAATCAGTTGCCTCCTCCATTGGGTTGCCTTCCTTTCTGTGGATGATCTTCTTTTTCTCTGAAATATATTAGCATTCATGGATCAACAATGGAACTTCATCAATACAACCTGTCTACCTACCCAATCCTACTGATCTAACATTTTTTATTCTTTAGAGTGCACTTGGATTGGCAAACTCTTTCACAACATTTTATTCTTTTGAAAATATAAAACTAATCTAATTCTACTCCTTATTTCTCCCTGAACTCAGATTAAGCAGTTGAGTTCAGATGCTTCTCTACCTATTCTACCATCTGTTGGGATTAAACTGTCCAACATAATTTTATTCTCTAATTTCTAAAATAGAAATTGAACAGCATTCAAGTTAGGATTGGACAGTTTAACTTGATGCTGGTCTATGGCATAAAAAGACAAGCTACACATAGACATTTATTTTGCACAAAATTTAAAACGAAAATGGAAGGCTTGAGATATGAAATTTGAAAACATTTCCTTCCTCTTTTCTACAACTCTATTTTGATCTTTGTTTTGAGCTATCTTTGATTTTCTTCTGGTTCTGGTTTTAATTTGATTTAGAACCAGATTTTTACATCTTTTGGCTTAGAATTTGAAACAGATTTGAGTCATTTTCTCTTTGAAACTTTAGGTTCAAATTTTGAGCATGTTTGAACCTTTAATTTCTATCCTAAACTATCTACTGATAAGCCAAGATTAAACAATTTGGAAAATCGAATTCACTATCCTATCAGCAGAAAATTTAAAGCTAATTAGTCCAGATTGAACTGTTTGACTAACTAGAAGTGTGTTTTTCAGGCGTGGCATTTGAGCTTGCACACTTTCAGATTTGTTTCTCTTTTTTGGTATGGGGCTATACCTTTCTTTTTTTCACCATCTGCCCTCTTTTCTTTCTTTCTCTGTTTTTGTATTTTTGATTTTCATAACTTTGAATGCAATGTTTCAGACTATGATATTTACAATGAAAAATAAAATTCTTTGAAACTTAAGATTCTTGGCAGAAGTAATGCTTTAGGATTCTGCCATTGACAAGACCTCCATATAGGTCTTCTCCATTCAATTCTTTCAAGAAAAATGCATTGTGACCCCTCTCAGCATGAATAATATAGGGTCCTTTCCACAAGTTCTCAAATTTTCCATGTTTTCCCTTCTCTTCTTTTCTTGAATCCCACTTAAGAACAACATTTCCAATTTGGAAATTGTTTGCCTTAGTCCTCTTATCAAATAGCTTCTTCATATTTTCTTGGACTAACTGTGTTCTTTCATAGACTTCCTCTCTGGTCTGTTGTAAATGGATTGTTTGGTTGATTCTTCTTTGCATATCATTCTCTTCAATCTGCACTTCTTGAAGGAGCTTCATGAATGGCACTCCCAATGAAGTGGGAAATACTGCATCCATATCATAAACTAACTGATAGGGGGACATGTTTATTGATTTCTTTGTAGTTAACCTATTAGCCCATAAGGCATGAACCAGATTACTATGCCATGATTTCTGATTTTGTTCCAACAACTTTTTAATGATATTGATGAGGCTCTTGTTGGAAGATTTAGCTAATCCATTTCCTTGGGGATAGTAAGCAGTGGAATGGCCCAAGGTTATGTGGTATTTGTAACAGAAATCAACCATCTTCTTAGATTTAAAAGCAGCAGCATTGTCTGTTATGATTTTTCTGGGACAACCAAATCTGGATAGGATATTTGTTTCAAGGAACTTGATAATGACATAGTCATTGGTATTTCTAGAAGGTATAGCTTCTATCCACTTGTTAAAGAAGTCAGTAGCTGTGAGGATCCACTTATGTTGAGCTGAGGAGGATGGGTGAATTTCCCCAATGAAGTCTAAACCCCATTGTTGAAAAGGTGCCTCAACTCTGATAGGATGTAAGGGTAAGGGAAGAAGTTTTCTTTTGCCATCAAAGATTTGACACTTATGGCAAGATATGACCAAATTTTGAGTGTTTGGGAAAAGGGTAGGCCAATAGTAACCGGATCTAAGAATTTTATTTGCTGTGGCCTTCCAGTAGAGGTGTCCTCCACATTCTTTTTCATGCAATTCATGCATGATTTTTCCTGCATCATCTTCAAGTAAACATTTAAGCAAAATTCCAACAACATTTTTCCAATATAATACTCCATCTAATATGAAAAAAATCAAAGCTTTTTGTTTCAAAAATCTAGCTTTAGTTTTAGACAGAGAAGGAGGGGCGTTTAAATATAAAAGCACATAAATAATGTCAGCATACCAAGGAGAATTCAGAATTGTTTCTTCAATAAAAGGAGCAGGAGATTCTTCTATTTCCTCCAACACATCTACCATATTTATGTCTAGTGCTTGAAAGTTAGACTCGGCCATAAGTTTTGCTAATCCCTGCCCTTTAACTAGTTTGGTGGGCCTAATTTCTAAGTCATATTCAAGAATAGTTGCAATCCATTTTCCCCTTTTATCATCAGGGTCTTGACTTAAAATGTCCTTGACAACAGTATGTGGAACAAAAGCAATTATGTGAGAGTGTAAAATAGAGACCCTAAAATCTTTTAATGCTTTCACTAATGCTAAGGCTTGCTTCTCCATGATGTTATATTTGAGAGGAGCATCTCTTAAGGCCCTACTAAAGAAAGATATTGGTTGTTCTTTCCCCAAGTAATTCTTTTGAAGTATTACTGCAGCTATTGTATGCTCAAATGCAAAAGAAAAGATATAAAAGCCTTTGGTGAAATCTGGACTAATCAGGACTGGTGTTTGAGTAAGAGCTTGTTTGACCAGTTCGAATGATTGTTTAGCTGGTAAAGTCCATTTTACACCAACATCTTTCTTAAGCATGTTTGTAATGTTTTTTAATAGCTCAGCAATATTAGGAATAAACCTCCTTAGGAAATTAATCTTTCCGATGAAAGATTGCAATTATTTGAGGCTCCTTGGATGGCTGATCTGCAATATGCCATCTATCCTTGTAGGGTCTATTTTGATTCCCTCTTCTGAAATTAGATGGCCAAGAAGTTTACCTTCTTGGAGACCAAAGAGTGTCTTCTTGGGATTCAATGATAAGCCAAATTTCCTACACTTATCAAAGACTTTTCTCAGGTGAATCAAATGTTCTTCATCAGTTTTTGAGAAAATGGTTATGTCATCAAGGTAAATGATTATGAAATAACCAATGTCTTCAGAAAAGGCTCTGTCCATGGCCCTTTGGAAATTGGCCCCTACATTCATTAATCCGAAAGGCATTTTGACATACATAAAGGTGCCCCAAGGTGTGGTAAAGGAAGTTTTGATTTGATCACTTGGGAGCACTAACACTTGGTTGTAACCCGAGAACCCATCTAAGAGGGATATCCTTTTTGACCCAACTACCCTTTGAAGTATATGGTCCATCTTGGGTAAGGGGTAGTTGTCTTTTAAAGAAGCTCTGTTTAAATTTCTGAAATCAATACAGAGCCTGATTTCCCCTGTTTTCTTTCTA
This sequence comes from Pinus albicaulis, assembly GCA_034641835.2. NCBI lineage: Eukaryota > Viridiplantae > Streptophyta > Pinopsida > Pinales > Pinaceae > Pinus > Pinus albicaulis. The sequence goes on along the minus strand of CM076572.1, from coordinate 96,363,066 downwards.
ATAGAAACTAAGTTTGAGACCCACTCTGAATAACTAATTGGCACAATGATGCCAGCAGCATGCATGTTTTCAATTTCTGCCTTAACTAAAGGTAATAAAACTGGGTTTATTCTCCTTATTTTCTGTCTAAAAGGCTTTTGATTTTCCTTCAAAGGTATTTTATGTTGGATGATGCTGGTATCATATGATTTTAGGTCTTTGTATCCCCAAGCAAAAACATCTTTAAACTCTTTGAACAGCTCTATGTACTGCAATTTTATGTGAGCTGGGAGAGTGTTGGATAGCTTGATCATCTTGGGTTCTGTTAGACTGCCTATGTTATGTTCTTCTACATTTGTTTCCACAGGCTCCATTCTTGGTTCTTTGGCTACATCATTAAAGTCAAAAAGGTGTTCTAAAGGTGCCAGACCTCTTGGAATTTTATCATTTTTGCATTGTAATACTTCCAAGTCTTCTTGGTCTGCGTTGTCAATTACCTCTGCTTCAAAAGGATTCTCATAATGATTTATATCAGCAGTATATGTCATTTCAGCTTCTGGGATTTGTTCAATATACAAACGATTTTATTTATGGCTGGTTTCTGATATTGGTATGCTGAAATCATTTTCTGATTTCAAGAAATCATCTATGTGTTTGTCAGAATCAAACACTTGCTAGTGATCTTCATTATCAGGTATAGCAGGCCTGGGTTTTACTTTTACACTGAGTTGTTCATTTATTTCAGGTATCTGGCAATTGTTGGCATTGAAAGCAAGTTCATTTGCTAGATGATTCAGTTCTCTTGGAATGAAAATAAGTTCATACTTTTCAAAGGTTTTCAATAGATCAAGGGCAGCGTTTCGATATTCCATAAGTCTTGGGTTTTTAGCTGAGTATTCTCCTTTGATTTTTCTTATGATAAGTTCAAAATCTCCTAATATTGATATCCTCTGGGCTTCTAACTGTTTAAGCAGTTGTAAGCCTAGGAGAAGTGCTTCATACTCAGCAATATTGTAAGTGCATGGGAAATCCAATTTATATGAAAAAATCAGTTTTTTATTTTGAATCCACACACCTGCTCCTGCACTTGTTTTATTACAAGATCCATCAAAGTTTATTCTCCAAAGTATGCCATCCTTGTTTTCATTCTCTCGTTGCTGTTGATTTTCAGTGTTTTGCATTTGATTGAGGGGAAGATTGGATTGTTCTGGTGAACTGATTAGGTCTATGTTTTCTTTATCTTGTTGAGTAATTTCATCTTCTTTATATAATATAAAGGAATCTAAACTTGATCGAATAGAATAGATTGGAGAGTTGTTTAGTTTGTCTATATTTCTCACCATGTATTTCATGTGAGATTCCCTGTATAGTCTTCTGTTTTGATTAAAAATGGGAATGGTGGCATAAGACATGTCCATTTGAAGGCTTCCCTAAAGTTTGGCTCCCCAAGATCTGGATAAGAGCATGCTATACTTAGGGGGAATGTCAGCTACAACTATGTCCATGAATAAACTCTTAGCAGGGATTTGGGACAAGTTAACACACAAATATTTGATTAAACCCAAACATTTGACTCTGCTTGAGTCAAAGGAATACAAGTATTTGTATGGTTTAGTAATTTCTAAGCCTAAGCTTTCCATCACTACCTTGGGCATTAGATTATGTGAAGCTCCTGAGTCTAACATGGCATTGTGTAAAATTTTCTCATGTATGTTCAAACTAACATAGAAGGGAGGAACATCCCCTTCTTGGTATTTTCCTTCAACCTCTGGACCAAACAACAACTCAGGTTTGTCATCTGTCAAGTTTAAGGTGTCAGTATCACTTCCTAAGTTCAAAGCTTTCAAAACTTGGTTTTTGTACACTTCTTGGGTTACTAGTTCAGCTAGGGGAATGGTAATCTTTATCTTATCAATCTCTCACTCAAGGCTGAAAGGAATAATTGACTTGTTTGTATTTACATCTGTTTTTTCAATTGAATTATTTTCAGCAACTTTGATTTGTTGAACCTTGTTTGGACTGGTAATTGGGACAGTTTTATTAGGACCACTAGCTGAAGTGCTAGGGGTACTCTGTTCATCATTTGGCTGGACACCTTTATCTTTGTTCATGTCTGGTTTCTTGGTCAAAATGTTGGGTTTCTCTGCTGTCTTTTTGGGCTGAGTTTCTGTGTTTTTCTTGACAGCAGTGCTAGTGTTCTTATCTTTTGAATTATCTATGCTTCCCTTGCTCCTAAGATCATACTGTTTGTGTACCTCCATGATTGCATTTTCAAAACCCAATCTATAGTCATCAGAATCTTCATAGGGGTTTGTATTTTGATCATAAGAGAAGAAATCTTGTTCTTCCTCAGTGAGGAAAACATCATCCCCACTGTCTGATCTAATCAAGTTTACATGAGGTTCTTCCAACCTTTCCAACTCCCTATCTTCTTCATATTGATCAACATAGTTCTGTTGAAAGGGAGGTATAATCTGTTGGTCACTTTCTTTTTTCTTATCTTGATTGTTGTCCCTTCTATAATTCTGATTTTTATTTCTGTTTGGGAGTTGTTTTGATTGTCTCTTGGTTGTGTTCTCTCAAGAATGCTCATCCTTTTCATGATCTCTTCCAACATCTGTTCTGTCTTTGAGCTAGATGTGGGGGGTGTAGTGTCATCTTTATAAGTTACCCTCCTCTCTGATCTCAACCTATTTCTTTTCTCAATTATGTTTGCTTCTACACTCATAGCTCCTTTCTGCATGTCTTCTAAGGTTAAGTAATCCCTCTCCCTTAAATGATACATCATGTCCACATCAAGGCCTTCGGGATATCTTACTAAGGCCATGCATTGAGGAGGTTTCATGTGAGGTGGAAGAGCATTGTAAATGCTATTAAACCTAGTGGAGTAGTCAGGAATACTCTCTCCTTGATTTCTCTTGAGGCTACTATATTCTGCTAGTATTTGGAGAGGATTCTTTTTGAGTTCCCATTTGTTGATAAATGTTTGATGCAAGTCAGGGAGATCATTTATGCTATTAGGAGGTAAGTTTTTGAACCATTTCTTTACATCTCCTCCTAAACTCTGGGCGAAGTTCCTCATCTTCACAGTTTCTTCTTCTATCTCCATGTAATCAAATGCTTCTTCCATCTTATCTACATGATGTTGGGTTGTTGTAGACTTTTTTCCAGTGAAGTGAGGGATTTTAGATTGGTAATCATTTGGTAAGGGAAGTAGAGGTTGTGGTAACACTAACGGGGCATACCATGTTGCCATGGCTGGAAATAAGGGTGGATTTACAAGAGTTGGATTTACAGTAGTGAAAGTGGGCTGAACAGGAGTGTTTTGCACAGTGGTAGTATGAATTGGAGTGGCAGAAATACTTGAGCCAACAAACTGATTTTGAGCAGACTTGTTATGGAAAAGGCTAAAGTGATAAAGAAGTTAGGAATCAGGAGGAGTGGAAGGTGAGGCTTCTCTACTGAAGCTTTGTTGCAAATATGAAATATCAAGGTCAGTTTGGTTTAAGTCACCTTGAGATCTGGTTCTAAAGATGTTCTTTGTATGATGTAAATCAAAGTGTGAATCCTCTAAGACAATAAGGTTTTCAGGAACAGAATTTGTCTTTAAGAGGCTCCTATTAGCAGCTGATTTTCCAGATTTAAAATTCTGCCACTGAATTCTCTCAGGATTGTCAATGATTAAAGGAGGATTTGGGTCTGGATGGGATCTAGTATTGATCCTATGTGAAGCCAGACTGCTTTTCAAAAATGAGAGATGTGGGGGTTTTAGGGACTGTTTTTGGAAGCTTCACCTCTCAAGATGTTTTGTCTAAAATGGGACTAGGCTTCTAAACTTTCTTCAAGGCTGGTTAACACAGTCCTAAAGAGATTTGGGAACCGAGATGAGTAATAGGCCTACTGGGGCTAGTGGAGTCGCCAAGTGGAAACTTTTAGTTTTTTATGAAGGTAAGATATTGGATGGTTCCACCACCATGCTTATTATGATGCCAAACTGAAATTTTTTGGGTTTTTATGAGTTTCTTGATCTTATAGGTTATGAGAGTGTCCTAAATCTGACTTGACACTTAGCTAGGGTGTCAAAACATATAGAGTTCACTCTTATGGCTTGGTAACTGCTTCCTTCAAGGTTTGATAAGGTTTAAAGAGAATCTTAAGGGTTACTTAGTTTGTCACTGATTCAATTAAGTCCTATCATGATTACCATTGCTTGGTAGTGCTTGAGGGAGGTTACTTATGTTATACTTAGACAGTGAGTGTTTAATTTAAAATATTTTACTCAGGGTCCCACCGTGATCGCCATTATGTTGGTGTCCTGTGTTTTGATAGTTTGGAAAATCAAAAGACAAGGCAACATCAGAACCAATCTTTAGAGTTACAGGATCTAGTCCTCCTGTTCTCAGAGAGGGATCTCTCAAAAGTTTGTTTGCAAAGGTTTATCTTGTGTGCTTTGAGTATCGGTTTTAGACTAGTTATTAAGTGCAGGTGTTTATTTGTTTGTTTGGTTGGGTTGGAATGATACAGAAAAACATGAAAGGCTTAGGAAAGATATATAGGACAGAGAAATATCTGGTTCATTGGGCAATGGAGTCAAAAATAGGTCATAAAAAACTCATCAATGGATATGGGATATCAAAGGGAAAATCTAACTTGGCCACAGGGTCCTTTTGTTTTTGGAATGAGATGAACATTAATGATTTGGAAAGAGAGGTTTAATTCTCAACAAAGGGAATTTGAAAGCATAATTTGAAAAATAAAGAGCTCTTTGATAGACAGGGCTAACCATAAATTCTACAAATCACACCTTTAAGAAAATAATGATTTCAAAACAACTTTTAAAATGAAATCTAAGATTCGGGGAACACCCTATTTCCTCAAAGATTTATTTTAAAGGAATTAGAAACATAAAATATTTACTGATAATTACAGTCATAGAAGAGGGAACACCTAAAAACATCTATGATCATAATTATAACGACCTTTAAGCCAACTGTTTAAGTGAGGACAAAGGGAAAGATCAAAACAGACCTCTTTGATTCACTGTAAGCAAAGAACTTCAAAGGGAAAATTCAATAATAGTTTTTAAGTGGCAGCAGACAAGCAGGGAGAACCATAATCATGCTGAAACCAACTGTTCGAACTATTAAGGAAATAAACAAGAATGAAGATTAAAGAGAGAGATTAAAGACTCTAAAATACTTCAGCAGAAGAAAACATGAAACAGTGAAGGATGAATAGGTCTAAGGTGCTTCCAAGAGTCATTTCTTAGCCTAAAAATTTCAACCTACTGTAGTAAGAAATTATGGAACATAATGAAAACAGAGGAAAACATAAAAAAATTCAGAATACTTCACCAACAGCCAAGCTCATGGATCCAATGATAGAGCCTTCTCAGGAACAAGCATGCAACAACATCATCAAGGTTTCCAAGACTTCAATTTCTTCTTCAACTTCAATGGACTATGTATTATTTCAAAGAGTTCCAATATTACAGCTAGTGATCAAACAACAACAAACAACCAACCCCTCACTCATCTTCTACAGAAGTATATATAGAAGAATGAGGAGGTGAGATCTGATAAAATATCTCTAATTACAATTAATACAGACTTAATGGCTTCTTGGCCTTTGAGGGGCTCAATGAAGAAACTTACATGGGTGTACTCTGTATTAAATGTTTTACTTAATGATTTAAGCTCGGTGGGAGATTTTTTTGACCTTTGAGGCTCTATGTGGCGTCGAAGTAACTCTGCAGATGTTTTGTCATTAAGTTCCTTGGCAGAATTTACCCTTTGGCTGCGTTTTGTGACAAATATCTGATCCTGATCAATAAATTTGGCTTCTGATTGAATACTTTGAGGCACAAGTGGCATTTCAGCAGCTGGGAGGAATCAATTTGCCTTAGATGTGGTGGTGGAGGCTTTCCTGTTGATAAAAACCCTTAAGATTGTCTTTAAACTGTATTTTAATTGGGGATTAGGCTTTTGATAAAAAATTTTAGCCGTGATCCCTGCAAATATGTCTTCCATCCTCTGTTCTGATAAATTTTGGTCTTCTTCACTGATACTCTTTGATTTGTGTCTAATTCACTATGCTTTGCTAGTATGCAGGGCTGCACAGGGGTCGAATGGCATCAATGCCTCGCGAATCATTGATAAAACGTGGACTTTTAAACCCTATGATGATTTTCTTTGGTGAATCGAAGGCAGGAAGATCATCATCCTCTGCCTTCGAATTTTCTTCAAAAATGGCGAGAAAACCATTTAAACCCTGCAAAATACAAACAAATATTAAAAAATCCTGCATATATAGGTTTATCATTGCGGAGGACATGTGAAGGAAGCGTGGCCGTTGGATGGCATCATCCAACGGTCAGGATTTATCGGGAGAAGGCGTAGTGAAGGCGGAAGAAAATTTTGAATCAAGGTCGTCGATCGCGCAGAGATTGACGGTCGGGAGTGGAAAATGGAAAGTCAAAACGGGAAATGTTGACTAGGCAATGGAAATGGGCGATGAAATATGAACCGTCGATCTGCAGATCAGATCGATGGCGAAAATTAATTGGATGCCACGCCGTAGCCTGGTTAACTGTCGGGCATCTTCGGTGAGCGATAGTCGTTGGATGGCCCGCCCCAGATCGAACGGTGTACAACGATATCGCGTGGGGTCCACGTCCGAACGTTAATGCACGATGGATGGCAGTTTTATGAATAGTGCCCAGGCCATGTGTCAACCGATGAGTGGAATCGCTGGCGATCGGGAGAAAACCGCCATCGCCCAAAGGCGGTGTGATGAATACCGAGCGGTTTTTGGAAAGGTGAGTGGAATGTGGGGGCCACCGGGGAGACGGACTTCGCACCATCGATCTGCAGATTAGATCGACGGTGGAGATTGGCTGAAACCTTGAACTGGCGGAAAATTATAATATAATAAAAAATCAGAAAATTAATATAAACAGAGGTTTTTATTAATTTATAACGTGGCTTGGCGCCCGACTGCGGGGCCATGGGCGCATGGGAAATAATGGGACCGAGGGTTAATGGAAAAAAGGGCTAAGACCCATATATGCCCAAAATGTGGGTTTTTATGGTTTTTCAATTATTTTCAAAGGGTTAGAGAGGTTCGAATAAGGCAAAGAAGGAGTCTTTAAACCTTATAAAAGGGATTTTGATGAAGGGGAAATGGGAAAAACATGAAAATGAGGGATTTTCATGGGAAATAGAGGGATAGAATGAGGTTAGTTTTGGAAGAGGGGAGAGAGGGAAATGGTGCTTTCAGCAGTATTCTTTCTTGGGAAATAGCAGGATTCTGAGTTTGAAAAAGGGGAAAAGCAGTGACGATTATCCAAAGGATAGGTTATTATTAAAACACTTTAAGCATCAAAAATTTTAGCAATGAAATTGTTTCTTGAAGGCTATCCAACATCATTTAGCCACCACCTGATATGAAATAATTTATGGGTGGCTAACACAAAGTACACATTTAGCAGGTGGTTTAATCACTAGATCAGGATTAGGTTTCTCTTTATGAAGTGGTTCGAAAACTGAAGGAGATACGTCTGGTGTTTGTCTAGAATTCTCTATCTCTTTACCGGTTACAGGATTTTTAGTTCCATAGTCTTGAGATCGTGTCGCAACCATAATCTCAGACATCATTAAAATAGCTGCCGATGAATTTGAAGAAGATCCTATCATTTTACTATCTTGAGTGGGAAAAGGATCCTCAAGACAGCGGGTGTGGGTGAACCTTTGACAAACTTAGAGACCTTGGACAGATGTGGACACTCTTTGGTATAGTGATCCTCGTCACAAATAAGACAAGGATAACAAGGTTTCCATTTTTCATCAGTTGGTTCATTCTTTTCGGTTTTCTCTTTGGAAGATGTAGTTTGTTTGTTTTTATTCTTTCCTTTCTTCTTATTACCGTTTTTAGATTTAGTTGTAGATGAGTCTACAGCATGGATGTCAACAAAAGTTTCAAGGGAAGAATCTCCTTTCGGTGAATCTGGTAAAGTTATGATGGAAGAAGTAGTTTTGGAGGACTTCTTCTTATTCTTATTAGTGCTAACTAAACCAATTACACCGTCTGTAGCATGAGAACCTGAAGGAGTTGTAGTTATTTGACATGGACGAGGTAAGTCAGGAATTTTTTTGTATAAAGTACCAGACTGTGTATATACAAGGTCTAAGTAATGTGCTTGAGATATGACCTGTTCTTCTGTAATAAAACCTCCCTTACCCACATCTTTAGTGATATTTGGAAGTAATTATTTGATGAACCATTCTACCAAGATCTGATCTAGAATAAAAAATTTCACTAAACGTCACCTACGTCTCCATTCATGTGTGTGATCTGAAATGTATGTAGATGTAGATTATTTTAATGAAGTTAAGAGTTCTATGCCATTGTCGTAATGGACTGGAAACTGAAAGTATGTTAAGAAAGCTATTGCCAACGCATTGAAATTGTTGAATGAGCCACATGGTAGTTCAATATACCAATTTGCAGCTAAACCTATCAGTGTTCTTTGAAATAGTCTTAATCGAATAGAATCATTGATTAAAGAGTTGGATGCACACCAAAGGTGGTATGTCATGACATGGTTTGAGGGGTCTTCTCCTGATTTACCTTTGAACTTAGGAATATCACTGAGCAACTTATTCAACATTGGTAGCCAAAACGGAATATAATAAATTGGATTGTTCTTTAGGTGCGACAAATCTAGTAAATCCAAAGTTTCAATGAATGGTAACCAATAGTTAGGGTCATGTTGAGAAAATTGATAACCTTGCAGAATGAGACCAGTACCAGGAGGAGGATATCCATGATGAGCAAAGTTGATGTAGCAGTTTGGACAAGAGTTCTAGGTGTACTCAGACCAGGTTTTTGAATACTACTCGGTGCAGATGCTTGAGGTATAACTTGAAGCGTAGGTTGGGCAGGTTGTTTGATTTGAGTGTAAGCAACCGGCTAACCAGGCTGATTGTAAGGTACTTGCACAGTAGGTTGGAAATTATATTGACTCAATGATTGATTCCACACTATGTTTAATCCAGGATATGGAGCTCCCTTTGAAGGTCGTGTTGCGTAAGATGGACCATAACCAGGTTGATAATTTGGAACGTAATTTTGATATTTTGTTGGATAATTTCCACTAAAATATTGACCTCTTTGAAACAATTGTTGTTCTTGATAAAACTACAGCCCCAAAGGAGGTTGTTGTCCTTGGAAATACTGATTCCCTGGGATAGGGTATTTTCCTTGAAGAGGTTGTGGCCCTGGAATAGAGTACTGTCCTTGAGGTTGATATTTTCCTTAAGGTGTGTAGCGCCCTTGGAATATATACTGCCCTTGAGGTTGCCCCCCGGGCAGTAAATTGCTACCTTGAGGGTGTCCCCTAGGCGGTAAATTACTACCTTGAGGTTGCCCCCCAGGAGGAAAATTACTACCTTGAGGTTCAGGGATAGGAATATTTCTAGACATCATGCAGAATTGCTCTGTGTTCAAATTTTCGGTATGAGATTCATTAGTACCAAGTGACTGTACTAATTTTTTGGGAGAGGGAGATGCTCTTGAGAAAGTACCAGAAAGTGACTAGTATCCTGAAGGAACAGATGGAACACCATAAAATAAGTTTATGGTGATGCAGAAAACATGGATGACTCACCATACATGTTTAATAAAGGTCTGTAATTACCTCTGGGTATGGCATAAAAAGGAATACAGGGTGGTGAATATTTGAGACCAGAATTGTGTAGAAATTCAATTAACTGAGAATACCAAGGATCTTGTTTGAAAGGGATATAATAGTAAATTGATTCACTTTTCCTTAGATCTAAAGATTCTTGATGTGAAGGGAGTATAACCTCTTCTTCCATGTCAGTAATTTCTTCGATACTAATGAGGCCAGGAGGAAGGTTCTCGGTAATGCAGAGCTTCACTCGAGGTGAATGAGGAAGACCAAGGGTTTGGGTTATGAACTCTGAAGCAGGCTCAAATATAGTAGGTTCAGTTTCAGGTTCAGTAGCTGATAATTCACTAGTTGTGGAAGCAAGTTCAACTAGTTTAGAAATTTCTGGTGGTCTTTGGTAACTTTCTGTTGTTTGAGGTTGATCTACTTTGTAATCAGGATGTATTATTACTGATGTTTCCTCTTGTTCAGTTGATCTGGTCCCTGACGGTTGGCCTTTTTCAGATTTAAGCTTTTCTAACTGACTTGGTGTGTACTCATGGGGTTTCCCTTGCATTCTACGGGAGTGTCTCGATAATTCAGCCACGGTTAAAAGTTTAACACACGAAATCAAATAAAATGTCAACTAAATAGACCTAAAGTTGCTAAGGAAACAATCAAATCGAACACACACCTATAAAATCTAAGATACAATCCACACACAAACAATATGTTTCCACATCAAAAACCCTAGTTGGTGATGAAATCTAACATCGTAGAATTCTAATGTGGAAAACTGGCAGTTGGAACAGTTACCCCGACAACCTGCTTAATGAAACAGTCTGGTGCAAACATCTCCAATTATGCAATCTCGAAGTGAAGAGTACCCTCCGAAAAGTCCAAGTGAGTCTAGCCGATGTCTGTTCTAGGTACAGTGGGATCTTCCCTCCACTGTCACCTTGGGAAAAATCCTGAAGATTATGGTTACTAAGGTCACCTAAGGGAACAAATGTACATGAGGGAATAGTCTACGATCCGATATACACGTAAGGGCAGAGTATCAAGCTCAATCCCCTTGAAGGCTCCTTGATATGGTTAATCTGAGGTTTGACAACAAGTGACCCCAGGCTCCTGGAAAATGGTCAATCTGAGGTTTACCATTTTTAGTACATACACATCTACTATATTTCGCATTGAGATAGATATGATTACCTCACTCATTCTGACATGATCTCATGCTTGACTCTTTTAAGAAGAGCTTCCTAGAGCATAAATGCTACAAATGGATTTTCCTAACGCAATATGCTACTTGTTTGTTTAAACTGTTTTGGAATGTGAATTACAACGTGTTCCAAAACACTAGCCTAAGCTATGTTGGTGGAATGATCCCTAGAAAATGTAAAATATCTATATTGATTTTATTAAGCATTGTTTTTAATTTGGTTGTTGCTTAAGAAAAAAGGTATGGAGTTGAAAATTCAATGATGTTTGTGACCCGACTCAAAAATACACTAAATGCATCTAAATGAGAAGTGCAACTCTTTTCTTTTCAATGAATCTTATTTAGGGGAAACATTGAGAGATTTAACAATTTTCAAAGCACCAATTCTTTCATTCATAAACAAAATATTTTGAAAATAAAACATTTTCGTAGAGAACTCAATTCATAAGAATGATCAATTACTCTTTGAAATGAAATTCCTTGAACAATCAGATCAAAAAATAGAAATAAATAAACAAAACATTTCCAAAAGAAAATAATATCTAAAAACTCTAAAAACATAAAATTCAAAATCAAAGAAAAACTAATTTTGAAGTCTATCTAGAATTTTTGAGGACGTTTTCTCCTAGTTTGTGATCAAACTAAGAAAAATTTCTACTTATCTCAGCAGAAATGAAAACATTCAAGAATTCTTTGGTGTGATATCAAGCTTCAGTAAGCTAAAAGCTCTTCCAAATTTGCAAAATGAAAAGAAATCAATTTTCATAAAAATTAAGGTTTGCAATGATCTTAATGGCTCAGAAAGGAAATATCATCATACTAGTAAGCTGAGGTAAATGAAGTTATCTTGTATGGAGCAGCAATAAAGTGAGGAAAATATTCACTTATAAGATGGAAATAGGATGATAAATCACACAAATGCAAAATTTACTGAAACGAAATTCATACACAAGATTTGACAGCTAATATAGACTGATAAGGTGATCTGACTCTAGAAAAGAGAATTTTAATTTTTTCAAAAAATTTCCAGGAGTCTGCTGTTTGTAATGGAGAACAGAGCGGTACCACACTTTTTTGAATTAAAACCTATGGAGTTTGACGCACTGTTTTTTGCTGAAAACTACTAAGGTAAGGAAAAATCCAGAAAAAATAAATAATCAAATTTTCTTAAAAGTTATCTACCCAACACAGTCTTAGATATGTCAAAATCAGAAAAATCTAGAGTTCAAACTGAAAATAAAGAGAGAAAACTAAGTTATATTCCCCAGTGGAGTCGTCATTTTGTTATGCAGATTAATCCCTCTTGCGGACAAGAGAAATCTCCCTAGTATTCAACAAATAGCTAGAAACAAACATCCATTTGGAAACCTCTTTCTCTATATTAAATACATTTCAGAATTATTATAAGAAAGTAGAGAGGACATGCCCCTACCTTGAAATCTAATGTTCGATGCAGTCTTTTATCCAGTTGCTCCAAAGAGGCTTCTCCAATAAGCAAAGCCTACAATCAAAGACAAGACAAAAGAATCAAAGCATCTACAACATATAATAATCAAGAAAAGTTGACCCAACTTAGTGATCAAAGAGTCTAAGTATTGATGTTATTCAATAAGCATAAGAACAACTCAATGAGAAAAAGAGATCCATATGTATTATCTTTGAATAAAAAGAGTAATCTTACAACTTAATGCCTTGATGTCATAAAAATTTCTCCCGGGGTCCTGAACAATCATTTCTCCTTCGGTTTGACAAGCCTTCCTCTCTAAATACCAACATGGAGTTATGGACATAAGGGTGTGATCATTCTCATGCCAACAACATCTTACTAGTGTGGAAAGTATGTACTCTTGAGAATTCTCTTCAGCAATTACATTTACAATCTTAGCATCTACCATCTACCCTTGAGACTGAAACTTGAGCTAAATTTATAGGGAAATGGAGGTAGTTTCAGTTCCATGAAGAGGGGATGGATTCCTCTCATGAAGGGATTTCAGCTCCATGGACCAAGGGATAAGTTCCATGAGTGGAGGGATAAATCTTGAACTGATTGTGCCCCTAGAAGCTTCCTGTTGGGAGAATATTCGACCAGCTATGCTTCTAGAATTTACTTTTTCTTTTATTTGACTTTTTACAGGGGTCCGCAGGTTTTAGTAGTAGAACGTGCGGGAGTTTTCGCAGTTTATAGACCAAGTATTCGTGGACCCACGGGAAAAGGCTAGAAAAAGTGTGGAGGTAGAATTTTAAGGGTTTTAAAGAGATTTTCTCGAATTCCAAGACTTGGTTTGGGAACATTAGGGTTTTTTTACTTCTAAGGGAGCATAATATAGGTAGTGACCTATACCATGTAAACTTTGTGTGCCTCGGCCACATGTTACACGTTATTTTGACTTCTAAGGGAGCATAATATAGGTAGTGATAGACCTATATGTACAGTGAAATGTAATGGTGACAAAATAACATGTAACATGTGGCCGAGGCACACAAAGTTTACATGGTATAGGTACTCATACCAAAATAAGTGGCCGACTTTATAGCTGATATAGTGAGAGTCAAAATTTACAAAATAAAACGACTGAGATTGGGATGGTGAATCTTGAAAAAAATGGAATACATAGACATAAGCCTCTATCATATATAATTAAAGAAAAAACGAGAAAACCAAGTTGAATTACTTGAAATCCAAGGGGGTATTGATTGATTTTATGCCGATGTGAGAAGCTATGATGGTCTTGGAATGATTGGAGGAATCGAGAGGGAACTGCTAGAGGAACATGAAGTGTAGAAGATAATCCTTCAACTTTTGAACCAAATAGAGGAAAAGTCCTATTGTTTACCAATTTTAACACAAAATTTTCCAAGTCAACATGTTTTTTCAAATGTATATGCATTGAGAGCCATATTTCTTCATTAAGACAACTTGTACCACTTGTCACTTATAGAGCCTCAATTTGTTGAATAAGTGCCATGATTTCAAAGTTATTTTCTTGGATGGAGTTTCCATATTTCCCTAACTGGAGTGGGTTTTCTTGAGCTCATTATGGTCCATTGAATCCACAAGAAGTGGTCAAGACAACAATGAGGGAAGAGAGGGAATTGGGGCTTGTAGCCCAAAAATTGTGAGAAACAAAGAAATTGAAACCAAATTTAGGGAGGTGTTGGACAAGTAACCAGAAACTTTCATGTCTATGAGACAATCCCAAGGGATGACATTAGGTGATATCCCACCTGCATGACATGTGACGGGTCGAATTAAAATAATTTCCATGGAGTAGAGGTAAGGAGTGTTAAAGAGGTGGAGTGGTTGTGCCTCTCATGTGGATTTAATATCATTTTCCACCTTTAATTGGATTCTTGATGGATGAAAATTGTGGTTATCACCATGTTAATGTATTGGAATGATTCCACATGGGGAATTGGAACTAAAGCCACCATTTGCACCAAGGTGGATGACCACATTGGATTGAGATTCCACTAGAATATTGTTATGTCTTTGGATGTGAAACCAATAAATATGGAACTTCATTGATGTGGGAAAGTCTCTAGTCCTGGAGAGGATAAATTCCATTTGGAGTTCCTTGGTGTTAGTGTCAGAATATGCATTCTTCCATCAGTGATCAATATCATACCTTCATTTTTCATTTTTCATTTTAGGTGTCTCATTCTAAAATTTTTATATCATTCCGTTAGGTCATGCTAAAAATTGCTTCACTAATGGTAGCCTTCCTCAATAAAAAATCACTCTCCCTCAGAAGATCACATTTTTAGATTCACCTTCATGTCTTCTTGAGCATAATAGCACCTATGAAAATCTCATTTCACCATGTCTTGTCTTAGTTAAAGTCAACCATGGAAGTCAGGTTATTTAAAGTCTCATTAGGTCATTAGGTTTTTGTCTTTCAAGGTCCAAAAATGCACCATTTCATTTGCATAAGGTCAGAAAAGTATGAGAGTGATCCCAATAATGTCTCTTTACCATGTAAAGATGACCTCCAAGATGGTTTCCAAAGTTGTAATTTGATTTCAAGTGTGAGTTTCATTCCAAGATGTAATTTTTATTTATTCATGTAATTTTATGTCAATTAAAATGTAATATGTATTCAATCTCCCAAAGGCTGCAAAATCAGAGTTCCACATGTCAACACATAAAATGTCAAAATGAAAGAGTTTTTAGTTCATCAATTGATCAAATGTCAAAGGGATTTGTCTTTTCCCAAAGGTGCCCAAGTCATCATTGTTCACAAGCACTAAATCCTAATTTCCTCTCCCACTGAGCTAGTGTTTACTATGGAAACACGAAATTTGAGAAGAGGAGCCATAAGGTAGGTCATATCAGTAATTATGAGGTCATTTCAACTCATAAACATCATGTATCCATCATTTTTTGAGAATTCATTCCAAGAGTCAAGTCATTTGCCACTCATAGGGTCAGTTTTTCTTCAAACTGTGTTTCTGAACAAAAAAAGATGATTTTGAAAAACATGAGAGAGTTTTTTTTCCATAATAGGAAAAGGAAGAAAAACCTCATTCAGTTTTTACATATGTTTCAAGGGTTTAGAGAAATGGAAACAATACATGTGCCACAAAAGAGTTACTGCACTTCTGGAGAGACTTTGGGAAAATCATGCTTTCTCATATCTGGAGTGTCCAAATGAATTTATTGATGAGTCAAATGATAACCAAACAGATAGATATTTCCAATGAGATATCATGAGCTCAATTTGGAGTTGAAGAAGGCCTCCAAAATTTGTTTGCAACAACACTCTACATTTCTTCACCTTCATTCAGATCTTTTTGACCCGTTTTGGGAGAACTAAGTTTTGGAAAGGAAAATCAACTCCAATCAGAAAACCAAAGGTACATTTGGAACGTAGACAAAATAATATTTCCAATGAGCTATCATGAGCTCAATTTTGAATTTAGGAATGCCTCCAAAATTTTCCTGCAACAACACTTTGCATTTCTACACCTTGGTCGCTGCTCGTTTACTAGTCTTGGGAGAAGTGGTTTTTTACAAGGAAAATGAGCACCATTTTGAAAAATGGAGGTATTTTTGGAAAATATACTCAAATATCTTTCCAATGAGCTATCATGGAGGTGATTGTGACACTAGGAAGGCACACAAAAACAACCATTAACAGAGGTAATTTTTTCTTCCTAGACGCTACGCGTTTGACAAGCAAATTGTGTTTTTTACAATCTTTAGCAACTTTTTGAGTTTCACTCTAGTTTGACTTTTTACCTTGGGAAATGAGAAATTACTGATTTAAATGGTAATAATTAATGTAAATATCATGTTTTTACTTCTACCTAGGATAGATACATTAGTTAAGTCAATCAGTTGAAGTGTAATGAATCAGTTCATTAGAGATAGGAATGAGTCACTTTCCTCATCCTACACTCTAGCTATCAGTTTAATTTTTTGTGTAATATCTCCCTCACCTCATGGATTAGACCCCTATGGATGAGTGGAGGTGGTTAAGGTATATTTAGCTTAGGTATTCAAAGGGGGGGTTGGAGGTTGGAATTAGTTTGAAAGTTAGTGTATCGATCAAGAACCAGTTTTCCCTGCATATCAATGAAAAATTGCAGCTATTTCTTTGGGATTCATGTGGTATTTGACATATTTTTTTCTCTGTGATCATTTTTATTAATGTTTTTTAAGATTATAAACATTTTTATGTATATTATATGTTAAATTCAATTTGAAAGGCAAAATTCA
This sequence comes from Pinus albicaulis, assembly GCA_034641835.2. Taxonomy (NCBI): domain Eukaryota; kingdom Viridiplantae; phylum Streptophyta; class Pinopsida; order Pinales; family Pinaceae; genus Pinus; species Pinus albicaulis. The sequence goes on along the minus strand of CM076572.1, from coordinate 96,346,476 downwards.
TGTGTTTCATGCTCTGTTTTGGGAATTTTTTCATAATATGTCCATTTTCTTTAGTTTATGAAGAAATCATCCCCTATGCTCTTCCTAGATCCTCATCTGTCTTATTCCATCTCAAAAAATCACCTCTAAGTGTTGAACCTTCTACCTACCTTACCCCATCGAATGGATTGCAATTCCATCTCATTAGCCCTAGTCTAGTCCCCTTGACCTAGTCCTCATTCAGTGAGCCCAACCCCAATCAAAACAAATCAAACTCCTGCATTTCATACCTAGCCTAAAACCCTAATTACTCTAGCCCTCCTGGCTGTGACTGTAGAAATTTGCTGAATAATGAATATTTATCCACTGAGATTATCCTGATCACATACTAATTCGAATTCATATGCAACACATAATCTCTTCTACAATCAATCATCAATTTGCGGAAATGGAAATAGTCGCATGCGCACATAAACACAATATGTAATGGGGAAAGCTTATAGCTGAAAACCCCTCAGCTATTTTGTATATTATATGGAGAAAACATGTAACATTACTGTTGTAGCCGCTACAACACCACCCAAAATTTTGGGTATATTTAAAATTTCGGGTTCCCCCTCTGCTCGCCTAGGCGTTAAAGTCTTTCACCTAATCCGAATCAACTCCATCCTAGAGACCTATCCCCAACCCCTCATGAGTTGTTGCATCACCATGACTTGATGTTGTCGCTGCAATCACGCCATGTGTGGGAGGGATCATCCGACATGCGACCGAACACTCGTATCACAGTCGCGTCATGTGTAATGAGCTTTCCATACATACTTTTAAATGGGAAAACTTTTGTTTGTTAACAATTAAAGGCCCTGTCGTTGTAGGTCATTAAGCATGTGGTTTGAATACCTCTGTTACATTTTCTAGTCTCATATGTTTTATCTGTGGGCACCATTATCAAAGAATAATTATGATTGTCGTAATGTTCTACACAGGTCGACCCCACGGGTAACAGACTCCTCAGTCGTGTCGCGACATCGAGGGAAATGAAATTGAGCTCAACGACGAGGCCAAAGTTGCGGAACAGGGGAGGAGGAGGAGCAAGTGACTAGTACTGTTAAAAAGAGAATAATGTGATATGTGTCGATCGGAGAAAGAACCTTTTGTGTCACCAACGCAGAAGGTGTTCTTCATTAGTGCACACCAGAATTATGGAGATCCTGCACGATGCCAGCTCCGTGTCGATGTCTGTATACAAAGGAACATTTGTCGCCATTTCGACAAGTCTAGCATTAATTATGGCCCGGTGAACAAAGCAAACTCAGGAGATCTCCCTGAGGAGTGACATTCTCATTCAAGGCGTTCTCGTGCCAAGTGGCAGTGCGAAAGCATATGTGTTGGGGTGGCAAGCCAACGACAGAGTTTTCAAACATGTGAGCGCACCCTTTGGAAGCAACATTTATGGATCTTAAGCTGCATAGTGTGGAATTAATTACGCTGCAAGAAGTACAACGTGGAGCAATAAAATGGCCTTACAGCCCTAGTCGCCTTTACGCTTCCATATCCATAAAGTTTGTGTATGTGGGACCATATGAGATGGACAATGTTAGATTGAACCTAAAGGGTCATGTTTAAATGCATACGCCTTTTGTAGCTAGGCGCATTGATGCATATGCAAAGAGGGCCTCCAAAACCACCAGATGGAAAGGGTTCATATCAAAAGAGGCATTAATGTGGTTTGAGACATCTTTCAAAACAAGCAGCCTTCGTACTATGAGGTAAAGAAAATTAAAGCTACGCTCGAAGCACATAGGTTTAAAACCATAAGTTATCTTGGAGTAAAACCATGTGAAAACGTTGCAAGGAGCGCACATCCCATGGACCAAAGTGATGTTTCACATTTAAAACCAAGGCGCAAAGTAATATAGTGTTTTTAATATAGTGTCTAAAAACATATATAATTGGTGGATCGAAACCATATGGAAAACACATTGCACTTGCGCCTAAATATCTCTATGGCGAACATAGTAAAGCATGGGGGCGGAGTTGAGTCTTTAGAGAAGATATAAAACATTTGCAAAAGGGTGTTTTTTAAATTATGAAGGGCGCACATTCGATTGGGAAGGGTGATGTTGTTATATAACAAAATCAAAGTGCAAACCCATGGCAAACATGCGATGGTCAAAGTTACGTTTGATATGCGGATCACAACTATATGTAGTCCAACGTGGCATAGCGCCAGCATGCAATATGGACGTTGCATGGAGCTGTCAACTTTACGTATCAAGCCCAACGCCAAACGTTTAATATCCACGTTGCATGAAGCCTACGTTCAATAAGCCAGCTGGAGTTAAGGTTCTGAATCGACAAGATTGCTGCAATTATTTCTCTAATGTTGACTGTCTGAGGCACACCATCCAGAGGCAGGAAGGAAAGATATCATAAAATATTACAAACGAATTCAAATATCGAAACTTATATTCAAAGCATGGGGCAGAGTTTGACTTTTAGAGGAGATATATTTATGTATATTTAACAGTCTAAATGTCGTGCATGGCGCGTTGGAACTACATTCTATACGGTGCAATTCTCATATAATTTCACAATCATATAAGGCCGCCATGCAAACAACTAGCACCATATAACTTTATGCTGAAGCGTGGATTAATGGTGCAGTTATATTAGGTGGCCGAATTAAAATGCAAATCAGAACTATACGAAAACGCATGACAGGTTGGTTCAAATATGTCTTGGCGGGTTGTTTGATCTATCAAACATTATAACAGCATGTTATGGTGCGTACAGATGGATGCATGCATACGTGGAGTTTTCGACCATAGTGAAACAACGTGGAGCCCAACGTTGCATGGCGCAAGAATGCGCACACACGCTGCAGGGAGCCCAAGATTTCGATGGCAAATTGTCGACCTGCACTAAAAGGTTTGAAGCCGATATAGTTCACGATTCAGAGTAGTGTTTACGCGTGGCAGCAAGATGTTACAATACGTGGATTGGTCTAACTGCATGGGGGTAATTGTCGACGCGTCCATCTCCAAGTTGCATGGCAACTGTCATAAACAAGACTGTGCGTTTATGGTAAGTACAGCAGGATATCGTGCAGAAATAGAATATGAATGATTTATGCTGACTTCTGCAGCCTCGACGACGATATTCCAGGAGTGAATCGCTCTTCAGATCTGCTTTGTTCACCATATTTAGAAAAATGCTATCGTTACAGACTCGTTGGAGGCTGAATTTCCGAGACTGCCATTACTGACTACGTTGAGCTGTCTTCACAGAGCTCAATCTTCGATGATGCCTAAGGCACTTGCTATTGCTATCTCACTTTCCACAGAGGTCGATTTGAGACTGTTACAGCGTGTTCAATTGCAGGCCCGTGAGAACCATGATTGAAGCAGAAGCCTTCAACACTAGACGTTTTATACAACTGGCTTACCTAACATTAGAGGCTGAATGGCGAAAACTCTGTATAGAGAACTGTTTATTCCTGGAGGAAAAGCTGCGTTGTCGAGGTGTTGTCGCCTGCAAAAGGTAGCCCGCCATTGAGGCTTGGAAGAGCTCATTTGGTAGTTAGTGCTACGTCTAAAACGATGCTGTCTTTGGGGTCTTTGGAAAGTAGAGATGGTTTCCTACCTCGTTACTGATCTAGAATCAGAGCAGGGCTGCTATCAGTTTTTCGCTTGGTCCCTGTAGCAAATGGGAGCATCATAAAACAGAAGTAATCGTGCAGGTGGAGGTCGTTCTGCAGGGTTATTAAATAGCTAGCCCAGAGATCGGATCTTAATATGGTGGCTCTGCAGCCGCGCAAAGGAAAGTTGTTAGTTAGGCTAGCTATGATTTAATGGACCTAACTGACCAGCCTCCAGTGTATAAGACTGTTATAAGCCTGCCTAGATCGCTGTACCTGACCAGTTCTCCTCAGTCCAGATACCCGAGATTCTCCAATAGAAGGTGACAAGTACTGCTCCCCTTATGGATAAGTAATCGATGAGCATGAAAACCTGTGGCAAACACTAAGAACGTGAATAAAGAAACTCATGTCTATCAAGTAATTTAATCCGAGACCTGAAGACCTGGTATGTGGGAAGGATGATAATCCCGACAGAGAAAGGGCACAGAGAAAACTATCCCTAGCCATTCTCTCCAAAGATTCAGTAGTTGACCACCAGGGGTCCAACTAATTTTTCAATGATTAAGTTATCGTAATTTTCATTTCCTAACATGTGTAGATACATATACATATGGCTTATTTAAATTCGTTTATTTGCAGGTTATATAAGCAGATGATGGAGCAACTATGTCTACCCAAATCGAGAACTGCTAGCTCTCCGAAGGATGCAGATCCGGGTTTCAGATCAAACTCAAAACCTCGTGTTATGTATCTTGCTCGAAACAGAAACCATTCTACCCACTTATCATCACCTGCAAAGTCCCTTGGCGCGGAAGTGACACCACCAGCAAACAGTAGATGTCTTTTCATGACGAAGGAACTCACTGATCTGCCCAAGGTCGCAGGTCGCACATCCTTGATTTTTTCCGCCTTTGCGACCTCGCGACCCAGCGACCTAGTCGCAAGGTCGCAAGGTCGCACATCTTTGATTTTTTCGCCTTTGCGACCCTGCGACCCAGCGACCTAGTCGCAAAGTTGCAAGGTCGCATGTGTGGCTGTTTTCACGATCCGCGACCCTGCGACCCAGTGACCTAGTCGCAAAGTCGCAAGGTCGCATGTGTGGCTGTTTTCACGATTCGCGACCCTGCGACCCAGCGACCTAGTCGCAAGGTCGCAAGGTCGCATGTGTGGCTGTTTTCACGATCCGCGACCCTGCAACCCAGCGACCTAGTCGCAAGGTCGCAAGGTCGCATGTGTGGCTGTTTCACGATCCGCGACCCTGCGACCCAGCGACCTAGTCACAAGGTCGCAAGGTCGCAAGATCGCATCTTGGCCATTCTCTTACAACCTGCGACCTCGCGACCCAGGCAGGTTGCGGGTCACACCAACAAGACAGGTCGCAGGTTGCAATTTCTTCAAGGTCGCGAGGCAACCCAACAGGCAGGCAGGCGAAAGGTCGGGAAGCCCAAAGGGCAGATTTTGTACTATAAAACTCCCTACGGGGAAAATACAAATGGGGTCTTTTTCTTTTTGGGAAACTGAGGAGCTACAGGCATTGTATTGAAAGATCCTACACTTGAGCATATGAATATAGAATCTTGTTAAAACACCCTATGGTTATGATGTGTTTTGCTGTGTAAACACTTTGTGTATTTCCTTGTACAGTTTCAGAACATCCTATGATTAATGAAGCTGCACTATTCATGTCATCGTTTATGCGTCATGGCTATTCGTGTTGTATCAATGATGTTCACTTTATCATCTGTTCTATTAATGAATGTTAATGAACTATTTTGTTAGCATTTCGTTTTATCTTTCAGAAAGTAAAGAGGTATCTTATCATAAAGAACTATTTCTTTTGTGATCAGACTACCTTACAAGCATTACCCCACAAAATATGTGTTGCTAATGTTATCTCTTGAGGTGTACGTGCTTTATCTATAATCTTGCTACGCATAGTGTTTGATTCGTGTTTAACATATCAATCTTGTATTCTGTATCATGTGAATAAGTGTATGTCCGCAGGTTCAAACAGGTTCTTTTGAGACCGAAAGGAAGTCATCTTAAGTGGTAGCCGGACCCACACCCCGGACGGGATCCCTACTCCAAACGGTTTAAGGTCTAATTGGGACTTTCTACCGGGGAGATCCCCTACTGTTGGCCGGACAAGTTTTCCCGTCAACAATTACATAGTACAATACTCCTCACAAGTACTCAGTACTATCTCATAAAGTTACACACAACCTAGCTTGGTTTTGAACAAGTCACAAGTTCAAAAATCATACACTAATTGCCTGCCTCTATTGCGCAATTAAGGCTGGTCTAATGAGAGATCCAAGGTTCGAATCTCCTTGGCTTGACAGTGCAATCCTCATGGGCAATTTCCTCCAAGTGTGGTGCAAATCTCATGCACAACTAATGTCACAACTGATAGCTATCTCAACCCTTTCATCTACCTCTTTCACTGGTCTCCACTGAACTGTCCATGCACTGTAGTGAACTGATGTGTTCTTGAGTTGAATAATGAGTTAATAATTAGTGAATTAAATAATATTTAATCCACTCCACTCATTACTAGTTGATTAGCTAGTTAAACTAATCACAACTAGTTCAACTAAGTTAAACCGAACACAACTCCACCAACTGTCTCATCAACTCCACCAAACTTCTGCCACTGAAGTCCTAACTGAAGTCAACCATGCATGAGCTCACCAAACCCCAAGGAATAGTGTAATTCCTTCTGTCAGATGCATGGGCCACATCCGTAGCTCCAACTGAAGTGCTCCAAGAGAGTAAACTGAAGTTTAGAGTCCAAATATTATTAAGGGTAAATAATATTTGACTTTTCTATTTTTAGGATAGGCAGTCTAAAAATAGACTTCGACCTAAATGTCTAAAAATAGAGGTCCATCTATTTTACCAACATGACCAATACTCCAAGAATAACATACTGCAACCCCTGGACCATGCTCCATATGTCTAAAAATAGACTTTGCGCCAAAAATAGCCTGCGGGCCCACTTAGTGAAGGCGACTTCATTTCACTAAGCTCCATCATCTTGTTGCATTTCCAACACTCCCTCTCAACAAGATATGGATTATCTGCAACCCCTATCCTGCCTCCGTGGAATTCGAACTTGCTCCTGGTGAGCGCCTTCGTCAAGATGTCAGCATCCTGATCCTCCGTGGGAACATATGAAAGTAACATGATTCTCCGCTGCACACAATCTCTGATATGATGGTACCTGATGTCGATGTGTTTGGATCTATCATGAAATATTGGATTAGCCGAGAGTTTAATGCAACTCTGGTTATCACAATAAATCACTGTAGGCTCCATGTGCAACCCGAACAATCCAACGAGGATCTTCCTCATCCAAATAGCCTCGCATGCAGCCAAGCTTGCTGCCATGTACTCGGCCTCTGCTGAACTGAGTGCCACGGATCTCTGCTTCCTGCTGTACCAGGAAACTGCTGTTGACCCAATGCTGAAAACTCCTTTAGATGTGCTCTTTCGGTCCGTTGGGCTCCCTGCCCAATCTGCATCAGTGAAGCCGAAAAGCTTCGCTCCATCCTCCTGTCTGTACCATAGACCATATCCTGATGTGCCACTAAGATAACGCAATACATGCTTGCCTGCCTTCCAGAAGAGCTTGGTAGGCTTAACCATAGCTTGCGAAAGCTGGTTAACAGCATAGCATATATCGGGTCGTGTATTGACCAGATACATAAGCGACCCCACCAACTGTCGATAGACAGTGGCATCCACTACCTCCGCTGAAGTAGCATCATCCTTCCTCCAACCACCAGGAAGAGGAGTGTCAACAGGCTTGCAGCCTTGCATGTTGAACCTCTCCAGAATCTCCCGGGCATACTTGCCCTGAGAAACAAACAGTCCTCCGCTACGCTGCTAAATCTCCAATCCCAGGAAATAATGAAGGATGCCCAAGTCCTTCATCTCAAACTCTCGTGCAAGATCCTCCTTGCATGAAAGTATCAACTGCTCATCGCCAGTCAAAATCAGATCATCTACAGACAGTACGATGATCAACAGCTTCCCCTCCACCACAATCTGGTACAGGTTTGGATCCGCCTCACTCTTGGAGAATCCAAGCCCGGTGAAGTAGCTGTCTATCCGAGTGTACCAAGCACGAGGTGCTTGCTTCAGCCCGTACAGTGCTCTCTTGAGTCGGCACACATGCGACTCACTCCTGAAGATCTCAAAACCTTCAGGCTGCTCTATGTACACCTCTTCCTCAATAACTCCATTGAGGAACGCAGTCTTCACATCCATCTGATGAATGTGCCACCCCATCTGCGCTGAGAGAGCAAGGATCGTCCGTATGGAAGAGTACCTTGCGACAGGTGCAAAGGTCTCCTCATAATCGATCCCCTCGATCCGTGAGAAGCCACGGGCGACAAATCTCGCCTTGTACTTCTCCACACTCCCGTCAACCGCCTGCTTCACTTTGTAGATCCATCGCGAACCCACCACTGATTTCCCCTCTGGTCTTGGGACAATCTCCCATGCACTGTTTCTGACGATCGAATCATATTCTTTGATCATGGCATCTACCCATGCGGGTTCCTCCACAGCTTCCTCAAAAGAGGATGGCTCCGTCACAACACATTGACTCACAAGAGCCATGTATCCAGTGTACCGATCCGGTGACTGCCTCTGTCTGCGCTGTGCTGTAGGTGGTCCTACAACCTTCTTTGCATCTCGAGCCAATCGCTTAGCTTCTGTAGTGCGCTTGCGCCCTCTGATGGTTGGCGCTGCATGGGTGGTTTCTTCCACCTCCTGAACTTCCTCTTGTGGCTAATCCACATCCGGAAGCTCCTCCTTAGGAACTAACAGCTCCTCATTTGCATGCAAGTGTGGCTCCCTCTCAAGCGAACACTGCATGGCTTTCTCCTCCTGAAACTTGATATCCCTTCGCACAACAGTCTTGCGACTGTCTAGCAAATACACCCGATAGTTGTGAGGTGTATCATTGTACCCCACAAATATTCCAACCTCTGCGGTCAGATCCAGCTTCCTTCTGGTATCCTTCGTCACATGCATGTAGACAGGTGAGCCAAAAATTCTCAGATGAGAAATATCAGGCCTCTTGCCAGAAAACGCCTCCTCCGGTGTGCTCATGCCAATAACCTTGTGAGGACAACGGTTCTGCACATACACTGCTGTATTGCATGCCTCAGCCCACAACTGAAGGGGTAGGCCCTGATCATGCAACATCGCCCATGCAGCACCCACGATCGTTCTGTTCTTCCGCTCAGCCACCCCGTTCTGCTGTGGGTTATGGGGTGCGATGAGCTCTCTCTGAATCCCTTCTGCGCTGCAAAAGTCTTTGAATTCAGCCGATATGAATTCACCACCATTGTCGCTCCTAAGAGCCTTCACATGCTTCCCCGATTCCTTCTCTACCAGCGCCTTGAATTCACAGAACTTAGAAAATGTCTCGCTCTTCTTCTGCATGAAGAAGATCCAGCACTTCCGAGAGAAATCATCAACAAAGATCACATAGTACTTGTGCTTTGCTGTCGAAGCTACTGATAAAGGACCACACACGTCTGTGTGAACTCTCTCAAGGATCGTCGTGGCGTGACTATCCTTCTCGTGAAAGGTGGCTTTCACATACTTCCCTAAAGTACACCCCTTGCACTGATCTGACTGCGTAAGAGCGCCCTTAGGAAGCCCAGTAGAAATCTGCTGCAGTATCTTCAAAGCTCCATGGTGAAGGTGGCCCAATCTCCTGTGCCACAGTTCGCCCTCATCAGCCCGGCTCACCACTTTTCCCGCCTTGCATGCCATTGTTGCGCAGCCATCTACTTGCAACTGATAAAGGTTCTTGACTCGAACCCCTATCTTCCGGGTCTCACCAGTAGTCTTACTGCGCAGGAAGGCTTTTCCTTCGCTGAAGAACACATCATACCCCTTGTCTTCCAACATCGCCACAGAGATCAGGTTCTTCATCAATCCTGGAACATGCAAAACTTCCTTCAATATGAAAGGTTTACCAGAATCCCTATCAAAGGAAATGGTACTGATACCAGTCGCACTATATCTACCATCATCGCCCATCTCGATGTGCACTCCAAGATCTTTTTCCTCCAGATCTGAAAACAGATCTCGATCTCCGGTCATGTGAAATGACGCACCACTTTCCAAGAACCAAACTGATCCCGCCACACTTGAAACCAAGCATGTGATCAGTGAAAAATCCAGTTCGAATTGAGAAGCCAATGCCTCTCCCGCTGCAGATCCAGCAGCCTTCTTATTTTTCTTCTTCTGCGAACAATTTGTGGCATAGTGTCCGTGCTGGTGACAGTGAAAACACTTCACCTTAGACATGTCTTGCTTCTTGCCTTTCGCACCAGACTGAGAAGCTTTCTTGCTCTTCCCCTTCTTTGCTTTGGCAGCCAAAGCACAATTTTCTTCATCAGATACCTTTGATGAAGATCCATCCCTGGTAGTCCTCCTTATCTCCTCCTGCATGAGATCCGCCCAAAGGCGCTCCCATCCCGGCAACTTCTCTCGATCATTGACAGAATCCTGATAGGAATGCCAAGCCTTAAGAAGACCAAGGAGAGCCAGTTCCACCATATCCTCTTCTTCGACAGTCACCCCCACACTTCCCAGCTCATCTCTGCATTGAGTGAACTTCGTGAGGTATTTGGCGATACTGTCACCTTTCTCCATCTTAATGTTTCTGAGCTTATCCTTGAGCGCCAGCTTCCTTTGGTCGCTCTTACTCTGGAATAGATCTGTCAACACTTTCCACATCAAATATGGAGAAGCTTTTCCATGCAGGCTGGATACAATGTGATCCTTTACGCCCTCCAACAGAATCCTTCGACATTTCGCCATCTTATTTTGCCAAGCCTCGACTTCAGCAGGATCAGTGGGATTTTGGACATCCGTATCTACGAACTCCTTCAGTCCATTATCTTCTAATACTGCCTCCATCCGATCTTTCCATGCAACATAATTCGAACTGCCTTCAAGAGCATATTCGAGTCACAAACCGTTGAAAGACATTTTCAACTCCGGCACCAAGAAAACAAACTGCTGCAAAATTCGAATTCCAAACTCAAAAACTCAACTGCTTCTGGATCTGTGAGAACAAATTATTTCTAGCACAGAGATCGACTGTAAGGGCATTTACTGGATATATCACCTTTCAGAGAAAGGATGGATCCAGAGGCTACCTGGCCCGTTACAGACTCTGTCTACCGAAATAATATTGTAATCACTGCAATAGATCCCGATGATTGATTCGCTCCGATACCATGTATAAATTTGCTGAATAATGAAGATTTATCCACCGAGATTATCCTGATCACATACTAATTCAAATTCATATGCAACACATAATCTCTTCTACAATCAATCATCAATTTGCGGAAATAGAAACAGTCGCATGCGCACATAAACACAATATGTAATGGGGAAAGCTTATAGCTGAAAAACCCTCAGCTATTTTGTATATTATATGGAGAGAACATGTAACAGTACATAGCACAATACTCCTCACAAGTAATCAGTATTATCTCATAAAGTTACACACAACCTAGCTTGGTTTTGAACAAGTCACAGGTTCAAAACTCATCCACTAATTGCCTGCCTCTATTGCGCAATCAAGGCTGGTCTAATGAGAGATCCAAGGTTCGAATCTCCTTGGCTTGACAGCACAATCCTCATGGGAAATTTCCTCCAAGTGTGGTGCAAATCTCATGCACAACTAATGTCACAAATGATAGCTATCTCAACCCTTTCATCTACCTCTTTCACTGGTCTCCACTGAACTGTCCATGCACTGTAGTGAACTGATGTGTTCTTGAGTTGAATAATGAGTTAATAATTAGTGAATTAAATAATACTTAATTCACTCCACTCATTACTAGTTGATTAGCTAGTTAAACTAATCACAACTAGTTCAACTAAGTTAAACCGAACACAACTCCACCAACTGTCCCATCAACTCCACCAAAATTCTGCCACTGAAGTCCTAACTGAAGTCAACCATGCATGAGCTCACCAAACCCCTAGGAATAGCGTAATTCCTCTGTCAGATGCATGAGCCACTTCTGTAGCTCGAACTGAAGTGATCCAAGAGAGTAAACTGAAGTTTAGAGTCCAAATATTATTAAGGGTAAATAATATTTGACTTTTCTATTTTTAGGATAGGCAGTCTAAAAATAGACTTCGACCTAAATGTCTAAAAATAAAGATCCATCTATTTTTACCAACATTACCAATACTCCAAGAATAGCATACTGCAACTCCCAGACCATGCTCCATATGTCTAAAAATACACATAGTCTAAAAATAGACTTTGCGCCAAAAATAGCCTGCGGGCCCACTTAGTGAAGGCGACTTCATTTCACTAAGCTCCATCATCTTGTTGCATTTTCAAAAGTGACCATTTTGGAGAGAGCCCTCTCCGACTTGATAGGGCTAGCTATCAAGTCAAAATCTTGGTTTGTGGTTACCTCTATTGGGATTCCTTCCTCAGCCTTGGGAATTTGGTGGGGTGATAACATACTAGCGCCATTGCCAGGGAAAAAAAAGACAAACTTTTCCCTGGGTGTACAACAAAGATCAGATCTGATTGTTTATGGTGAACAACGATCAGGCACAAGAAGGCTATGCATCATTCACCTGGCGGCTCCAGTGTCGAAAAATCCCAAGATTCAAAATTCTCATGGTGACTCCACTCTTCAAGAACTGATAGCCTGAAGAAATTTTTGGTGACTCACTGTTGTCAAAATAGATTTGATTGCTCGAAGGTATGCTCCTATGAATAGAGCTCATATTCCTGGTTTTCCGAACCTCATTCCTCGTATATATTGGAAATCAGGACTGCCAAAGTTTAAGGGTCAAGACGGTGAAGATGCTAGTTTACATTTGGTCAAATTTAATTTGCATATTCATAGACTAAAGATTGAGTTTCCTGAAGATTGTTTGATGAAGATGTTTATGGCTACTTTGGAGGAAAAAGTGAGATCATGGTACGAGGATCTACCATCTGCTAGTTTATACTCTCTAAAGGACTTTCATTCAGTTTTCTTTCAAAATTATTAAAGCTCTAATTCTTCCATGTCAATGATTGATAGTTGTTTTGAGATCTCTGATAATTTCATTGAGTTTCTTGAAAATTTGTATGGGAATGAAGAGTGTCTAGATGATGAGCTCATAGAATCCCTTAATAATTTTTCCTCCCAACAAGAAATAGCAGTTTCCTCCTTGGATGAAGAGATCCTTGAGCCTTTGCATGATAACCCTTTTCATCACCAACAAGAATCAGTAGCTCCCTCCTTAGAAGAGACAGATTGGGACCAAGAAAGAGAAGTACCAATTTCCGATCCTAAAAATGAAAATCACCAAATCAATGTAAATTTCTTTAAAACTCATTTTTCTCCTTTATCTAAAGATGAGATAGATCTGCTCCTGAACAGTCATATTAAAACCCAAGTGAATGTAGATTTTCAACTCTTACAATGTTCACATATTCAAGAATGTGTGATTGAAGCATATTTCATTATTGAAAATGAAATTCTGGGTTTGAATGATGATAGTCATGAGACTGATGAAGGCATACCGGAAGTTTTTGTGAGTAAATTGATTTGTGATGATGATTTCCTGCAAGGAGATCAACTAGTAGATACTGTTTCCTTTCATGAAGATGATAGGGTTGTCATGTTTGTTATTCTTGAAGAATGTTTCTTATTTAAGGATGACTTAGAATATGAATTTGAGGAGTATGAGCCTAAGAGAGACAATATGCTAGAGAAAGAATCAAACTTTCTCATGCTTCAGGAATTTGTAGCCAACACTCAGATAGCAGAAAATCATACTTCCCTATGCTCTCCTATGGATCAACAACCAAGTGTTCTTTCAAATTAGAATGAAGAGTGTGCTTGTGTTTTTGCTAAGTCTCAAGACAAGGTAACATTTCATATTTTTGAAGATCCTTTTACTGATTTTCTACAGTTAGCAAGGAAGATGAATTTTCTTGTTTTCATGGACCAGAAGCACATGTTTAGTAGACACTTGGAGTGGCATAGTTTTTGTTTCTTCTTCCTGCTCGAGGAAAATGAGAGCAAAATTTTAGTAAGTAGCCATCTGCTAGATTGGTTACACTGGAAGGATCACTTCACATGATTGTACATATGTCTTCAGTAGACAGGGGGTTGTCATCGGGATTTGAAGCCCTCAAGTGTCGGTGATTTACTTTCATCAATGATTTTAGTAAGTTATTTATTTGAGTTAGTTTCATTCATTTTGTGTCATTGAGTTGTCAAATAGCCAGTCCTGAATTGCAGTTTAAGTATTTTTGACCATATTTGGCCCAATGGAAGAAAGCACTGATCTGCTCAACTTAGATACCTGTGGTTCTTGACACCTCTGTCAGAGATGCCATCCCCAATAAGGCCAATTTTAGTGTCATAATATGCATTCTTCCATCAATGATCAATATCATTCCTTCATTTTTCATTTTAGGTGTCTCATTTTGAAATTTTTATATCATTCCATTAGATCATGCTAAAAATTGTTTCACTGATGGTAGCCTTCCTCAATAAAACTTAACTCTCCCTCAGAAGATCACATTTGCCGACTCACCTTCATGTATTCTTGAGCATAATAACACCTATGAAAATATCATTTCACCATGTCTCGTCTTAGTTAAAGTCAACCATGGAAGTCAGGTTATTCAAAGTCTCATTAGGTCATTAGGGTTTTTCCTTTCATTGTCCAAAAATGCACCATTTCATTTGCATAATGTCAAAAAATTATGAGAGTGATCCCAATAATGTCTCTTTACCATGTAAATATGACCTCCAAGATGGTTTCCAAATTTTTTATTTGATTTCAAGTGTGAGTTTCATTCCAAGATGTAATTTTTATTTATTCATGTAATTTTATGTCAATTCAAATGTAATAAGAATTTAGTATCCCAAAGGATGCCAACTAATATTTCCACATTACAACACATAAAATGTCAAAATGAAAGATTTTTTAGTTCATCAATTGATCAAATGTCAAAGGGAGTTGTCTTTTCCCAAAGCTGCCCAAGTCATCATTGTTCACAAGCACTAAACCCTAATTTCCTCTCCCACTGAGCTAGGGTTTTCCACGGAAACACAAAATTTGAGTAGAGGAGCCATAAGGTAGGTCATATCATAAGTATTAGGTCATTTCATCTCATAAACATCATGTCTCCATCATTTTTTGAGAAGTCATTCCAAGAGTCAAGTCATTTTCCACTCATAGGGTTGGTTTTTCTTCAAACTATGTTTCTGAACAAAAAAAAAGATGAATTTGACAAATGTGAGAGAGGTTTTTGTCCATAATATGCCAAGTAAGAAAAAAACCCTTCATTTTTTATACAGGTTTCATGGGTTTAGAGAAATGTCAAAAATATAGGTGCCACAGGAGAGTTGCTGCACTTCTGGAGCGACCTTGGGAAAATCATGTTTTCTCATATCTGGAGTGTTCAAATAAATTTCTTGATGAGTTAAATAATAACTAGACAGAGATATATTTCCAATGAACTATCATGAGCTCAATTTAGAGTTGAGGAAGGCCTCCAAAAGTTGCTTGCAACATCACTCTGCATTTCTGCACCCTCATTCAACACTTTTTGACCAGTTTTGGGAGAATTAAGTTTTGGAAAGGAAAATCAACTCCCATAAGAAAAAAAAAGGTATATTTGGAACTTAGACAAAATAATATTTAAAATGAGCTATCATGAGCTCAATTTGGAATTTAGCAAGGCCTCCAAAAGTTTCCTGCAATACACTCTACATTTTTTCACCTTGGTCGCTGTTCGTTCACTAGTCTTGGGAGAAGTGGTTTTTGATAGGGAAAATGAGCAAAATGAGCATCATTTTGAAAAATGGAGGTAGTTTTGTAAAATAGACTCAAATATATTTCCAATGAGCTATCATGGAGCTGATTTGGACACTGGGAAGGAACTCAAAAACAACCTTGAACAGAGGTCATTTTGTCTGCCTGGACACTGCACGTTTGACAAGCAAATTGTGTTTTTTACAGTCTTTAGAAATTTTTTGAGTTTCACTCTAGTTTGAATTTTTACCTTGGGAAATGTGAAATTACTGATGTAAATGGTCATAATGAATGTAAATATCATGTTTTTACTTCTACCTATGATAGATACATTAGGTAAGTCAATCAGTTGAAGTGTAATGAATCAATTCATTAGAGATAGGAATGAGCCAATTTCCTCATCCTATACTCTAGCTATCGGTTCAATTTTTTGTGTAATATCTCCCTCACCTCATGGATTTGACTGCTATGGATGAGTGGAGGTGGTTTTTAGGTCTATTTAGCTAAGGTCTTAAAGGGGGGGTTGGAGGTTGGCATCAGTTTGAAAGTTAGTGTATTGATCAAGAACTAGTTTGGCCTGGATATTAATGAAAAATTGCATCTATTTATTTGGGATTCATGTGGTATGAATATTTGACATATTTTTTTCTCTGTGATTTACCAAAGTCTGATTTACCAAGGCTAGTCCCAAGGCAGTAAGTATGAGGTTGCATGGGATTCCAAAGGCTAGTCCCACCAAAGTATGTATGGATATAATCTATCCATTTTCTTCATTTTAGGAAGAAATCATCCCCTATTCTCTTCCTAGCTCCTCGTCTCTCTTATTCCATCTCACCAAATCACCTCTAAGTGTTGAGCCTTCTACCTACCTTTCCCCATCGAATGGACTACAATTCCATCTCATTGGCCCTAGTATAGTCCCCTTGACCTAATCCTCATTCAGTGAGCCCAACCCCAATCAAAACAAAACAAACCCCTACATTTCATACCTAGCCTAAAACCCTAATTACTCCACCCCTCCTAGATGTGACCATTTTGGAGAGAACCCTATCTGACTTGATAGGGCTAGCTATCAAGTCAAAAGCTTGGTTTTTGGTTACCTCTGTTGGGATTCCTTCCTCAGCCTTGGTAATATGGCGGAGTGATAACACTTGGTGTGGGTCTTATTTTGCATGTGGAAAATGAGAATTAACGCATCATCAAAGACAATGAGATGGTAAGGATGAAAAGAGAGAGAAATGAAAACACCTCAATATATAATATAGGCTTCAATAATATTGTTGGTCGTAACCCCTAATTAACACAAGAAATTTCCTTCTATATTTTCTCCTAGGTGAAAGACTCCCCACTCCCCCCCTCCAATAATTGGGCCATGATGTTTCCAATATGAATTTTTGAGATTTATGAGTTTGCTTCATGGATTTTGTGTGTGTGTGTGTGTGTTTGGACATTGAGTATTGACTTCAAATTCCAATTTAGAAAGGGAAACAAATGCACTAAGTGTTAAGTGCTATATAAGCCCCATGTTAACCCTAAAACCCATTATTAATCCCTACATATTGAGTGATTACATTTCTATTGTTATATTTTTATGTAGGCTAGAACCTTTCATGGTCCCATTTTATTATAATTGTACCCTTTGTGTCCTATACACATACTAAGGAGACCTCTTATTAGGATTATAAAACCTTATCTTGTACATTGTATTCATTGTAAAAGGAGGTTCCCCCCTCGAAGAGGATTGAAATTATTGGTTTCTTATCATTTTTAAGGCACAAGGTTCATAACATTTGGTATAAAAGGATACAAACCTAGGGTTTTGCTGCTTCAAACAAGTCATATTGGAATTTTTGTTGTAACCTTTTTTCTAGGAGGTTTCAGATTGTGAAAATTGGAACATATTGAGAGAAGTCTTCGGGATAACATAGTTTTACTTTCAAATATTAGTTTTCTATACTTCCTGAGATATGATATAAGGAACTTAGGGTTCTTGATTTCTCCTAAAATCAAGTTTAAACATGTTAGTTTAACATTTTCACTATAATTTTTTATTTTATTTTTATTTTTCTGGGTCATTTTAGATGGTGAAACTTGGACCATATTGAGGCAAGATATTGGGGAACATTTGGTTAAAATTTCAGATTTTGGTTTACCATTATTTCAAATATATACTTTGTGGAATCTAAGGTTTGTGAAGAATCCTAAAATCATTTTTAACAAGTCAGCTTGGTATTTTTTATAAATTCTTTTTTGAGACTTTTCAGAATGTGAAATATTCCAAGATTTTAGGAGACACATAGAAGTAACTCAAGTGATATTTTTTGAATTATATTTGAAGAATTGGACACATGAAACCCTATACATTTTTTCTTGTGGGAAGAGGCCAAAAATCAACAAGTTTTGGAAAAATTACAAGAACTTTCACCCGTGACATCAAATTTTGGGAAAAATTGTGGAATTGTAGAGAAGACATGATATAGAGTATTAGAGACCAAAATTTTAGATTCAGAAGGGATCATGTTTCATAGATATATATAAAAAATTTCATCCCTTCGTATATTCTACAAATTAAGGTTTTAAAGATATGTTCTTTACAAGTGACATAAATTTTGATTAGAATATCCCTTTATTTTTTGGTGATTGAAAGTTGTGACAAAGAGAAGTAACATTATTATTTTCCATCATGACTAAAAATAAATCTACTACATCTTAAACCTCCTGAAGGAACAACTTGGAATCATGAAGAAAGTGAATATTTAGAATTTATATCCTTCCAATTAGAGTGGAAAGTTAATCAAATTGATGATAGTATATTAAAAAGGGTGGATTTATCAGGTTGTCAAGAAAACCTTAAAAGATAAATTATGGAAAAAATGGAAAAGAAGAAGAATGGAAATAAGGATGACATAAAAAATTTCAAGGAAGAAATAAAAAAAAATCCATGAATACCATGGAAAAGATTCTCTTGGAGAGGCTTCCTAAAAGGGATATTGAGATCTAAGAAAATCATGAAAATAAGGAAAAAAAATTGTGTTTGAACTCTATCACTTATGGGGATTATTTTATCACAATAAAAGAGCACAAATATTGAAACAAAAAAACACAATGATGAATTTTCAATCCAATATCCATTTCATCAGTTCTTCAAGTGAGCACCAAATAGTTATAACATTTTGAAGATCGATATGAGGAATTTTGATGGTAATTATCTTATAACATGGATATTCAAAATGGGGCAATACTTTGATCTGGACCAAGTGGAAGCCTTACAAAAGGTAATTGTTGCATGTGTGTTTTTAGAGCAAGAAAAAAATGTATGGTATGAATGTCTTTGTGAAAGGATAATTGATCATGTCATATCCTGGTCTATTTTTAAAGAGGAATTGACAGCACATTATGGGGAAAGAGCAATACATTCTTTATTCAATTAATAAATCTTTGACAAAAATTTATAATTACAAAGAATATTCAACAATTCCAAACGTCGAGTATCAAGGTAAAGACTATTTCAAAGGATGATTTGTTAGACCTAAACTTTAAATAAAAGCACCTATTTGGACCCAAGTCTCTATAGCATTATTTCAGTGTGTCAAGGAAAGTTTAAGCTAAAATTATGGCCATCAGAAAAATGGTCACTAATAACTATAGATAAAATCATGCTCCCTCTCATATATCGAAAAGGTTGACTCATAAAATGGATGAAAGAAGAGAAAAGGGACTATGTTTCAATTGTGACAACAGTTATAGTAAGGGGCATAAAAGAATTGAGAATAAATTATTCCACATAGATCGTGAAGATGAAGAAAATAAATAAGTGGAACCATCACAATGTAGGTTTTAACCCTGCAAAGATAATTCCTACAAAAATATTCTCAATATAAAACAAAAAATATTCAATAACACACACACACACACACACACACTTTGCATAGAGATTTTATCCTGGAAACCCAAAATTGAGCAAATTAAACTACTTTTTATATATCTATCAATGATTAAATAGTCATTATACAATTCCTTCTTAAAAGCGGGTTGCCTTCTAGGGAAAAAAACCCTAACATAACTTCTACCATTAGATTTGCGACCTAACAATGAATGGTCCACATTGAATATGAAACTACAATATTTTACAAGTAAAAAATTTTAAAATTTTTGCTTCAGGGGTGTTGTCCCCGAAAGGCCCCAGTAGGGGGCGGGGACGAGGGGCTCCATAAAAAGTTGTTGCCTCCATCCCCCACAACGATATTCATACAAAGGGGAAAAACACCCCATTAGGAAATGGGGTCCAAACATGGCTAATCATGCAAAGAATATAACACATACCCAACATAATATCTAGAGCTAGAATAGACTACTCCTACAATATCTTATCATGAATTGGTCGACATAAATACTCTAAAAAATCTCAAGATAAAAGGATACACTAGAAAGAAAAAGGTAACAATGTTGATTGATTAAGGTAGTACCCATAACTTCATCAATTACAAATTGCTAAGACTTTTTAATTGTTCTGTATATCTAATGCCATAATTTCAAGTAATGATTGTAGATGGAGGTACCGTGAATTGTTCAAGGAATTTCCATAATATTAAGCTAAATATCGGGGATTAATATTGGATAGTACCATGATTTCAATCCAAATGGGTGTTTTTGATGTTGCATTAAGGCTCCAATGGTTACAATCATTGGGAACAATATCCCTTAATTTTCAAGATTTCTTCATGATATTTTCCTCAGAAGGAAAGGAAATTGAGCTTAAAGGTATCCAAGGGAAACACAATAAAGTCATAAGATTTAATAACATGACAAAATTACTAAAAATGGGACACCAAAGTGTAATTGTACAATTGTGTCAATTAGATGTTCAAAAGCCTATATCCTCTACTATAGTGGATCTCCAAAAAGTTATCAACAATCATTCCAAGGTATTTGGAGAGATTCCTAAGGGTCTTCCACCTGCTCGAGATCATGACTATGCTATTCATTTTCAACTTCAAATATGCCCATTAGGCTTACATGTATCAATATGCATAGAAGAGTGAGATTGAGTGCATGGTTCAAAAAATGTTACGAGATAACATCATTCAACCTAGCCAAATGCTTTCTCTTCATCAATGTTGATAAATACAAAAAAGGATGGTTCATGGCATATGTGTCCAAATTACAAACAACTCAAAAAAATGTCAATCAAAGAAAAGTTTCATATTATTGTCATTGATGAATTTTTTAGATGAATTTCATGGATCAATTTTCTTTACTAAATTGGATCTCCATTTTGGAGATCATAAAATTAGAATGAGGCAAGACATTCCTAAAATAGCCTCTAGAACAAATGAAGATCATTATGACTTTTTGGTCATGCCATTTGGAATTACAAATGCACCTTAAACATTTCAAAGCTTGAAGAATTCTATTTTCAAACCACCGTTAGAAAATTTGTGTTAGTATTTTTTGATGACATATTAATCTACAAAAAATATTGGGAATAACGTGTACACCATGTTGACATAGTCTTAACACTATTGGAAGAGCAACAACTATATGAAAAATCCTTTCAAGTGTGTCTTTGTTGTTTAAGGAATAGAATATTTGGGTTATATTGTATCACATGAGGGTGTCAAAGTGGATCCTAACAAGATCAAAACTATCAAGAATTGTCCAATCTCAAATAAATTGAAAAAACTAGGAGGATTCTTAGGATTGACATGATATTACCACATTTTTTTCAAGAATTATGGTCTAATAGCAGTACCTATAACAAATTATTGAAGAAGGAAACATTTTCTTTGAATAAATAAGCTACCAAAGCTTTTAAAAACTTAAAGAGGTTATTTGTACAGCTCCCATCCTTGTGACTCCTTACTTCACAAAACCTTCATGGTGGGGTGTGAAGCCTTAGGCCATGACATTGATGTAATTTGATGCAAGAAGGAAGTGCCCTTGCCTTTGAAAGAAAAAAACATAAAGTAAGTAAATTTCTCAAAACCATCTATGAAAAAAAAAATGTTACATTTCAAAGTAGAAGTAGGTTATGATAGTTTGAAGTACTTCTTGGAACAAAGGCTGTATTTATAGAAGCAACGAAAATGGGTTACAAAGATATTGGGTTATGACTTTGAAATTATCTACAAAAGGGAAAAATAAAATATTGTGGTAGATGCACTCTCAAGGAAAGAGGAAGACACAAAGGGTTTACGACGCATTATTTCCATTCCACAATTAGACTACGTGGAAGAAGAAAAGATAAAATGGAATAAATATGATAAGTTATGCAAGATCATTCAACAATTACACGAGGACTCCAATGCAGTAGTAAAGTTTATGTTGAAAAATGATTTTTTGGGGGTATAAAGATTGGTTACACTTATAAGAATTCTCACCTCAAATAGAAGGTCCTTTTGGAATTACACACTTCTCTTGTAGGAGGACATCTAGGTTTTTGAATACATAGTATAGGATCAAGAAATATTATTTTTGGAAGGTCTTAAAGTAGATGTGAAAAATTTTCAATTGAATGGGTGGTATGCCAACAAAATAAGGGAGAAATAACCAAGACTCCAGGGCTCATTTATCCATTAGCCATACCAAGCTAGCATTTGGAAGAAGTTTCAATGGATTTTATTACAGGTTTACCTAAATTTGAAGGAAAGAGTGCCATTATGGTAGTGGTCGATTGAATGAAAAGTATGCTAATTTTTTCTCATTTTCTCATCCTTTTAAATCAAGTACACTGGTAGAATAATTCATTGAAAAAATACAAAATATACATGGAATACCAAATATTATTGTGTGACAAATATCACATTTTCACTGGAAATTTTTGAAATGGATTATTTTCTTTTTTTGGTACACAGTTAGCTCATATCTCATCGTATCATCCTCAATATGATGAGAAATTGAAATTGTGTATAAATATTTAGAATAATATCTACATTGATTTTCATATGATAAATATACACAATGGGTAAATGGTTTTGCTTGGCAAGATGGTGGTACATCACATCCTTCCATACTTCATAAAAAAAATCCACCATTTATGGCACTTTATGGATATCATCCTTGATCCATCACATTACTCTTGAAAGGGGACTATAAAGGCTTAGGCAATAGAAAACCACATACAACACCAAAAATAGGTTCTCAAACTATTGAAAGACAAATTGGGTTATAATATAAAATATGATGAAACAAGAAGTAGGCCAACATTGTAGTGAAAGGGAATTTGAGGTGGGGGATTGGATATTTGTGAGACTAAAACCATAGAAATAAAAGTCCCTTAAGCAACAAAAGAAGGAAAAAAAAATATCACCAAGGTATTATGACTCCTATAAGGTGTTTTAGAGGATTGGAAGTATGAGTTACAATTGGAGTTGCCTCCATTTTTATGTCTACATCTAGTCTTCCATGTTTATTGCTTAAAGAAGGTAACCATTGGAAAGATCACAGTACAAACTATTTTACCATATGCTAATGAAGAAGGGAAAATCATAATAGAACAAAAAAAAAATCCCGAAAACAAGGACTAAGCAACTGAGAAATTGAGCTATTGTTAAGTACCTCATCAAATAGAAGAACCTACAAGGGGATGAAGCGATATGGGAAGACGAGTTGTTCATGCAGAACCACCCACATATAATCAAGTGTTAAGGAAAACACATGTTTGGGGGAAGGGGCATGTTAAGCCCTATATAAGCCCCATGTTAACCCTAAAACTCCTTATTATTCACTAGATAGAGTGATTACATTTCTATTGTTATATTATTATGTAGGTTAGAAAAAAATTACCAACACATTCAAAACTTGACTGAGTTCTCTTTTTCTTGGAGGTCGCATCAAATCATGATTTTCATGATGTTTTTCAAGAGTGGTGATGCAACATCACCCTTTTTCGTTTCATAGTTAAATTTCCAACATTTTTTAACCATGTCATTAAAAACCAAATATCATGATTACGAAAGACATGGAAAACCGTGTCGAAATGCAAAAGTGGTGATCTAGTATCACTTCTTTTATTTTTTTTATTTTTATTTTTGTTAAGGGCTAAAATATATTATTATTAGTAATGCCATGAAAGACAAAATACCTGACTACAAAAAGCATGAAAAAACACAATGAAATGCAAAAATAGTGATGCAACATCACCCACTTTTTTAGGGCTAAATTCAAATAGTTTTCAACCATGGCATTAAAAATCAAATATTACGACTACGAAAAACAATGAATGTCAACACCTAAAGTTTGTCTACTTTTTTTTAAATACTTGCTTTCTAGTTGTTTTTCAAATTTGTTTGACCTTTATTTTATTTTATTTTATTTTAATGGTTAAAATTACTAATCAATTATTTTTATTTCACATCACAAATGATCAGTGAATGTTGAAGTGTGATTCGGAGTTGAGAGCGAAGAGGCGAATGACGACTAGGGTTTCATCTTTCACCTCATAGACGGCCGCACTCACCTTTGGTGTCCGCGCCGACTAAGCTTGGGGTTCAGACTCCTTTCCCCCCTGCGGAGGCCGATCCCGCCCTAACTCTTCACGCTCTGCAATGCCCCCACCCTGCAGTGTTGACGCTTACGCTTCCGATCGAAGCCCTGCAACATCTTCGGCATGTTGGTGGCCCCTGTCAATCTTTTGAAGCCCTGCATGATAGAAGCATAGACATTTCTCACGCGCCAGAGTCTCTGGACACGCTTGAAGCGACGACCCCTCTCCAATCACAGCATAAAGACAACGGGGCAGGGGTTTGTCTGCAGCAAAAGAACTTTCGGCCCTTCTACAGCTATGCATCCTTGTCCTTTGCCGCGGATCTGTGCTGGAGCGACAGTCTCCATTCACAGGAGAAATTTCCTCCCCAACCGCTCCCAGGTGGTTAGGTACTCGGAGATATAAAATAATCTGGCACTGTGTCGGTCCAAAAGGCACTCAAAAATATCTCTGCCTCATTTCATATTCAAATCTCACAACTTTCAGGCAAAACCATTCTGCAATGGGTCTGCTCTTCAGATCTGGTACAGAACCTCAAGGTAAATCTGGAAAGCTGGATCGAGATACTCTCAGCCCTACAAAGACTTCTATTTCAAGGTAAACAACTCAAATACCTTCTTCCCCTCTCTGCTTACAGCATTAAAAGAAATGACTCTTTAGTATTTTCCCTTCGTTTAAGAGGACGCACTGTAGGACAATCATATTATGCTCCTCCCTTCTCCTACAAAGATGCAGTACACTCTGAGAATCCCAAAACCCCTGAGGCCCCCAAACCCAAGCCTTTCTTGGTTGACAAGCTAGAGGAGGTTCCCTATGTTGAGATCTCCCATCCTGGCCTCGCAAATGATCCTCAAAAATTTGCAGAAAAGGCCATCATATGCAGATTCAATGGGCTCTGGCCGCGCTCTAAGGAACTCTATGACTGGATCCATGCTAACCGGACTCACCATTGCAAGGTCAGCTTATGCTCAAAAGGATATTTCATAGTTATGTTCGACAATACTAAGCATTATAATCAGGCCTTAGAAGAAGTTCCTTGGTTTATGGGAACTGCTGGGCTTTTCTTAACTCCATGGTTCCCAGATTTTGACCCAGCAACTACAGTTATCACCAGGACACCTGTTTGGATCAGACTCCCAAACTTACCAGCTTATCTATGGCATATTGCAGTCTATAAGGGCATAGGAAACACCTTGGGCCGATTTTTAATAGGAGATTACTGGCAGGAAAATCAAGGTCTTTACAAATATGCCAGAATATGTGTGGAACTAGATCTGAGCAAGGGACTTCCAGACCAAATTAATCTCAATATCAACGACTTTGTTTGGACTTAGAACTTGGATTACGAGAATACTGCCTTCTGTTGCTGCTATTGTCACCAAACAGGGCATCTGCAGAATTCATGCCCATCTCTCCCTGCAAAAACGAAAAAGGATAACATCTCAAAGACCAAACCCAAGCGATGGACTCCTTGCTCTCTGCTGCCAGCCATGAGCGTTGAATCCTCAAGCTCGGAAGATGAAGAAAGCGATGTAGAACTATATCATGCAACTCAGATGATGGACCTATCCACTGCTGCTCCTGCGCATCCCCTTGTCACAATTATCACCCAGAAATGCGTCCATGAGACTTCCTCCTCTGAATCAGATAAGGAGACCCCCCAGTTGGAGAACTCCAGTCTTCAAGTTGTTTTAGCTCATACACCCCAGGATGGCTGGGTCAAAGTCAATAAAAAGAAAGGGAAAAAACTTCGTGTGGAGACTTCAGCCCATGTTGGGTAGAAGTAGGTATTTTTCGCCTTCCAGTCATTTCTTGTAGCTCCTTGCTTGGTTCATTCCATCTCCAAGACCGAGGTTGATAGTTTTATCATTTCCAATCGGCCAGTGTTTTGTCTCTCTTGATTGTACTATATTTTGCTTAATAGAAATAGTTCAATTCAAAAAAAAAAAAAAATACTAATCAATTGATATTATGTCCTTGACCATTGTTACCATAAAAAAAAACCATAAAGTCAAATATAAATAAAAAAGTAA
Organism: Pinus albicaulis; assembly: GCA_034641835.2. NCBI lineage: Eukaryota > Viridiplantae > Streptophyta > Pinopsida > Pinales > Pinaceae > Pinus > Pinus albicaulis. The sequence goes on along the minus strand of CM076572.1, from coordinate 96,320,504 downwards.
CATTACATCATTTTTGTTTAATTTTTAATCAAAATTTTTCAAAAGTTTACATTTAAAAAATTTGAAAACCAAATTTTGTGTGTGTGTGTGTATGGATTTTTTTATTTTTTTTGGAAAGCACAAAAAATACAAAATTAAAAAGAAATACCTTTAAAAAACTAAAAAATACCAAAAAATAACCTTTAAAATTAAAATTAAAAAAAAAACCATTAAAAAATCAATAAAACCTTAAAAAAAAATACATTATTGAAAAAGAATTTTATTTTTATTTTATTTAATATATTTTTAAAAGTCAAAGGGAAATAGCTTGAGTGGTAGCTAGTGAGTTGAATCCCTTCTCCACCTAGGTTTTTTTCTCTAGAGACATGTTAGCCTTTTTGGCAAACAAATTGAACATGTTGAAATCTTGATGAGTAATTCCTATAAGCTCGACCGAGTAGGAAAAAATTGAATATATTGATATTGAGGTGAATAGAAAAATATACCAAGGGTTGAGATATACATCACAGGGATGAGCCATAATACCAAGGGTTGAGATGCCTCCTCCCTTTGACTTTTTGGAGGAAAGGCTTCAACAGATTTCATCAGTCCTAGACCAGCTTGTTCAAACTCAACATGAAGATAGAAATAAGGTGACCAACTTTTTAAATGATCTCTATAAAAACCAATGGATAATTCTAGTTTGGATGGCTTCCCTTCACCGTGAGAAAATAAGGATAAATGATAGGACAATGAGCTTGAAAGGTAGGCTTGAGCATATGGAAGCCCATGTCCACGATGCTTTTTGGCCTCTGCCTCCAAGCAATGTGTAGGTTGTTGTCATTCCTAGAGACAGCCTTGAGTTGTGAAAGACCAGTGCCTAGGACATCTTATGCAATAAGGAGCATAAAATATATTTCACGACTATAATCGGCATGAGGCTCTTTACTACTTCAACCTTTACAAGGAGTTACAATATAAATGGAACCAGACTACTCATAGATTCAGCATAATGAAAAGACACTGCAAAGGCAAGGAGTGAATCCTCAATATAGATGCTTCAGACAACTCAAAGACAACTTTCTGTAGGGAGGGTTGGGTTCTAAAATGCTTTACAGATATTTAAAAATCAACGATGTTCGCTGCGTAGAAAGTAAAGGAGGAATACTAACTACTAATGAAATGGAATTCCATAAACATATATAAACATGAGATGGGCTTAAGAAGATAAGAATCCATACATGTCAACAGTTTTGAAAGAATAGCATCCCACAATATTTAATATAGAGGAAAGATGAGTGAAGTGGAAAGTGAAACAACATACCATGCCTGAGCCATATTTAAAGTGCCTAGACTAGTTAAGTATAAGTATCAATAGCGATAAATTTATACCAGAACTAGTGAACCATTCGCATTCCATAACATGATGTAAGAAAAGTGGAGACAGTGAAATAGACAATGAAACAATATCACACAAGACAGAGTCACAAACTATAAAACATTAAAACCAGAATCCTCACGTAAAGTAAAACTTCTCCTCGCTGAGACCCAACGGGCTCTTCGCATTTCTATTGATATTTCCACAACGAGCATACAAAAATTCTTACACAGCAAAATTTTTCCGAAAATCTGGAACCTATTTTTCTCTTCAGATCTTGCTTATATAGAGGCCTCAGTACATGAGCGGGAAGATACTTTTGGGAAAAATATCTTCCTCGCATGCAAGAAATTAGTTAGAGGTCTTTATCAAAATAACCAAAATTTTATGATGAGGAATAGAGGCATCTCATCATTTGCAGTTAGGCACTCGACCATTTTGAAGCAAAATATTAAACAACAGTGCTGGTAGAAAAGTAAAATGCTGGAGTGGAACATAAATTCCACTTGAAACTTAAAAGTAATTAACTAAGGTAAAAAATAAAAAGGACACCAGGGCCGGATCATGAATTGACAGTATTTCACTGATGAGAAGGGGTTGAGGTAGTCGCTGACACTGGTGGTGGAACATTTGTTGACGAGCTAGCGATCTGGCTGGCCAACTGAGTGCATCTTTGTTCGCTGTCCACTGAAGGTTCAGGCATCGCTGCGAATCCTTCCACCTTGATATAGGCTTTGGTGAGGGCGTTGAAACCTGCCTCGGTGGGGATCTTGTGTTTTATTAGATGAAGGAGAACAAATTCTTGGCGGAGCAATGAAACAATTGTCTCAGCTTTTAACCGAGCGGTTTTATCTGACAAGATGTCCGTCCGGTCTCTTTCTTCCTGGAGACATGTTTTATATGTTGTTAACAGCCGTAGCATGGAAGGAGTGGTTGGGTCCCAGCAAAATGGAAGTCCAGCTATTGTGATCTTGGCCCAAACCGTATCAAACCGATCCACGTTTGCTGGCACCTGTTGTAGGGCTCTCGAAGCTATAACGCGGGCTGCCTCCTTGTCGATGATTTTCTGGCATTCAAAGGTCTCCCTGAACCGACTTGGTATGCCATGCTTCTCCACCTCATCAGATTCCAACTCTTTCAAGAAAGAAATATAAGCTCTGGCGTGCTGGGCTCTGCTGGACAAGTTAAGATCTGCCTCCTGAAATTTCCTGTTGAGATAGAGTACAAAATATTTGGTTTCCCCAATAATTTTCAGGAAACCCCACTGCTCTGTCAGCACCAAGATGATCTCTGACCAAATTATCCTTCTCGCATCCCTGAGGGTGATATTACCCTTCAGGCGGCTATTGAGGTCAGTGATGGTCTTCTGCTGGTCAGCTTTTTCCTTCCTTTCTTATTCAATTTCCTTCTGCAATGTCTCTATCTTTCTAGTATTCTCAGCCAAGGAGGTTTCCAACTTGGTGATTCTCAGCCTCGCAGTGGCAGCTTGATTTTCTAGTACAACATTCGCGACCTTTCCTGTAGTTAGCTGCTCAAACAACGAACTAGTCTCCGGTGGAGTGGTAGTTGGCACACAACTGTGCATGTCCTAGGTCGTTTATAACTCCATCAGATTGCCTTGAAGAATAGCTATTTTCTCTACCATTTTTTCTTTTTCCTCTTTCTCCTTCGCTAGTGAGTCAGCCAAGTCTGCTTTTTCCTTCTCCGCCTGTGCCAATTCAGCCGTCTGAACATGGTGGGATGCCGGTATGCTGACCTTGTGTTTCAATGATGGGACCTCCTTCTACAATTGCTCTATCACATAGTGCTGCGGGTTGCAGTCTCTAGTTTCCTTTCCTTTGATCGACTCCAGGAAGCCGCGTATTTGATTCACCTGGGCGCGAGAATTTTCCTATTCATTTTTTAGGGTTGCCCTCACCTTTGCGTGCTTAGTCTCCAGCTTCCTCAGTGTGATGGTGAGCCTCATTACCTCATCCTTCAGCATGTCACCAACCACCTGGAACAGGTTGCATTTATCAAGGGCTAGTGCCTTGGCCATGTCAATTGCATACTCAAGCACCCTGTAACTAGTGGTGCCTGCATTAGGATCCAAGATGGCCTCAGCCATAGACAATACCAGGTGTTCTGTGTCCACATTCATGGAAGTTGAAACCCTGGTGTGATATTTTTCCACGTAACCTTCCAGCTCGGCCTTGTACTTGTCCCTGATCGCTCTGTTTTTCAAACTCCTTTCAATTACAATTGGTGAAGCATTGTCGCCAATATCCTGTGAGACCTCAGAGTAGTCGGAGGATGTGATACTATCTCTCAGCACTTTGAGCCCAAATTTTCTTCTATCCGGTTGGCTGTATGGTACAAATGGCTCAAGCAACTGTTCTTCCCCTATGACCTCTGCCTCGCTTGAGACTGTTTTCTGCTTTTTGCGGATGGGGGAACTTGTTCCTGAGGGTCCCACTTCTTCTTCTTGGCCTCTTTTAGCTTCTCCTTCTTGCCCTGTGGTAGATGAATTTGTCTCCATCTGCGAAATCAAAGGCCAAGTTTCAAGGTTAGCCCTCCACTCTATAAATGGTCTCGACTCATGTGTCGAGAGAAAGAGAAAAAATCTTATTCCCCTGAGAGAGGTTTTGCCTGATGATGTCGAGAGAAAGAGAAAAAATCTTATTCCCCTGAGCCAAGGTAAACGTGCCTCGACGCTCATCGTAGGCATCTCTGAGCCAACAAATAAAATTGACCACCGGGTAGACTGGGGGGGTAATCTGATGATATAAACCTGATACAACCACCCGATATCGATCCCTATTCTCAACATGTCGCCTAAAAAGCTCGGGTTTTATACTACTAATGGGAAAAGGGTATTGGGGATCACAGATTTCAGCTTGCAGGTCAATGAAAGGCTCAAACCCAGGAGGGTTTCTGGTTTCACGGACCTGAGGAGTCTCTGTTTTAGTTTTCTTGGCTGTGCCCCTTCCCATGACTGACATACAAAAATTTTAAAAAACGAAAGGAAAACAGAGGGAATATGAGGGACGGAATACCTGCGCAGTAGGAAATTTGCTTGGGAAAACGACGCGGGGGTACTGACAGTGACCGGGTAGACCTGGCACTAGCTTCCACTTAGTTTATACCGTAGCTGGAAGACCTGTAAATTTTACTGCAGTAAAATACGGGAGGACCGTTATCTAAGACTAAAAGTTCTGAGGTAAAAGGCGGAGAGGTGAAATAAACGGGGTGAGTGTCGTAAGGACACTAACAGTGGAGCACGCGGCGTATAAGGATTGGGTGTCAGCTGGAAGTAGGTGAACACCGTGTTAGCACCTGAATTGGACCCCAGGCTGCAAAAGGCAAGACAGGGTAACAACTAAACCACGCTCAGCCTTGTAGCTAGCCCTACAAGGACAAGAGAGGGCTCTCTCCGTGAAAGAATATTCAAAGGAATACAATAAATGGACTGATATTAGGCTAGATAAAATGATGGGAAAAAGGTTTAATAAAGTGAATGAATGAATTAATGAATTTCATGGATGTGTGGGATATAAAGGGATAGTTGAAACCGAGAATTAAATCAGGACAGAGGGTATTTCATGGGGCAAGATAGGCAGGAAAATTATCAATTAAAATTAAATGAGGATGGAACGGAAAGACTGGTGCAGAGCTGAAAAGGGCACAATAAATGGATCCTTTTCAAACAAAAGAAAAAACACAGAGCATGAATGATTTCCCAAGGCAGAGCATATAAAATGGATTCTACCTTTCTATCTTGAAAGCATTCAAAGGAAATGTTTATGGATGAATGGAACACAACAATTCACATATGAAACAAAGGAGAAAAAAAAATGCTAAATCTCATACCACATGGATCCCACAAATCAGAGCTGCATCTCTTATTAATTCCTGTCAAACTGTACAATGTAGCGCAGAGATGTTCTTCCACACTATTCCCCTACTTTGATTCTTTTCTCACTGCCCACAAATGATTTACAATTACAATAAATAGGCTGAAATGTGGGAACATAGATCCACAGAAAAGGGAGATTTTCTAATAGCTGAAGGACTGAAATACAATCATAGAAAGAAATACAACAATCTGCTCCTGAAAATAAGGGACAACATTGCATTTAACCACTTTGGATATTTGTTGTTTAGGTTGTACGAACGAAAATAGGTAATCCGATGAACAGATTTCCTATTTCTTTGCTGCTGTAGATATCTCCATTTTATTTTAGGCTCTCGACCTTCGACTGTCTCCTTTGCTTTCCATATTATTTTTGAATAAAATTGACTTTTTAATAAACATGCCTTTCGGAATGAAACTTTGGCTTTAGTGAAGGGAAAATAATGAATAGGAAGGAAGGGAGAGGAGGCGGGACCCACATATAAATCGCAATCGGAATCAGGTGGGAGTGGAGAGACATAATTTAGCAAATAATGGTGAAATCGCAATCGGAATCAGAGCGGAGGTGTATGCGACATATAATATATAACGTAATCGCAATCGGGGTCGAGGGTTGGATATATATGAATCAAACCAAAAAATTCCGATGCGATGAAAGGGAGGAGGGCCTTTATATTTATGAACAGGTGGAAGATTTAAGTGGTGGGGCCAACCAATCGAAATCAGAAGTCAGAGGGTGTCGGCTATACAATCACATCGGAGCATAAGGGATTTGTGATGCGATCGGAGGAGGGCTGCGATTTATTGTGGGTCGTCCGATCGGCGGGGGTAATCAACGGTTGGATGGGAATCGAGAGTCGCAATCGGAGGATCGGGGAAGGGACTTGTGATTGATCGCAATCGGAGTTTTGAGCAATTGGGAGATCAGGAGGAGGGATGTGATCGATTGATCGGGAGGAGGGATGCGATCGGGTGATCAGGAAGAGGGATGCGATCAATCGCATCGAAGTTTCGAGCGATTGGAGTAATCGGGGCATGTCATTTAAATGTTTTGATTGGAAAAGGTTTGCGATTGCGATTAGATAAGGGGGTGTGATTGCGATAGGTTATATATAATATATAACTTTACAATAAAGTTTTATTACAATGCATGGTGGGGAAGTGGTTGGGAACGGCGGGACTTATAATAAACTTTGATATTTTTTTATTATAAAGTTTCTACGGGGTATGGTCGGGGAAGTGGTTTATAATTAAATCGCATATTTTATAATGCGATTTTATAATCAAAAAGGGGGTAAAGGGGTTTTATTAAAGAAATATGAAACTTTTAAACATAAAGTTAAAGGGGAACATGGGAAATAGGGGAGGTTTAGGGAATTTTATTTCACTCAAGCATAAAATTCAATCCAGAAGTCAGTTTTGAGAGTTTAGTATACCATTGGAAAGCTCTTTCCGGGCTCTTTTTGATGGATCTGCTTAGAGAATGATTTGGCATTGATCATGCTGTGGAAAACTTCCCTGAAGGTAGGAACATCACTTTGTGGAGATAACAGCTTCTGAATTGTAGCTTATTACATATGATGATATAAAATTACATAATGAATGATAATAAAGGCAAAATATTACGTTTCACCTCAAAACATGGTTTTGAGGTGAAAATTACATCAAGATGAATAAAATGTCTCTCTGATTCTTCCTGGTGTTGTGACTTTGAGCTTATTGGATTCCTCATGACCTTGCTGATATTATTGACATTTGACTCATTAATTTGACCATGGTGAGATCCTAGAAACTAATAAGACCCATCCTATGACCTACTGGTATGATTTTGAGAATGAAAATGAGTAATGAATAAATACCATAGAAAGGAAAATCAGCAAGTACCTCATGAGGGAAAACTGATGAAGAATTACTACCATCAATGAATCCATGACCTAGCAGAATGATGAAATTTATTCGGTATGAGACACCTAATATGCAAATGCAAAAGAGCAGTTTTGATCACTGATGGAAGTATGACTAGACTGACACTAACATTGGCTCCAATGGGGATGGTAGCTCCTTGGAGGTGCCAATAACACCGTAGACCAATTAGCCTTATCCATTGGGCATGGAGTCAAAATGTTGAAAACTGACACAAATGCAAACTGACTCTGACTCTAGACTAAGACTGAAAACTGAAATAAAACCAAACCATACACATATCATCCAAGTTTTATAGCCTTCACCTCGAGCCCCAAACTTGAATGACTGTGCATTTTGAACTTTGATTTCAGAAAAATAAAATGGTATATACATTGATGATGAGATAGATTCTAATCCATGTCTTCAACAATGGTAGTGCTTCAGTAACATACCATTTACTACTCCTCTAGGACAATCCTGGCCATCCATTTCTGAAAGTAAGAAGGCATTCTGACCCCTGTATGCTATAATTTTGTATGGTCCCTTCCAAAGGTTGTCAAATTTACCGTGCTTCCCTTTGTCTTCATTTCTTGCATCCCATTTCTATACTACATCATCCAACTGAAACTTTTCTGCTTTAGTCTTCCTGTCATAGATATTTTTAATCTTGTCCTGCAACTGGCTCGCTTTCTGTGACACTTCTTCTCTTGTTTGTTGAATGTGGATCATCTGGTTGATCCTTCGCTAGTTGTCATCATCTTCACTACCAACTTCTTGTAATAATCTCATAACTGGAATTGTAAGAGAAGTAGGAAAGATAGCATCAGTACCATAAACCAACTCAAAAGGTAACATACCTATTGATTTTTTACTACTGACTCTGTCTGCCCACAGTGCGTTGATAAGCTTCCAATGCCAATTTCTTTTGTTTGCCTCCAACATTTTCTTAATTATATTCATCAATGATTTGTTCGATGATTCTGCCAGGCCGTTTCCTTGTGGATAATACGTTGTTGAATGGCCCAACACGATGTTGTACTTATCATAGAAATCGACCATTTTCTTTGATCTGAACGCGGCTGCATTATCTGTCACAATTTTACATGGACAACCAAAACGGGATAAAATATTTGATTCCAGGAATTGAATAACTACTGTGTCAGTCGCTTGCCTGGCAGGGATGGCCTCGATCCATTTCGTAAAGTAATCTGTCCCAGTCAATATCCATCGATGCTGTGCTGAGAATGCGGGATGTATTTCTCCTATAAAATCGAGCCCCCACTGCTGAAAGGGCGCGTTCACTGAAACAGGTTTCAAAGGAAGTGGAAGCAATTTCTTCTTCCCTTGGAAAATTTGACATTCATGACAATTCATCACTGTTTTATATAAATCAAAAAACAATGTGGGCCAATAATACCCGGCTCTCAATACCTTGTTCGATGTAGTTTTCCAAAACATGTGACCACCATAGTCACCTTTATGGAAATCGTGCATTACCTTCTGAGCTTCTTCTTCCACCAGGAAATTTAGCAAAACGCCTCCCAGATCCTTCCAAAACAGAGCACTATTTAAAATACAATACTTTGCAGATTTGAGTTTCAAAGATCTACCTTTACTCTTAGACATGCCTGGAGGAGGCAAGAGATGCTGAAGAACATACACAATATCTGAATACCAAGGGGACTACAGAAAAATATCTGAAATGGGAACTAGCAAACCTTCAGCTTCCTCTTCCGACATTGCTGAAATGAGGTTTATATCTAAAGCACGCAGATTTGATTGGGCCATAAATTTCCCCAAACCTTGGCCTTTGATCAACTTAGTAGGCTTGATCTCCAGATTGTGCTCCAACATCGCTGCTATCCATTTGCCTCTTCGACCTTCTGGATAAGTTTGCATGAGCACATCCTTGACTGCTGCGTTAGGGACATATGCTATAGTGTGTGAATGTAGAATATAGACCTTAAAATCTTTCAATGCCTTGACAAGAGCCAATGCCTGCTTTTCAATAATATTATATCTTAAAGCAACATCTCTAATAGTCCTACTGAAAAATGCAATTCGCTTTTCTACTCCATCTCTCTTTTGCATTAAAACAACGGCCATAGTATGCTCATATGCAAACAAAAATATAATAAAATCTTGAGTATAGTCGGGACTGATTAGAATTGGGGCACTAGACAAAGCAAACTTTACCAGATTGAATGACTTGATAGCTTCCTCACTCCACTTAATAGTGCTATCTTTCTTCAACATATTGGTCATTTCTCTCAAATGCTCAGCTAGATTAGGTATAAATCTATGTAAAAAATTCATCTTACCATTGAAGGCTTAAATCTCTTTCTTGTTCTGTGGAAGATCTATGAGTTGAATTTCCTCCACTCTGGCTAGATCTATGCAGATGCCATCTTTGGAGATGATGTGCCCGAGCAATTTGCCCTCATCCATGGCAAAAAGGCTCTTTTTGGGATTGAGAGAAATCCAAAACTTTCTGCAACGCTGAAAAACCACTCTTAGATGGTGCAAATGCTCATCATCTGAACCTGAAAACACTGTCAAATCATCCAAATAAACAACAAGAAAAACATCTTTTTCATTTTCAAAAGCAATGTCCATTGCACATTGGAAGGTGGCTCCAACGTTCTTTAGTCCAAAGGGCATCTTGGCATACTGGAAGGTTCCCCAGGGTGTTGTAAAGGCAGTTTTATCTTGGTCCTTCTCATGCACCAAGACTTGGTTATACCCTGAGTAGCCATCAAGTAGTGACATCCTATATGCTCCAACTACTTTCTGCAAAATATGGTCCATTTTTGGAAGTGGGTAATTATCCTTTAAGGATGCCTTATTCAAGTTCCGAAAGTAAATACACAGTCTTATTTCTCCAGTATTTTTACGCACTGGGACCAAATTCGAAATCCAATCAGAAAATCTAATAGGAACTATGATTCCTGCTTTGTACAATCTGTTTACCTCCTTTTCAATTGATGGCAGCAGCTTTGGATTGATTCTTCTCAACTTCTGTCTAAAAGGCTTCTGATCCAGCTTGATAGGAATTGTATGCTGAATTATGTCCTTATCATATACTTTCAAATTTGAATAATCCCATGCAAATACATCAGAAAATTCAGAAAGAAATTTAACATACTTCTCCTTTACCTCAAGGGATAATGCCTTTGATAATTTTACAAACTTGGGCTGATCATTTGTTCCAATATTCACATCTTCAACTCCTTTCTCTGTGGGCACCAAGCTTGGTTTCTTCACGACATAATCCTGATCAAAAAGCTCCTCTAGAGGTATGAGACTTCTAGGAATTACATTATCCTTTAACTGCAAAATGTCCATCTGGTTTGCTTCCAACTCCTGATCATCAATCTCATACTCACCCTCTATTGGAGTATCTTTGAATTTTCCATCACCCTGCAAAAATGAATTGATCTCATTATCATGCCAAAATACTTGCCAATACCTTAAATTTTCCGAAACAGAAGGCCTATGTTTGACATATATTTCAAACTTATTGTTGGAATTCATCGGAATCTTCAAGTTACTTGCAGTAGTGGCGAGAGAATCAGCAATAATGTTCTGCATCTTGGGCACTGCTGTCAAAGTATACTCTAGGAATGTTTTCAAAATGTCCAGGACTGCATTTCTGTATGCCCTCAATCTTGGATGTTTGGCTTGGTATTCTCCCTTCACCTGTTTGATTATCAATTCGGAGTCGCCATATACAGAAATCCTTTTCGCATTCAACTTCTTCAAAATTTTGAGGCCTGCAATCAAAGCCTCGTATTCTGCTTCATTGTTAGAGCAATAAAAAGCTAGCTTATAAGCACAAACTCTAACGTTACTTGGAACCTTCTCAGGCTTAAAATCAGGGCTCCTAATCCATATTCCAATGCCAGCTCCATCCTTACCAACAGCTCCATCAAAATCCATACTCCACAGGCCTTCTTCTTCTTCTTAAATATGCTGAAAATTTTCTTCTTTCTCTTCTTTACCTTGGCTGATTTCTGGCTGTTCATTGTCCCTTTGCTGCTGGCAGGCAGGAGGTTCAGAAGTGTTTGCTGCTTTTTCCTTTTCATTTTTGAGGACCTCTATGAAATTCTATGAAATCTCAGGTATTTCATCCACTTGTACCAATTGAACATTCTCATCATTTAAACCACCATCAGAATACAAGACAAAAGACTCTAAGTCTGTATGGACAACATTGATGGGATGATTTACAGGCTTGTTTTTGCTGGTAATCATATATTTCATTTTCTTTTCCCTATATAACTTCCTCAACTGGAAAAATACAGGGATAGTGGCATAAGAGAAGTCAAGTTGCATGGTTCCCTTAATTTTTTCACCCAGGACCTAGATAGAAGCATTCCAAACCTTGGTGGGACATCAGCAACAACTACGTCCATTAGGACATTCTTTGCTGGAATCTGGTCTAAAGACACTACCAAATATTTAATTAAACCAATACAGTGGACCCTAATTGAGTCGAAGGAATACAAGTCATGATATTTATGAGTGATGTCAAGGCCTAGCTTCTCCATGACACCTTTGGGTATCAAATTATGTGAGGCCCCGGAGTCCAACATAGCATTATGCAGGATAAACTCATGTATTCTAAGACTCAAGTAAAAAGGAGGGACTTCATTTTCTTCAGATTCTTCTGTGGCTGGACCGAAAATAAGTTCAGGGTAGTCGTCTTCTACATTGACCATATCAAAGACAGAATCTATTTGCAAGACTTTGGACACCTGATTTTTAGACACACTATTATTCACCAACTCTGTGAGGGGCATAGACACTTTTAACTTAGATATTTCATTTTCTAGATTAAAGAAGGGAGATTTTTCTACCTCTTTAATGGGCGGGTATTTCTTTTCTTTTGGCTCCTTTACTGTGTTCTGCTGGTTCCTCTCATTTGTTGTATTAGCAACTAAAGGTGCTTTGCTAGAGGAAGGATCAGCCGGCTCCTTAGCTTTCTTTTGTGCATCGTTTTTCATCTGGAGTTCCTTTCTCTTTTGGATGGGGTTGACTGTAACCTCTCTATTCCTTAAAGAGTACTGCCTTTACTGAGCCGATAGAGCATTCATATACCCTCTCTGATAGTCATCAGACCCCTCTTCCAATACTGTATCATTGGCCAAAATGAAATTTAGGTCTTTTTGAATGTCTGGAGTTGCCACTGTGTATTATTCGTCTTCTGTAAGGAAAATGGGCGCACCATCAGGTGTGAAAAAGTGATTAGCCTCAATCACAAGATCATCGTCATCTGAATCTGTCCCTTGCACGTAGTTCTGCTGCAAAGGAGTTTTAATTTGCTGCTGTGGTGGTGCAACTTGATCCTGCGTTCTCGGCTCTCTCTGTTTAATTCTGAATTGCGGCTGCTTCCCTCTGAAATTGGGATTTCTTATTTGAGGCTCAGGTCTATCTGCAATGTTTAACCTATCAACCATTTTTTCCACTGTTCTGATCAGAGTGTCCATTTTACTGTCTAAATTAGAGGCCTCCTCTTTTATTGTGACTCTTTTCTCAGCTCTGGCTCGTGCTCTTTTAGCTAGCAGATTTGCTTCAACATTTACCGCTATCTTCTGCATGTCTTCAAGTGAAGACAGATCTATTTCACACAACTAATATGCCATGTCGGCATCAAATCCATCGGGAAATTTCAACAATGCCAGTCCCTCAGGAGGCTTCAAATTAGTTGGAATAGCATTATATACAACGTTGAATCTCAAACAATAATCCTGCACGGTTTCACCCACATTTCTTTTAATGTTCTCATATTCATACAGAATTTGAAGTGGGTTCTTTTTTACCTCCCACTGGTCCAGGAACTGAGTTTACAACTCCTGCAAAGTACGAGTTGTGCCTGGCGGTAGGGCTCTAAACCACTTTCTGACTTCGCCTCCGAAACTTTGAACAAACGGCCTCATCATTACATTCTCTGATTCTACCTCATGCAAATCAAAAAAGTCATTCATTTTATCAACATGTTGCTGAACCGTGATGCTCTGAGTGGCATAAAATATTGGAATTTTACTCTGATAGTCAGCCGGCATATCATCGAGGACCTGGGGTAAAACCGGGGTGCATACCTGGCAACCATAACTCTGGGTGGATTTACGACAGGATTTGTAGGATTTGAGGAAGGTGTTAATGGAGGAGATGATAATTGGGAATTGATTGATGGGAATGCTAATGTATTGAGAGGGGGAAATGCTTTTCCTGATGATTCTAAAGGCTCAGGGATATTAGTTATAGTGATGGACTGAGGAGAATTCAAAATGTAATCATCAATGGAGGTATTTTCTCTTTGGACTTCAATATCTACAAGGAAATCAGGATCTAAAACTGTATCATCAATGTCATTTTCAGACTTATTCCTAAATAAAGAAAGCTCAAAATTCTCGTCAAAGGAAAGATCTTCTTCAAAAAACCATTCACTGGGCCAAGTATAGGATCTGAAGACGGGTCTGGGGTTTAATGATCCTTCTTGTCTTCAGACAATTCTTGGTATAAGATTTGGATTTTCAAACACAGGGGGAGGATTTGGATCTGGATTAGCCCTGGTGTATCTTCTTGAAGCCAGTGTGGTCGAATGTTTATTTTACAAAAATCTTATTTTGCAGCCTAGCAAAAATCTGAACATCATATTTCAAAAGTCTGGAATTATTTGATGTACTGGGGAAAATCTTGCAAGTCATATGTTATGTTTATAAAACTAGACCAGAGATTCACTGAAGTAACATTTATCTACTTATGCACTTGCAAAGCAATATGCATTTCGAAGGCTACCTGGCATAACTTCAGGCTCCGTCTGTAGTTTATAAAACAAATAACACTAACAAACAAACAATCTTGAACTTACTTTCCCCAGTGGAGTCACCAGAGATGTTAGCACCTGAATTGGACCCCAGGCTACAAAAGGCAAGACAAGGTAACAACTAAACCACGCTCAGCCTTGTAGCTAGCCCTACAAGGACTGGAGAGGGCTCTCTCCGTGAAAGAATATTCAAAGGAATACAATAAATGGACTGATATTAGGCTAGATAAAATTATGGGAAAAAGGTTTAATAAAGTGAATGAATGAATTCATGAATTTCAGGGATGTGTGGGATATAAAGGGACAATTGAAACCGGGAATTAAATCAGGACACAGGGTATTTCATGGGGCAAGATAGGTAGGAAAATTAGAAATTAAAATTAAATGAGGATGGAATGGAAAGACTGGTGTGGAGCTGAAAAGGGCACAATAAATGGATCCTTTTCAAACAGAAGAAAAAACACAGAGCATGAATGATTTCCCAAGGCAGAGCATATAAAATGGATTCTACCTTTCTATCTTGAAAGCATTCAAAGGAAATGTTTATGGATGAATGGAACACAAAAATTCACATATGAAACAAAGGAGAAAAACAAATGCTAAATCTCATACCACATGGATCCCACAAATCAGAGCTACATCTCTTATTAATTCCTGTCAAACTGTACAATGTAGCGCAGAGATGTTCTTCCACACTATTCCCATACTTTGATTATTTTCTCACTGCCCACAAATGATTTTCAATTACAATAAATATGCTGAAATGTGGGAACATAGATCCACAGAAAAGGGAGATGTTCTAACAGCTGAAGGACTGAAATACAATCATAGAAAGAAATACAACAATCTGCTCCTGAAAATAAGGGACAACATTGCATTTAACCACTTTGGAGATTTGCTGTTTAGGCTGTACGAACGAAAATAGGTAATCCGATGAATATATTTCCTATTTCTTTGCTACTGTAGATATCTCCATTTTATTTTAGGCTCTCGGCCTTCGACTGTCTCCTTTGCTTTCCATATTCTTTTTGAATAAAATTGAGTTTTTAATAAACATGCCTTTCAGAATGAAACTTTGGCTTTAGTGAAGGGAAAATAATGAATAGGAAGGAAGGGAGAGGAGGCGAGACCCGCGTATAAATCACAATCGGAATCGGGTGGGAGCGGAGAGACATAATATAGCAAATAATGGTGAAATCGCAATCGGAATCGGAGCGGAGGTGTATGCGACATATAATATATAACGTAATTGCAATCGGGGTCGGGGGTTGGATATATATGAATCAAACCAAAAAATTCCGATGCGATGAAAGGGAGGAGGGCCTTTATATTTATGAACGGGCAGAAGATTTAAGTGGTGGGGCCGACCAATCGCAATCAGAATTCGGAGGGTGTCGGCTACACAATCGCATCGGAGCATAAGGGATTTGCGATGCGATCGAAGGAGGGCTGCGATTTATTATGGGCCGTCCGATTGGCGGGGGTAATCAACGGTTGGATGGGAATCAGGAGTCGCAATCGGAGGATCGGGGAAGGGACTTGCGATTGATTGCAATCGGATTTTTGAGCGATCGGGAGATCGGGAGGAGGGATGCGTTGGGTGATCGGGAGGAGGGATGTGATCGGGTGATCATGAGGATGGATGCGATCAATCGCATCGGAGTTTCGAGAAATTGGAGTAATCGGGGCATGTCATTTAAATGTTGCGATTGGAAAAGGTTTGCGATTGCGATTAGATAAGGGGGTGCGATTGCGGTGGGTTATATATAATATATAACTTTACAATAAATTTTTATTACAATGCATGGTGGGGAAGTGGTTGGGAACGGCGGGACTTATAATAAACTTTGATATTTTTTTATTATAAAGTTTCTACAGGGTATGGTCCGGGAACTGGTTTATAATTAAATCGCATATTTTATAATGTGATTTTGTAATCGGAAAGGGGGTAAAGGGGTTTTTATTAAAGAAATATGAAAATTTTAAACATAAAGTTAAAGGGGAACATGGGAAATAGCGGAGGTTTAGGGAATTTTATTTCACTCAAGCATAAAATTCAATCCAGCAGTAAGTTTTGAGAGTGTAGTATACCGTTGGAAAGCTCTTTCTGGGCTCTTTTTGATGGATCTACTTGGAGAATGATTTGGCACTGATAATGCTGCGGAAAAATTCCCTGAAGGCAGGAACATCACTTTGTGGAGATAACAGCTTCTGAATTGTAGCTTATTACATATGATGATATAAAATTACATAATGAATGATAATAAAGGAAAAATATTACGTTTCACCTCAAAACATGGTTTTGAGGTGAAAATTACATCAAGATGAATAAAATGTCTCTCTGATTCTTCCTGGTGCTATGACTTTGAGCTTATTGGCTTCCTCATGACCTTGCTGATATTATTGACATTTGACTCATTAATTTGACCATGGTGAGACCCTAGAAACTAATGAGACCCATCCTATGACCTAGTGGTATGATTTTGAGAATGAAAATGAGTAATGACTAAAGACCATAGAAAGGAAAATCAACAAGTACCTCATGAGGGAAAACGGATGAAGAATTACTACCATCAATGACTCCATGACCTAGCGGAATGGTGAAATTTATTCGGTATGAGACACCTAATATGCAAATGCAAAAGAGCAGTTTTGATCACTGATGGCAGTATGACTAGACTGACACTAACACACCGCGTGCCGGGTTTATCACAACATCTGTTGCATTCCTGACAGGTATAGCTTCCACCCACTTTGTGAAATAATTTGTGGCCGTTAATATCCATTTATGCTATCCACTTGAGGGTGGGTGTATTTCTCCTATAAAGTCAATTCCCCATTGATGAAATGGTTCATCCACATGAACCAGGATCATGGGCATAGGTGCTAAATTCTGTCTTTCAACAAACCTCTGACATTTCTCACAAGCTCTGACCCGGGAAAACACATCTCCAAAGAGTTTGGGCCAGAAGAAACCAGCCTTCAGGATGTTGTGAGTAGTAGCCCTACAACTGTAATGACCCCCACAGATTCCTTCATGGAACTCAGCCATTATACTCTCTACCTCTTCTTCTGTGAGACACAGGAGCAGGATGCCTGAGGGGTCTCGCTAGTACAGTCAACTGTTTGCAACAACATACTTCTGTGACCTCAACCTCAGTGTTATGTATTTAGCTTTGTCACAGCTGGGCAGGCAACTGAGTGTTAGAAGATATTCCACTATCTCTTTGTACCATGGGCTAATGAGGTACTTCATATGTGTCTTCCGAGAGGCTATCTCTATTCCCTGTGACTCTTCCTTCATCCCAGAATCCTCATTTTCTATCATAGACAAATTGATACCCAGAGCCTGACAGTTTGATTCGGACAGGATTTTGGCTAACCCTTGTCCCTTGATCAGTTTGGTAGGGCGGATGTCTAGCTCATACTCTTGTATTTTGGCAATCCATTTCCCCCTTTTTCCTTCGCTGTCTCCCTAGATGAGAATATCTTTGAGAGCTGCTGTAGGTACAAATGCAGTGACATGGGATTGCAAGACATACATACGAAAAGCTTTGAGAGACTTCACCAGAGCATACGCCTACTTTTCTAAAATTTTATATTTTAGTTGAGCATCACGGAGCACCTGACTGAAAAAGGCGATAGGTTGCTCATACCCTTCTTCATTCTTCTGCAATAGAACTCCAGCCACTGTGTGAGGTGAGGCAAAGGAAAATATCATGAAAGGTTTGGCATAATCTGGCCCAGCTAACACAGGGGCTTCAGCAAACACATTTTTTATCCTGGAAAAGGCCTCCCGTGATTCCTGTGACCACTTTACCTCATTATTATTCTTCAGCATGTCAGTTATATGTCTAACTATCTCTGCGTAGTTAGGGATAAACCTCCTTAGAAAGTTAATATGTCCTAGGAACACCTAAACCTCCTTCTTATTTATGGGAAGAGAGATGCCATTTATAACTTCTACCCTTTTAGGGTCTATCTTTACCCCATCCTTGGTTAAAATATGTCCCAAAAGCTTGCCCTCATCTAATGCAAATAGAGACTTTTGTGGGTTGAGAGAGAGACCATACCTTCTGCACTTCTCGAAATTTCTGCGCAAGTGTTCAATTTTCTCTGCATCATCTTTTGAAAACACAGTAATGTCATCCAGATACACCACCATGAACTTGTTCCCCAATGAAAGCAATATCCATGGCCCTCTGAAAAGTATCCCCTGCATCAATCAATCCAAAAGGCATCATGGCATACATAAACGTCCCCCATGGAGTGGTAAAGGCAGTCTTCTTCTGATCTTCTGGTAGAATAGCCACCTGATTGTACCCAGAGAATCCATCCATCATTGACATCCGAGAAGCTCCTACCACTTTCTACAGGATGTGATCCATCTTGGGCAGTGGATAATTATCCTTTAGGGACGCTCTGTTTAAATTCCTGAAGTCAACACATAACCTTATTTCCCCATTCTTCTTCCTTACAGGGACTAAGTTTTCCACCCACTCAGAATATCTCAATGGCACAATGATTTTAGCCTTTAACAGTTTCTTAATTTCTTTTTCGATAGAGGGAAGCAACAAGGGATTTATCTGTCTAAGCTTCTGTTTATGTGGTTTAGCATCTCCCTTTAGAGGAATCTTATGCTGCATGATGGTAATATCAAAGGTTTTTAGGTCCTGATAAGACCATGCAAACACATCTCTATATGACCAGAACAGTTTTTGGTACAGTTCTTTATATTCTTCCGGGACCTTCTTGGATAACTTCACAATTTTGGGGCCAGCTTCCGTGCCAAGATTAAGGTCTTCTACCTGATTCTCCTCCACAACTTTGTTTGGATGCAGGGGGACATCATTCTTGTTAAACAACCTTTCTAAGGGCACTATTCCTCGGGGAATGACATTCCCTTTCAGCTGCAGAACTTCGTGACCAGCCATCTTCTCCTCCCATTTATCTCCTGAAGTGTTTTTAGCCTCTTCTTCTTCACAAGTATCAATTTCCATGTTGGAAAATTCCCCAACTGTTTCTAGAAACCTTTTCACCTGTTCTTCATCCTCAAACACCTGCCAATGTTTGATGTTGTCTGGAATCGATGGCCAATATCTTACCTCGATTTCATATCTCAAGAGAGGGTTCTGAGGTGGATGGAAAGTATTGGCAGCCACTGCAAGGGAATCTACCATCCTATTCTGCTCCTGGGGCATGAAATGGATATTGAATGCCAAGAAGAAATTTTCCACCAGATCCCAAACTTCATTCCTATAAGCCCTTAGCCTAGGATGTTTGGCTTGGCACTGATTCTTCACCTGTCTAACCACCAGCTCCGAATCTCCCAGAACCTTTAGACTTTTTATGTTCATGCTCC
This sequence comes from Pinus albicaulis, assembly GCA_034641835.2. Classification (NCBI taxonomy): domain Eukaryota; kingdom Viridiplantae; phylum Streptophyta; class Pinopsida; order Pinales; family Pinaceae; genus Pinus; species Pinus albicaulis. Next base: position 96,301,159 of record CM076572.1, on the reverse strand, counting down.
TGGCTGTCTGCAGCCCCAACAGAAGTGCTTCGTATTCGGCCACATTATTGGTGGCTTCATATTCCAGCTTGAAAGACAAAGGGACCCATTGGCCTGTAGGAGAAATCAATAATACTCCAGCCCCATTACCTTCTTTTGAGTTTGCTCCATCAAAATGAAGTGTCCAAATCTCTGCTTCATGACCCTGAAATGACTGCTCAGTCTTGATCTGCCAGAATGATGGTTCGTGAGCATATTCTTGATCTTCCTCTAGCATCAAACAGGAAAAATCTCCCTCCCTGCTATAAACTGGAGAATTAACTGAGTCATCCGCCTTGGTAACTGTCTTGACAAATCTAGTTTCCCGATACAGCCTCCTCTCCCGGCCACCAAAGACATGGATAGTGGCATAGGTCAAGTCCAGCTTGATTGATCCACCAATTTTAGTTCCCCAATATCTTGACAGCAGCATGCTGAAGTGAGCTGGGATGTCAGCCACCATGATGTCCATTACTACACTTTTTGCTGGGATCTGGGCCAAATTGACCACCAGATCCTTGATCATGCCAGGGCATTTAACTCTCTTGGAGTCAAATAAATAAAGGTCCTTGTATGGACGAGTGATTTGTAGTCCTAGTTGTTCCATGACCAAGAGGGGTAAAAGGTTATGAGAGGATCCTGAATCTAACATACAGTTATGCAGCAACAAGTCATGTATTACTAAAGACACATAAAACGGGGGAGTGGCAGCATCTAATTCTTCAACATGTGGGCCAAATACAACCATAGGCCTTTCTTCTTGAAGGTTCAAACTATCTGGAATATGTATTATTTTTGGGGGAAGCATAAAGGATGTGACCTGGGACTGATATGCAGGTTGTTTTAACAATTCAATCAAGGGAACTGGGATCTTTTCCTTTTCAAGCTCTTTTTGTAAACTGAAGGCAGAGGAGGACCTATCGACTGACACTTCTTTTGATTCTTTATCTTTTGAGTCTTTGCTTTGGAGGAGAGGTTTGACTTCCTTTACGATGGGCTTGACATTAGGGGGTGCAGTTACCTGTGAAGATGAAGGAATTTGATCAGCAGAATGTGAAGATTGGTCAAGAGGTCTCTTACCTTTGTTTGCGGTTCTTTGAGCTGTCGCCTCCTTTTGAGCAGGTGTTTCTTTTGGAGGTGTGTCCTCCTTTTGATCATGAGTGCGAGTTCTCTTCCTAGAAGATCTGAGATCATATCTTCTATTGAACTGAGCTTGCATGAAATCGACGAACTACTTGCAGTAGTCATCGATCTCAGGATCTTCAGTGCTTTCATTAAATTTTTCTTCAGCATGTGACAACATCTCTATTTCGTCAATTTCATGTAGGGGGCATTAAACTTCCTCACTATTTGAGAAGGAAAGGTATGCTTCCTCCTGCTCATAGGTGGTGTCTTCGGCAGGACCATCCATTTGACCATATAAGTATAGAGGATGTGGTACCTAGTCTAGCTACTCCTTCTGTTCCCTTTGCAGTATCTGCAAAGGTGGCTTCCTGTATTGAGGATTGAATCCCATGTTTGGAGCATTTTGGAAATTCTTGGGGGGTGAATTCTTGGCCTCCATTTCAAGTTTAACCAGCTTACTTGAAAGGTTCTTAATCATCTTGTTCATCTCCTCAATCTTGTCATAAGCCGAATCTCTATCTTGGCTCGAGGTGGATACCTATTCTTTTCCCCTTCTTCTAGTATCCTGTTCAGGTTTTCCCTTGGATTTTCCAGTAGAGGCAAAATTTGCTTCTAGCTCCAGTGCATCTGTCTGTGCATCATCCAGGGTGGCTGGCTTTCTTTCTCTCAGAGAGAAACCAAATTCAGAGTCAAAAGCGGCCACGAAAACCACCTTGGCAGCAGTCTGGTGAGGTTTCATGTCGGCGGGGAGGCTCAGATACAAGTTGTTAAACCTCTTGATAAATTCTGACACTCCTTCAGTATGTCTTTTCTTGAGTGTGTTAAACTCTGTAAGACAATGTCCATGGTCTTTCTTCTCTCCCCATTTTCTGAGGAAAGTATTCTCCATTCCGTCCCATGTGGTGATGGAACGGTCTCCTAGTGTCTTGAACCATTTTTTGGCTTCACCATCCAGATATTGCACAAACAGTCTTAGGACTACGTCAAGGTGTTCCACATTAAAATTATCTGCGAAAGAGCAGAAAACCTCAAGATGTTTCTAAGCTTCGATCTCATTTTCCCCATTGAATCGAGGCAAGATATTTAAATAGTCCTGTGGCATGTCATTTAGCACTTTAGGTAACGCTAGAGGGGCATATTTATTCAACAGGTAGCCAGGGACATTGGCCATTGGAGGAGGTGGAGGTAGTGCAAGGATCTGAGGTGTAAAAGGAGGAAGAGGAGGTGGAAGTGAAGTATGAAAAACGATGGGAATGTACTGGACAACAGCTTGAGGAGTTGATGGGAATGACGGGCTATGGACAGCAGATACTTCAGTGACCTCCTTAACCTCTTCGACTTCAGGGGTAGGGTGGAAAGAGTAATATGTGGTATCTCTTGACTGTGCTTCATCTTTGACTTGGACACCTCCCCGGGGTGGACTATCTGAGTAGTAATCGGTCTCTCCCACAGTGGAGTCAGGACCTTGCGCTTGGGAAACTTGAGAGGAGGAGGACGGAAAATATTCTAGGGAGACTTCAAGGATATTAGTATGAATAGATTGTCTTTCCATCCAACTCCTTCTATGTATGATATTTTCAGGGTCAGACACAGAAGGTGTCTTTGGCTGAGACATATCTGACCTCAGATGTGGCTTACGAGGAGCCAGGACTGCAAGTAAATTTACCTGATAAATGAATGTGGAGTCGCCAAGGTGAGGGATATACAACTCTCAACTCTCCATGCTCATCTAATTGAAGAGTGAATAGGTTTTGTCGAGGCCCAGGGATTTTAATTTCTCTCAACTTCAGTTCCCCAGCAACGACGCCAAAAAGATGTTGTCATTCCTAGAGACAACCTTGACTTGTGAAAGACCAGTGCCTAGGACATCTCATGCAGTAAGGAGCATAAAATATATTTTAGGACTATAATCGGCATGAGGCTCTTTACTACTTCAACCTTTACAAGGAGTTACAATATAAATGGAACCAGACTACTCACAGATTCAGCATAATGAAAAGACACTACAGAGGCAAGGAGTGAATCCTCAATATAGATGCTTCAGACAACTCAAAGACAAATTTCTGTAGGGAGGCTGGGTTCTAAAATGCTTTACATAGATTTAAAAATCAACGATGTTCATTGCGTAGAAAGTAAAGGAGGAATACTAACTACTAATGAAATGGAATTCCATAAACATATATAAACATGAGATGGGCTTAAGAAGATAAGAATCCATACATGTCAACATTTTTGAAAGAATATCATCCCACAGTATTTAATATAGAGGAAAGATGAGTGAAGTGGAAAGTGAAACAACATACCATGCCTGAGCCATATTTAAAGTGCCTAGACTAGTTAAGTATAAGTATCAATAGCGATAAATTTATACCAGAGCTAGTGAGCCACTCGCATTCCATAACATGATATAAGAAAAGTGGAGACAGTCAAATAGACAATGAAACAATATCACACAAGACAGAGTCACAAACTATAAAACATTAAGACCAGAATCCTCACGTAAAGTAAAACTTCTCCTCGTTGAGACCCAACGGGCTCATCGCATTTATATTGAGATTTCCACAACAAGCATACAAAAATTCTTACACAGCAAAATTCTTCCGAAAATCTGGAACCTATTTTTCTCTTTAGATCTTGCTTATATAGAGGCCTCGGTACATGAGCGGGAAGATATTTTTGGGAAAAATATCTTCCTCGCATGCCAGAAATTAGTTAGAGGTCTTTATCAAAATGACCAAAATTTTATGATGAGGAATAGAGGCATCTCATCATTTGCAGTTAGGCACTCGGCCGTTTTGAAGCAAAATATTAAACAACAGTCTTGGTAGAAAAGTAAAATGCTGGAGTGGAACATAAATTCCACTTGAAACTTAAAAGTAATTAACTAAGGTAAAAAGTAAAAAGGCCACTAGGGCCGGATCATGAATTGATAGTATTTCACTGATGAGAAGGGGTTGAGGTAGTCGCTGACACTAGTGGTGGAACATTTGCTGACGAGCTGGCGATCTGGCTAATGAACTGAGTGCATCTTTGCTGGCTGTCCGCTGAAGGTTCAGGCATTGCTGTGAATCCTTCCACCTTGGTATAGGCTTCGGTGAGGGCGTTGAAACCTGCCTCAGTGGGGATCTTGTGTTTTATCAGATGAAGGAGAACGAATTCTTGGCGGAACGATGAAACAATTGTCTCGGATTTTAACCGAGCGGTTTTATCTGACAAGATGTCCGTCCGGTCTCTTTCTTCCTGGAGACGTGTTTTATATTCTGTTAACATCCGTAGCATGGAAGGAGTGGTTGGGTCCCAGCAAGATGGAATTCCAGTTGTTGTGATCTCGACCTAAACCGTATCGAACCGATCCACGTTTGCTGGCACCTGTTGCAAGGCTCTCGAAGCTATAACGCGGGCTGCCTCCTTGTCGATGATTTTATAGCATTCAAAGGCCTCCCTGAACCGACTTGGTATGCCATGCTTCTCCACCTCATCAGATTCCAACTCTTTCAAGAAAGAAATATAAGCTCTGGCATGCTGGGCTCTGTTGGACAAGTTGAGATCTGCCTCCTGAAATTTCCTGTTAAGATAGAGTATAGAATATTTGGTTTCCTCAATCATTTTTAGGAAACCCCACTGCTCTGTCAGCGGCAAGATGATCTCTGACCAAATTATCCTTCTCGCATCCCTGAGGATGATATTACCCTTCAGGCAGCTATTGAGGTCAGTGATGGTCTTCTGCTGGTCGGCTTTTTCCTTCCTTTCCTGTTCAATTTCCTTCTGCAATGTCTCTATCTTTTTGGTATTCTTAGCCAAGGAGGTTTCCAACTCGGTGATTCTCAGCCTCGCGGTGGCAGCTTGCTTTTCTAGTACAACATTCGCGGCCTTTGTTGTAGTTAGCTGCTCAGACAACGAACTAGTCTCCGGTGGAGTGGTAGTTGGCACACAACTGTGCATGTCCCAGATCGTTTGTAACTCTGTCAGCTTGCCTTGAAGAATAGTTATTGTCTCTACCATTTTTTCTTTTTTCTCTTTCTCCTTCGCCAGTGAGTCAGCCAAGTCTGCTTTTTCCTTCTCCGCCTGTGCCAATTCAGCCGTCTGAACATGGTGGGATGCCGGTATGCTGACCTTGCGTTTCAATGACACAACCTCCTTCTGCAATTTCTCTATCACATAGTGCTACGGGTTGGAGTCTCCAGTTTCCTTTCCTTTTATCGACTCCAGGAGGCCGCGTATTTGATTCGCCTGGGTGCGAGAATTTTCCTGTTCATTTTTTAGGGTCGCCCTCACCTGTGCGTGCTTAGTCTCCAGCTTCCTCAGTGTGATGGTGAGCCTCATTACCTCATCCTTCAGCATGTCACCAACCACCTGGAACAGGTTGCATTTATCAAGGGCTAGTGCCTTGGCCATGTCAATTGCATACTCAAGCACCCTGTAACTAGTGGTGCCTGCATTAGGATCCAAGATGGCCTCAACCATAGACAATACCAGGTGTTCTGTGTCCACATTCATGGAAGCTGAAACCCTGGTATGATATTTTTCCACGTAACCTTCCAGCTCGGCCTTGTACTTGTCCCTGATCGCTCTGTTTTTCAGACTCCTTTCAATTACAATTGGTGAAGCATTGTCGTCAATGGCCTGTGAGACCTCAGAGTAGTCGGAGGAGGTGATACTATCTCTCATGACTTTGAGCCCAGCTTTGCTTCCATCTAGTTGGTCGTATGGTACAAATGGCTCAAGCAACTATTCTTCCCCTATGACCTCTGCCTCGCTTGAGACTGTTTTCTGATTTTTGCGGATGGGGGAACTTGTTCCTGAGGGTCCCACTTCTTCTTCTTGGCCTCTTTTAGCTTCTCCTTCTTCCCCTGTGGCAGATGAATCTGTCTCCATCTACGAAATCAAAGGCCAAGTTTCAAGGTTAGCCCTCCACTCTATAAACGGTCTCGACTCATGTGTATAAGGAGTATATTTGTTCCTCCTTCTTCGGTTAGAGATAATCCCTCGCGGATCATAGGCCCAAGTCTTCCCCTGTCTTAAATCCATGCCTTGCAACAGCTTCTCAACAACAGGAAGGGCGTGCCTTGAATTTACAATAAATGGGCCAATAGTGATAGGGAGTTTCATGATGAAACCCTTCTTAGCAGGGACAAAGTGGAGTTGGTCATATTTGAGAGTCTGTCGAATATACTCTAGGGCGTAAAATCGTCGAGCAGGAAACACAGGCAGCTGGTAAGGGGGAGCCTCGGATCCATAGACCCGAATCTTAGTGTAATTTTCAAATAGATACCAATCCCTAATGCTCTGGGTTTTACTAGCTTGTAGCCAGCTTTTCATTTCAGGAAAAACCCTGGGTGGGGGTGAGTCATGGATGATAGTGTAGACAATAGGCATGAACTCGTTTAGAAACCTGGAATAACCCACCCCATTTGGTAATTGGTGTATTGCAAAGGTCCAGTCGAAGACTGATCGGGGTTGAGAATTTACCTCGTATACCCTATCTAAACCCAAACCCTCGAATTTATCAGCATGCTGATATAAGAAGAGGTAGAAGACCATCGAACAAAAGCGGAAGTAACCAGTTTCCGAAAGCTCTTGGAACTGGGTCTGGATGTTAGCAGCCAAGAAGCCTGGGATATCCAGAACTACCCCCGTTTGAGACATTAACCACAAGAAATAAACACATACCATGGAAACTTCCCCCAAACCGCCTACACCTAGAAGACCTGCGATGAGGGCAAGGATGGGTTGCACCTCTTCTTTGAACAGACTCAACGAGAAAGGCTCTACAGAAGGAAGAGATGTAGCCTAGTTGCTGGTTATAGAGGAAATGAAGTCTTCTTACTACTCCCATGGCAATTTAGTGAACTGGGAGGTTAAAGCCATTTCATTGAAACTGGTATAGATGGCACTGGTGGGAAAGCGAAGGGCTTTCCTGATGATGTCGGGAGAAAGAGAAAAAATCTTATTCCCCTGAGCTAAGGTAAACGTGCCTCGACGCGCATCGCAGGCATCTCTAAGCCAGAAAATAAAATCGACCACCGGGTAGACAAGGGGGGTAATCTGATGATATAAACCTAATACAACCACCCGATATCGATCCCTATTCTCGACATGTCACCTAAAAAGCTTGGGTTTTATACTGCTGATGGGAAAATGGTATTGGGGATCACATATTTCAGCTTGCAGGTCAATGAAAGGCTCAATCCCGGGAGGGTTTCTGGTTTCACGGACCTGAGGAGTCTCTGGATCAGTTTTCTTAGGTGTGCCCCTGCCCATGACTGACATACAAAACTTAAAAAAAATGAAAGGAAAGCAGAGGGAATATGAGGGATGAAATACTTGCGCAATAGGAAATTTTCTCGGGAAAACGATGCGGGGGTACTGACAGTGACCTGGTAGACCTGGCACTAGCTCCCACTTAGTTTATACCGTAGCTGGAAGACCTGTAAATTTTACTGCAGTAAAATATGGGAGGACCGTTATCTAAGACTGAAAGTTCTGAGGTAAAAGGCGGAGAGGTGAAATAAACGGGGTGAGTGTCGTAAGGACACTGACAGTGGAGCACGCGGCGTATAGGGATTGGGTGTCAGCTAGAAGTAGGTGAACACCGCGTGCTGGGTTTAATACTGTTACGGGTCTCGGTACCAGATCACCTAGAGAATTACCTTACCTTTCTGCCGCATAAACCACACGGTTGTTGAAACATATTCTTCGTAAGACTGGTTAAATACACAGCATATAGACCTCCAGGGCCCCCGCTTCACTCTGCCACATAACGCTTACCCGTACCTCGCTCTGCCACATCACGCTTACCTGGGGTCTACCCCGTGGCACGTCACCGTAATTCTGCGGGGGTACGGGTCTCTTCCCCCTTCCGCTTCTTGACCCCCTCGAAATTTCCCATACGAAGAGTTCCCTCACATGGATACTATGAAAGCGGCAAGCCTTTTAATAAATTTTTTTTGCGTCCTTTACACCATACCTTTGCCTTTTTGTATTACCTTTGCCCTTTCACTTTATGTTTGGACCTTTTTCGTACATATGCCTCAGTTTTAGGCACATGACTTGTTTTATCATTGTTTCCCTTCAACCATTCTTTAAATGTTTCACCACCCGTCATACATTTGATACATGACTACTCAAGGGTTACCTTAAAAATTGACTGATGTTAATTAATGATCAACATAGGCCATCACGATTCAAGATATCCTTCAAGGCCAAGGACGATAATAGGTTGTTTTAAGGTTCTAGGCACCTCTTGATCTTTTTGGGCTATCTGTATAGAGTTATCTAGTTCGATTCATTTTTTTGTAATTCGGTTCTGTTTTTATCTTTAGGCCAACAAATCCAGTAGGATTGTAACCAATATTCTTTTGTTTTGGAGATCCCCACGATGTGAATATAGCATGAATTAATAGAAAAAAATTGACTTACAAAAAAATTCACAATTTTTATTTCTAATGCCAAGGCTGAAAAATGTTGGTATTTTAACCCTAAAAAAAGTGATGCAACGTTACCACTTTTTTATTTTAAGGTGTTTTTTGATGGTTTTTGCAAAAAAATGTGTGTTTTCGAGCTAGAGTTTTTGTTTTGAGTTTATAGTTCTCCTTAATTTGGTAATTTTTATCTAAAACTTTCATGGTCCCATTCTATTATAATTTTACCCTTTATCTATTACACACACACATAAAGGAGACCTGGTGTTAGGATTAGAAAATGTTTTCTTTACATTGTACTCATTGTAAAATAAGGCTTCCTTGTTTGGATAAAGGGGGTATTCCATAAAAGATGAAAAATTAGTAAACACTCATACAACTAGATCAATGATCACAATGCCAATATTTTTACGTGGTTAAAACCCTCTGAAATTGAAACAATTCGCAACCCTAGCCAATGTGGCCATTTTAAGCAATTTTGTTAATGCAAAAGAAAATATTTTACAAAATAGATTTATCACAACCAGTTATTAGCTATGACCCTCCATACCCTTAAAATAGAGTTCATGGACCAGTTTATTGTTAAGACATAAATCAATAGATGTTGATATCGAGGAGAATATGAGCTTTTAGATCACTCTGTATAGAAAATACCATGACCATATGGTTACAATGGAAATAATGCATGTTGAAAAAGCACACTAAAAAATAAAATTTTACTTAATAGACACATTAGACCAAGTTAAACTTAGCTAACTCGTAAGTGTATAAATATCCTAGCATCCCCGCTTAAGAACAACTTGGGACAGGATTGAAGGATTTATAAAGGTGACAAAATAGGAGAAAGGAGGAAATAGAGCCTATTCCCCTTTAATAATAACTTCCTAAACTACTAACATCCAATAAAGTTTAGAAAACTTCACTTCTGAAGAGATGTTGTAAAAAATTTTGCAACTTGATCATTTATAGAGAAAAGGTGCACTTCAATAGCTCGATCATTAATGAGTTTTATGATGAAGTGAATTTGTGCTAATGTTGAACTACATCTATGTCAAGCTTGATGACACTATGATTTTCACACTAGATGGGGGTCAAATTTTGTTGTTGGAATCCAAACTATGAAAGGATCTGTTGAAGCCACAAGACCTCTTAAATTGCATTAAATGGTGCTCGATACTCTACTTTTGTTGAAGAAAGAGAAATATCCTGTTGCTTTTTACAAGCCCAAGTGACGTGTCCAGAACCAAGACTAAAAACATAACTTGCAGTAGACTTCTAACCATCAGGGTTACTAGCTAAATTAGTGAAACCAAGAAAAGAGTGTTAGGTCCCTATAATACTAGTGTAGCCCCTTTATTGTTATTGTTAGTGTATCTCCCTTATTTTTATTGATGTGCCCATGTAGCCCCCATATTTTTATTGTTGTGCCCCATATAAGCCCACTATTTTTATTATTGTGCCCTTACATTGTTATTTTTATGTAGGCTCTAATTACATTGTGACCCCTTAGACTCCTTTTTCCAAGGAAAAAATTCGTAATTTTTCATTATGTGTAAGAAAAATTACATGTTGTATCATCAAATTAATCATCTATGCATAGATCTTGTAAATACAAAATACTCGAAAGAGTCATATATCAGTCATAGAAAATAAACATAAATGTCTTGTAAAAACAGGAAAGCAAGAAAAATAATCACATAGATATTTACAATAAACAATTTATAGAAGTGAGCCCACAAAAAACCAAAAATGTGCAGTCTGTCTAGACTTCCCCTAGTTCCTCCATGTCCTCAATGAAGGGTATATGGTAGTATTGATACTCCAGCTTTCCATCCTGTTCAAAAATGTACCATTGTCCCCATGCTAACTGCGATGCTTCTTTGCATAATTTGTTAGCCAAATGGTTCCTCTGCTTGTAAATGTGAGTAACAGATATAAAGTCAAAATAAAATTTAAGAGTCATTACTTCATCCAAAAATTATCTAAGAGTGTGAGCATGACAGTGTGCCACATTGTTAAACCAATTGATAATGATTTTTGAATCCCTGAAGATCTGAATCTTGTTGCAACTTTTCTCTCGGGAAAATATGAGGAGGAGAATGAGGTTGTTAAGTTCAACATAGTTGTTAGTACTAGGTACAAGACCCATATTGAGATGATAGCAGTGTGCATCAGATATGTGAAGATTAGATCCTCCACCACATCCCGTCACGTTGGATGAACCATCAAACTAGGCCCACGAGATGGATTTGTCAATATATTCAGGTTATATAATTCTGCATTGAGTTGATGGAGCATCACTTGGGATGCGATATTAGATGGAGACTATGTTGCTGCTAATGTTGATCCATTCCGCGATCTTACCTAGAAAAATCGCTTGGTTTCTTGCTAGCCAAGTCCCCTATGCAATGAGGAGGGGGATGTTGTGATATTTTGGCCTAATAGCAGCCTGCCACCAATTATTCCAAGCCTTGGATACCAAGGTGCCATGCCAATTCTGGGTTGTGCCCAAGGACAGTGTCGTGATGTGCCATATGTGTTTACTTGCGGGGCAGTTTATAAACAGATGATTCACATCCTTGGCATGGAGATGACATAAGCTGCATCTAGATGGCCCATGTATTTCTCGATTGGTGAGGTTGTCCTCCATGGGGGTGTAATTGGAGAGGATACACCACATGAAGAGTCTAGCTTTGGGGGGAGCTTTTAATTTCCATATGTGTTTCCACCACCACTGTTTCATCTGTGGTTCATGTAACTCACTCAGTGAGGAATACCCTTCCTTTGCTGTATATCGACCCCTGGGTGAGATGAACCATAATATTTCATCCTCTCGATTAGTGAGCCATATTTTTGTAGTCTGAAGAACTCTGAGGTATCGATTCTAGATCGACTGCCAATTATTGGGGATAGAAAGATCTTGAGCAGTTCTCCATGCCTGAGATGCACATGTGGAGTTCAGTGGGTCTGCAATTTGTGAGAAGAAGTGATAACCATTATGAGCTATATGTTGCTTGATTCCCAATGGAGTTTGGTAAGATTTTTCACTTCCCAACCATGCATCCACACCAATCTTAACCTGATCACCAGATCGAATCATCCAAGCCGGTCCTTTTTTAATTATGTGGACGGATCTAGTTATGGCCTTCCATATGATGGATTTTCTAAGAGAGTGTTGAATGTGACCTCTGATCCAATCCATGGTAGTCTTAGGAGAAATTTACTTGTAATATGTAACCTCTTGCCATAGACTCTTAGTAGTTATCAGATGCCATCCCATTTTAGCATCCAGAGCCAAGGAAAAGAGGTTGAGGTCTTTGAGTCCCCACCCCCCCAACCTTTAGGCTTTGCAATCCTCTTCCATGCAATCCAAACGTATGTTCGGCCATCTTTCTTACCCCGCCAAAGGAATCTTCTCCAAATTTGTTGGATCCTAGCAGTCACACCTTTAGGGATCTAGGCCAGTGCCATCCAGTACATAGGTATGGCTTCAAGAAAAAATTTAATGAACACCAGCATGCCTGCTTTGGAGAGCCATATTTTCTACCAGATGTTGACTCTGTGCTCCACTTTGGTAATTAGCCAGTTCCAATCATTTATACGATAGTCATTTGGTTTTAGGTGAAACCTAAGATATTTGATACCATCCTCCAATTCCTTGCGCTCAAAATGAAATAGGCCAAGGGAATGTTTGCATTCAAGGGTTGAGAAACGAACCATCATAATGGTGGATTTAACATGATTGGGGTCCATACCAGTAGCTCTACAAAAATTGTTGAGTAGATTCAGGAAACTGTTATTGTCATGAAAAGTTCCATCGAGAAAGATGAGGACATCATCCACAAAAATCAGGTGGGTCAGTTGTATGAGGTCTGACATTTTGACTCCATTAATGGATTCATCTACTTTTTATTTTTCCAAGAGAGTGGATAGTCCTTCCATAATCAATAAAAAAAGTAAAGGGGAGAGTGGGAAGCCTTGCCGAAAACCCCTACCTGCATGGAAGAAATCAGATGTTGCACCATTGATAAGAATGTTGTAAGATGCATTTGTAATACATCCCATAATCCAGTTAGTGAAGGAGTGTAGAAAGCCAATATATATAAGGATGAGTTGCATGTAACTCCAATTTTCACAGTCAAAGGCTTTTTCTAGGTAAATTTTGAGAATGTTAAGACTCTTGAGTTTAATGGAGTGTAAGGCTTCCTGAGCAGTACCAATCGCTTCATGAATTTGTCTCTGGTTGAGAAAGGCAAATTGTTCTTTGGGAATGTGCTGGGATAGAATAGGCTTGGTACGGTTTGCAATAATCTTGGAAATTATCTTATAAATGCAGTTGCAGAGAGAGATCGGGCAATAGTCATTGAAGGATAGGGGTTTGTTAGTAGTAGAGATGAGTGCTATGAATGTTGCATTAAACCCATCATAGAATTGACCAGAGGTCCTGCTAGCTTCAATAACTTGGAGTAGATCCATACCAATGAGCTCGAAGAAGGTAAGATAGAATTATATGGGCCATCCATCTGGACCCGGATTTTTGTCCTTCTTAAAAAATTTCAAAACCTCTTCCACTTCCCCCAAAGTGATCGACACATTGAGTTCATCCAAATCATCCTCCTCTGCAAATCTGTGCATCATGCAGGCTATCTGCATCATCTCCATAATATTTACAGTCCTAGGATCCCTGTATTTATTGGAGAAATGTCTGATGACCATGTCCGCAAGCTAAGAGTGAATTTTTTTCCACCCTACCATTCTTATCTTTTAGTTACCAAAGGGTGTTTATAATCCTTCTTCCTTTGGCACATTGTTGAAAAAATCTGGTGTTATCGTCCCTAGCTTGTAACCAAATTGCCCTACTTTTGAGCCTGCACTCTTCCTCCTTTATTCTAAGAATATTTGATTTCTCCATCTCCAGATATATGAGCTTTTCTTTGGTCTCTGAGGATACGAAACTGAGCCCGTCTGAACCTGTCATATTCTCAAGTTCAGTATCAATGTTCATTAAAGACTCCTCCTCCAATTTATTCTTCCTTCTGTCCCAGCTGATGGTGAGGGCCTTTAGTTTAGAAAATTTTTTGTAGAGGACCCGAGCAGGCTCCAAATCAGGTCTTTGATCACAGTGAGTCCATTCATTCTTGACCAAACAGTGAAATTCAGGCTCCTCCAACCAATTTGAGTTGAATTTGAAGGGGGAGCGGGGCTTTTGGTCTCCCATCTGAAATTCAAGATAAATGGGGGAGTGATCCAAGGATCCACCCACCTCGACCGATTGCCTAGATTTTTCAAATTTATCAGCCATGAGAACCTTGATCAGGAATTAGTCAAGTCTTCTAGCTAATGCAGCCTCCCCAGTTCTCATGTTCCTCCAAGTGGGGAGCTTCTTTGGCATAGCTAGATCTAAAAGATCAACTTCATCAATCATCCTTTCAAAATATGTAGATTTTGGGTCCGGGGTGGTACAAGGTCCCCAGGATTCAAACAGGCCAATGGAGAAATTGAGGTCCCTGCCCAAAATAATATTTTCTCGCTGCATAATAGAGCAGTGCATCCAATTGTCCCAGAATTCCTCTTTGCTTTGACATGGACCATATACATTAATCAAACTAATAGGAATATCAGAATCATGAGTATTAATGTCAGCTCCCAGGATTCCAACCCTACCCCACCATTTGTTGACCAATATAGTTCTATATTAAGCCCCAAGGCACAACCACCAAATCGCCCCCTAGCATCTAGGGTTTGAAAGGTCTAGTCAGGCAGCAAGGTGGACAATAAGATTTCAATATCAATCCATCCCCCAATGTTTCCTAAAGAAAAAGAGCATCCACACGAACAAGGGCCAATATTATTTTTAGTGCTAATTTTTTGTCAGGACTGGCTAAACCTCGACAGTTGAGGGATAGGAAAATCATGGATCACCATTGCCTCGGGTGTTATTTTCTCTAAGAACCAAATCAATGGAGGTTTGTATCCTAGCTGCAACTTCCATACTAGCCCTTCTGATAGCCTTGGTGATAGAGGAGGGTCTTCCCCTTGTTGCTTTGGGGATCGATACACTAGTTTCAACACCAAGACCAAAGTCATGGGGGTTAATGGCCATAGAGGTAGATTTGAGATAATAGTGGTGTCCAATAGATGGACCTGAAGAGACCAAAATGGAAAGCGAGGAGGATTCTCCAGAAATGGTGTGGAGGTTTGGCCAAGAAACAACAGGGGGGGAGAGGGAGTTGCAATGAGGAAGATAAGAGGATCCAAATTACAATTGAATAAATCAATTTTAGGAGAAAAAATAGATATAACAAAGGAAACCATGATATGAAATTCATAAATAAGAGTAAGGGAAGTAACAAGAGGAGTACCCAGGATCAGAGTTTTTTCCTCCTCCAGAGGATGGGAAATGCGATGTTGAACCTTTGGATGAGAAGATGGTGCTGAGGTGTAGCCCGAGGTAGTGACTGGTGAAGGTTCGACATGAGCCGAAGCTTGTGCCCTAGTCACCTGCCCTATATTGTCTGTTTTTGTCCCTGCATGCACCAAGATCTTTGTAGAAACATAGGTAAAAATGATAAGTGGGCACTCCTTGTACATGTGACCCACCTCATGACAACGCCTGCATATAAATGGTACCCCCTCGTAGTCCATAATCTGAACTCGCACCATGTATTTGTAGTGTAGGTTGAAAGCCTCCACGAGACCTTCCCGCGTATCCAAATGAACAAGAATCCGAGTCACCGATATATTCCTAGTATCAAGATAGGATCTATCGTGGTCCAAATAAATCCCCAAGTCCTATCCAATGAAATGGAGAGCCTCTTCAGACCAAAATTGTAATTGTAGCTTGGGCAGTCTGACCCAAATTGGTCCTGCACCAAACTTCTCCTTGTCTGGGTCAAATAAGGGCTTCCATTGCTTCAATAATACAGGGGTCATCTCAATATGCCAATATTTGGTAAGGACCCATTCATCCATGTTTGGGTGTGGGAATATAAGAGCAAATCAGCCTCTATTCATTTTTATAACTCCCGGTAGATGTTCCAGGGTGTTCCCCCAAATTTCTACAGTCCATATTTTGAGCCTGGCTGGTGAGTAATTCCTCCCTCGAACCCACCCAACCAGCATATTCTGTGATGTGTGCTCCATTTTTTCCATGTTGACACCCACCCCAAAGACCAAGTCCCTTCTTCTCGCTCTGCTTTGGTGCACTTTTTCTTCTTTTTCCTAGCTTTGATAGAGGATCTATCCTGCCCATTGCCTTCTGCTTCTGGTGTATCATCCGAGTCGAATGTTTTGTTCTATTCTGATGGTGGGGAAACGTGCATTATGCCTTCGAAGCACCCTTATGCGGCAACAAAGGGAGGAGCCTCTTATACAGTCTTGTGTGTAGAAGGTTATTCTCCTTATTTAATACCCAACTGTTCGAACCCGAAGGTTCCTTCCTATTGTCCGCTTCCAAATCCTAGCCCCTTTGCTAGAGGGCCCAATTCATCTAGTGTTTCCTGTGCTTGCTTCTCCCATAATATAAGGACCAACAACAATGGAATGGAAGAATCCAGGGATTGCAAAGCCATCAAAATAGGCTCCGAACTAACCACCACATTTTCCAGGAGAATTTCCTCCAACATGTATTATGACATCGATGATTCCCCTATTTCCATGGCCACATGTTCCTTGCTCCCAAGGCCCACCTCATTAGTCTACCCACTATTCCGATGGGGAGATAAACCAACCCATATTTGGGATGGGTCCAAATGGTTCGAGGAATAATCCACCTCATTATCAGTCATTTTTCTCCTCGCAGTAGAAACCCTCGTTCTTGTTAAGTTAAAAACCCTTCCACGCCTCCCAAACCTATTCCTAGGTAAGAATCAATACGTTGACCTAAGCCCATATGTTGGGGCCAATGAAAATGTAACCAAGGTATGATTGATCCCCTCTGTCAGACCGTCGGGGTAGTATGGAGGGAGATGGGCAGAGCAATAGCGAGAAATTTGTGACAGTAGCAAAGAGGTTCCCTCTCCTACGTGGATGACTAAGCCTTGTGTCGGCAAGGAGTAGGGGAAGAGGGTATATAATAATCACACAATGTAAAAAAACGTGAGACTCGGGGATATAATGATACCTCAGTAGTAGGTTAATAGTAAAATATTGATAACACAGAACAAACCGAGTTCAACCCAAAGTTCCATGTCAAAACTAGTGCCACATTGTAAGTAGTTAGGTAACTTGGTGTTTATGGTTTTACTTCCATCTTCAAGGCTTGTCCGCCATCGCTAGGGTTTCCCCAGAGCTCCCACCCGATCAGATTGTGCTATCTAGTGATCTGACCCCTTAGACTCCTATGTATACAAACGAGGTTTTTTCATTTGTATCATCCAAGAATTGTTAATTTATGTAATGTCAAATAGTTCTCCCCCTCAAAGAGCCTATTTCTCAAGTCATTGATCTATCTTTTCTCTAATTTGTGAGTTGGTTTCATAACATTTGGTATCAGAGCTTTGGATTCTAGGGTTTCTCTTCTCCAAATAGGCCATCTTAGAATTTTCTCTTAACCTTGTTTCTATAAAGGTTCAAAAGTTGAAATTGCAACCACATGGAATCAAAACATTGGTGAACCTTTTGTACGAATTTCAGATCTTTTTTCACTATAATTTCGTAGATATGATCCGAGGAAGTTAGGGTTTTTGCAGGCTCCATAATTTCATCTCGAACATGTGACCTAGGGAAAATTTTCATAACTTTCATTTCAGGCACCAGATTTTAATTGTATAAAAAGTGGCCAAAATTGTACGAAATTTAGTTTCTCTTGTAGCAATTTCAAGGACGAACCTTGAAATAGTGACACATGGAATCCCGTACAACTTTGATCTACTGAACTACTCCATATCAGGTCATCATGGGAGATTTGACATAACTCTATATTGAAGAATCCAATATTGGTATGACTTGTGGCATTGGAAAGAATATTTAGAGTTATACACCAAGACCGAACTTCAGACGTTGGAGATCCAAAATTTCATAGTTACAACCATTGCAAGATCAAGCTCCTAAAAGAAAGAAAAAAATGTGTATGTTTTTCAAAATTTCATAAATTTTGTTTGAAAAATCAGTTTGAAGTGATTCAAAGGGCATATTGAAGCATATATATCAGTATTGGGTTCTAAAATCCCTCCCAAAAAAATAATTCCAGACCCATTAAGCCCTTAGAAAACTCTACTATGACGCATGAAGAGGAAGAATTGCAGTATGATATATCAATATTATGGGACCAAGTGCAACAAATTTCACTCTCACAAAGAGCAACCAAAGATAGCATGGATGGTTTAAAAGTAGACGTAGAAGATAATATGGATGGTTTGAAAGATGGCATGGATGGTTTGAAAGCAGACATGGAAGGTTTGACAAAGTTGTTGCAAGAAAGGCTTCTCAGTGGTGACAAGGTAATCCATGAAAATCATGAAGAGGACAAAAGGAATATGAATTATGATTTTAGAAAATCCAAAGTTGGGTTTAAGAACCACCACATTCAAAAGATAGATGTGAGGAATATTTATGGTAAGGATCCAGTAACATGGATACTACAAAAGGAGAAATATTTTTATCTCCATGATGTGCAACACTCACAAAAGGTACGCATTGCAACTTTATATTTAGAACCCAATCAGTTTGTATGATATCGATGGCTTTTTTCTCGTAAACCACTTGTCACTTGGTCATTTTTTATGGAGGAAATGACAACACATTATGAGGATACAAAGAGAAACACCTTCTTTATCCAATTGATAAATCTCAAACAATAGGGTTCAATGGAAAAGCACACTGAGGACTTCCAAAAATTGAATATTAGGGTAACACATATTCTAAAGGATCATATGATTGATTTCTTCATAGGGATTTTAAAGGATAACATCAAACATAAGGTTCGGCTTTGGGAACCTGATTCATTGGAGAAGGCATTCATGGTGGAAAGAAAAGTTGAAAGAAAAATTATGGCAACAAGGAAGTCTACCTCTCACAACTATAAATATGGAAGTGTTACTACTCCTAGCCTTCCACAACCTACAAGGTTGACACCACAAAAATTGAAGGAAAAAGGAGAAAAATAGCTTTGTTATAGTTGTACTAGAAAATACACTAAAGGTCATAAGTGTGCTGAGAAGAAATTATTTTACATAGATTGTGAAGAGGAGGAAGAAAAGGAACAAAACACATCAAAAGAGGAGGATATACACCAGGAACCAACCCCAGAGAAAGAATAAATGAATCCAACCATATCTTGTAAGGAATTTGCAGAATTACTATTCAAACTATCAAGATAGAAGGATATATCAAGAAGAAAAAGGTAATAGTGCTGACTGATTCGGGTAGTACCCATAATTTTATTCATTATAAGATAGCCAAGGATTTGAATTTCTTCTTATATCCAGCACTAGAGTGTCAAGTGATAGTTGCAAATGGAGGAACTATAAATTGCTCTAGAAAGTGCCATAATATCAAGGTAACCATGGGGGAATATGTATTGAATATTCCAATGGGTGGTGTTGATGTTGTAATAGGAGTCCAATGGTTACAATCTTTGGGGGTGATAGATTTTAATTTTCAAGAAATTTTCTTGAAATTTTTTTAGGAGGGAAAGAAAGTTGAATTACGGGGTATCGCAGGGAAACCAGGAAAGATAATCATCTCTAATATCATGACAAAGCTTCTAAAGAAAGAACAACGAGGCGCAATTTCACAATTATGCTCGCTAGAGGTTCAAACATTGAAATCATCTATTTCTCCAGATCTCCAAAAAGTCTTGGACAATCATTCCAAGGTGTTTGAGAATCCCAAAGGCCTCCCACCTATTCGTGATCATGATGATGCTATTCATTTGATTCCAAGAAGTGTTCCTCCTGTTAGGGTCCTATAATAATAGGATTCATAATTTTGAATTGACTTTTATTAGTCTTGTAATATGTACATACTTTTGTTTTCCCATATTAGAAAATAAAAAATGTAAAGAGGATAAAATTCCTAAGAGAAAATTCAAAAGTCTGAAAGAAAAAAGATAAAAAAGAATGAAAAATGAACCCCAACAAAAAAGAGATAAAATAGATCATGAAAGTGATGCAAATTCAAATGCCACTACTTTTTACTTTTTACTGCAAAAATAAGATTATGTGCAGCTTGTTAAAAATGCCACAATCCATGAAAGTCAAACTTCTTAATCTTAACCTTTCATGCTTTAAATTTTATGTTGATAGATAGAGAATAAATATCTAGCCAAACTATTTAATCTTGGGAGATTAGTAGTTAGCTAGAGAATAATAAGGAGCTCAGGAATTTAATCTAAGCCCTTGGAAGTAATAAGGTTATAATTAGATAGTTTGTTGTTAAAAATGAATGAGGGTTTGCAAGCTCAAATGCACCCATGTAAATGAAGAAAAAATGTTAGGGTAGTTGATGGGTAGGTAGAAGCAACTTTCACAACGTATGGATAGCAGAAAATCGATCAATTCATAGTTACTAATTTCCCTTCAAAATCATTTCCCTTGTAAAAAAATCCCTTCCCCTTCAGTTTTATTCTTTCCCTTACTTCATTCTTTTTCCCTTGAAAAAATCCCTTTTCCTAAGTTAAAATGCATATTTTCCTTGGGAAAAGTAAAAATCCTTTATTAAACTTCCATTTAATTCAAAAATGCACCAAAAACACAAAAAATACCTTTATCCTAAGTTTTTCTTTAAAAGGTGATATGTCGGGTTCCACATTGAAGAAATTCTTTCCCGATATCCGTTTTTAAAGTTAAAACTTAGTGTATTTAACCTTCCTCATTATATTTCATTATTAATGTTAACTTAGTGTATCTAACTCCCGCATTAAGCCTTTATCCCGTATTATATTAATTTCCTATATATATTTCCCAACCCGTATTTTATTTTAAACTTATAGTTTAATTCCCCCACGTTTTAATTTATTAATTCCCACTTATTATATTATCCCCACCTATACAAAGGTCCCACCTTCCCTAACCCCATTGGTAATATATTTAACCCCGACAAATGAATATATTACATAACCCACATCGTTTAAAGTCTCGGGCCCCATGCCTTCAAATCCCTATACTCCATCACATCGTCCCATCCGTCAGATCAACACTAACCAGATCTAATGGCCAGCAAGCCTTTTCACACGCCCGATAGCAGATTCTTTAACCACACCCCAACCTTGCAAAATGTGTGGTTTCCGAATCTCCGCTCCTGAATACGTGTCCACATTTCATTTGATCGCATCCTCAAAAGATATACCGCCTATCACCGTTCGCTCATGCGAAAATCGCTCAGCAGTTTCTCCTGCCTATTGCAAAAACCACATGCCATTTGAATTAACCCCGCGCTTTAATGATAATCAATGTTGGGTAAAAAACTTATATAAACCACCCTTTGCAACCTTTTCTCCACTTTCTGTTATAGTTTTCCGCAAAAGAGTTATTTCCGACCTAAAAAGTTGCTGCCGACCCAGTTTTAAACCAAATTTCAAACATAATTCATCCATTTTCTACTAAAGATGATACACAACTAGTCCAACGCCTTATAAAGACCACAAGAACCTCAGAAAGCTTCCGCAACCTCAGAAACCTTCTACAAACCACAAATCTTCATTTTTCTCCAGGTATTCTTCAGTGATTAGGCCTATTCCTAAAGCTAAAAGGAAGTAATTTAAGTAATTGAATCAATTTAGGAGTTTTAACAGACCAAAATCACATATTTCCTTCCCTATCCCTTTCTACAGACCCTGGTTTCCCTTTCACAGAAATTCTGAGGTCTTGAGATTTATTTTTGTCACAGAAAGTACAGTTTGATTAATTGAGTCATTTAGGAGCCATCTGCAGACCTGAAAAAATCCCTCTTGCCTTCAAATAATTTTCTGCAAGCCCTGAACCTATTTTTTGCATAATTTTGAGGTCCTTAAAACTATTTTTAATCACAGAGATTACAATTTTAGCAGTTTAAACCATTGCAGACCATAAATAAGCCCCTGTTTTATCCTAAATAATTCTACAAAGTGTTATAACCTTTCAGAGGTGCTCCTAAATGCCTAAATCTGTTTTTTCTAAGTCAAAGATTAATCAATTGAAGAAATTTAACAAAACAATGGCTACCAAAAGCATTGTATCTATCAATCCTCTACAACCTCCAGTTGTAGATGTAGAACACACTCCCTTGGCTGAAAAATATTTTAAAATTAATGACATAGTCACTGAATTTAATCTTCTTGAGCTCCACTGTTGGAGCCATGAAAAATTCATAGATCAAGCAAATGAGGTTTTCATTTGGGAATCTAATTTTACAAAGTATGTAGTCCCACAAACCTTCCAGTGCCCAGAAGTGATTAGACTCTTTCAATCTTGCTATTTCCCTGACCATAGAGCCCTAATAACCCCTGGAAAATAAATTCTTTTCACTATCACAGCTGAGTCAATCAACCAAATGCTGCAGATCCAACCTATACTAGATTAAATCCCTTAGTCCATTGAGGCTCTTACACAGTTGTATTTGAATCTGGACTTCCCCAAGAGGTTCCAGATATTCCAAACTTTCATGCCTTCATCTGTAGAAATTCCCAAGATAAATCTTCCTTACCCATCCGCAAAATTTTCTGAAAGAACCAGACATATCATTAGCATGTTGTCTTTTATTCTTGTTCATTTCACAGATGAGCATGTTGATGCTGCAGTACTAGGTTTTTTTTGTCTATTCTCACATCTGTTCAACCTCCTGCTACCATTTTTAAATTTTCCCAGTACCTTGCTGATAATATTCATGAAACATTGGTCAAAATGCCTGAAGAAAGTGTCTTCAAGTATCCCTCAGTCCTATTCCACATGTTTTTGTATTTCCAATCAGAGAAATTTTCCATCAACCTTCAAAAGCTTGATGTTGAAGGTAACCCATAGTCAGTCATATTTTGGACTCCTTTAATTAGAAAATACTCCACACAGTCCACCTACACATAGTTCAATGATTCTTTCATTCATCCTATGGTCAATATGCTGAACAACAACATGCAACCAAGAATCAGTGAGGAAATTAAGAAGGTCCTACAATTTTCAGAGCATAATAGGATAGGATATTGGTACTTGTACCAAAACCATACAGAGATAAGGGTATATGGATCAAATCTCATTCCATATAAGCTGCCCAAATACCTCCCAATGAGGTTATTTTCCCTTGACTATATTAGATAGATTCTTAATTATGATGGAATCAATTTCTTAGATGCCAAAAAGAAGACACAGATCAAAATAAAAAATCAGGTTGGCCCTTTTATTTGTAGCTGTAGAGATGTAGGTCCAGAGGTTGAAAAGTATTTATAGGATTTTAAATTCAGTAAGATTTTTATGTGGTATTATGATCCTATAGGAGTAATAAGTAAATTGAGAGTTAAATGCAAATTAACTCCCTATGTTCATGAGAAGAAACTAGATATTGATAAATTCTCCAATTAGTCTAAATGGTTGGAGAACACCTTAATAGAGGCAGATAAGCAAGGTGGTACTAGTCAAATCTTGCAAACTCCAGCCCAAGAAGATAGAAACTCAAAAAGAATCAAAGAAGAAGGATCATACACTGCAGAAACAACCACTGAAACTAAATTTAAATTGATGTACAGGAAGAAGCCAAAATTAAATCCTGTCAATGAAGAAGTGGAAACAATAGAAATAATTGATACAGAAACAGTGGTGAAATATAATGCACCACCTACGGTTGCTAAAGAAACACATCAGCATTCAACTTCAAGCACTCATCTTATTCAAAAGCAACACAGTGTTAAAATTTCCTCTTCCAGCAAACCAGAAGAGAAGGAGATGGACATTATGCAAAAATACAAAGAGATAAAGATGAAAAATGAAGCCTTGAAGACTGATACATATAACCAATATTGGAAGAAGTGACCCAGTGAACAAAGTAGATTGCTTTCTGCTTTTGAATACAAAACTAGGAAAATGTAGATGACCTTCCTGTAGCCTAAAGTAAAGCATCCGAAAACATCAGCTAATTACAAAAAGTCACCGCATGAAGTTCAAGTAAAAGATCTTCATCCAATTGATCAAATAGAATTTCACAAACAAGCTAGTGAAATGCTTTATTCAACCATGATAAACAAATCCATGAGTGTACATAAACTTTAAAACACTCTTGGAAACATCAGAGATCAACTTAGATTAGAAAAATCATCCTCACAGGCTAAGGACAATAGAATAAAATCACTGGAAGATTTGGTTATTAAATTAGATATGATCCAACAAATGTCAAAGTTGTAGATGAACTGATAAAGAAGAAAAATGCAGACATTTCCTCATTAAAGAAGCAACTAAATTTCCTCCTACTAAACATCCTCGGGAAAATTAAGTGTTACAGGATGAAAATCAGAAAGATGAGATGATCTCATTCTTCAATTGAATGCCCAGATAAAAGAAATGGAGAATGAAATGAAAATTTTGGTCCAGGAGAAAAAGGCCATAGCAGAACAAGTCCCAGTCACTGTTATTCTTGTGGTTACTACAGTTGTCCCATCCACATTAGCAGAATCATTGGCCCCTACAGTCCCAATGGCTACAACTCTTCCTGTCACCTCAGCAACAACTTCAGCAACAGAGTCATCAACAATAGCAGTACAGCCTACAGATGAGGCAGGTAAACTAGTAAAGGCAAAGCAAGAAATGTCTATTCAGACAAATGAAATTAATAAACTTAAAGAACAACTAAAAATCCTGGAGGATGAAAAGAAACTTGCTCAGATTATGCACAAGAATGAAGAACATAAGGCAAACAGGTTGACAGAGAAGTCGAAAAAGTTAGAAAAAGATCTAACATTGAAAGAACCAATGGCACAAGCCAAGCAGCGGCTATGGGCCAATATCATTGAAACTGTCAATGATATTTGGCCATCAATTCAGGTTAGTTATGAACAAAAAGATCTCATCAAGTCAGCAGGTGAAGCTATCCAAAAGATCATAGAAGAACTTGGTAAGAAACCTAAAGAGGCAAATGAAATCATCAAATTCCTTAATTCTAAGAATAAGCAGGAACTAGAATAAATTGGAATCAATGATAGAAGAAAGGAATTTAATGATATAGCTAGAAGAAAAATGCCAAAATATGGAGGTTTCCATCACAAGGTTCATGATTAAGTTTGATACTCTTAGACAAAAAGGCCTTCCAAATCCATTAGTCATTCATGACAGATTAATGAAGCATGATGATTATGATAAAAATATGAAAGAAGTGGCCAAATATCAGGCCAACCTGCCTTCTTCACAAGGAATTCCAATAGGGAAAGTCCTCTACAAGAATTTTGAAAATATTTTTTACCTGCAACATGAGGTAAAACACCTATTTGTCAACAAGACAACATTTTCAAAATATACAGAGGAAGATCAAATATTCAGGAGGATGGTGAAAATTAAGTTACCAGAAGCATAATTTTGGGACAAGATAAATGATTTATTGTGAAAAACAGCTTACAGTAAAAAAACAGAGCAGTTAAAGGTAAATAGAGTACCCAGGATAAAGTAAAAACAACAGTCAAAAGAAAGAAAAGTAAAACATCAATCAAAAGGTTAAAGAGTATCAGAGTCAAAGAGTATCAGAGTCAAAGAGTATCAGTTTAAAGTCAGAGTTAAAGTCAAATCAGAAATTACGAAGTAGAGACAAAGATTTCCAACGTAAAGGACAGACCACTGCCTAAATGCAGTCTTCGTTGAGAAACAATAAGAGACAAATCAACAGCAAAATATCAAACAACAAAATAGTCAATTTAATAAAAGCAAGGACAACTTGCATTAGTTAGATAGTTGTCTCTATCCTCTTGCATGAAGATATTTATTTTTCCTTGAATAATTCGTAAGTTTGTTTTAGGATATTTTCTACGAATTTTCGTATAAATACTTCACATTTTGAAGTATTGAGGGTGGATGAATTGCTGAACATTTATATAGTTGTACTATTCTAGAACCTAAGGGTGATTGTACCAATTTCAAGTCAACAGACTAGATTAAAGCAATAAAGAGATTATATTACAGGATTCATGTGTTGGGCCACTATAGTGAAGTACTTTCTATTTTTTCAATTGTTTCTTTCTAAAGTTTTCACAAATACTTGTGTGTTTTTCTAAATCTAAATGATATATCAAGAAATGTTTTTCAAAATATGTTTAATTACACTCTGTCTTGAACTGTTTATCATTTACATTTTTTCCACTGATATCCAGATTGGGGAATTCTTAATTGCTCCTTAGTTTCGATTGACCTCTATCTTTTCAATCATTATATAGATTTGAGAACCCTTAATTGCTCTCTTACCTCGATTGAAACCATTTTCACTATCAGCCTAAAGATCTGAAGTTACTCAACTATCTTGCCCTCTGAATACTTCCTTTTATAACCTTGATCTTGCTATGTTGCTTGACACTTTGAATCCATTAGCCCAATGGTAAGCAGACCTACATCTATCCATTTGAGTAAGTTATTCCACCACTAAACCAAATTGAAAATAAAATCCCAAGTAATCCTACATAACTATCCTAAAATCAACTAAAATGAACAAAGATAATCATATAGAGAGAGCCCTCTCTGAGCATTAGGAAGGCTAGATCCTAAGGCTTAAAAGTAGGTTTGTGGTTACCTCTAATATTCTTTAAACCAAAAAGCATAACAACCATGAGAATTATTGGAGTGATAACATATTGGCGACTCCACTAGGGAATCTAACTAGTCCTCAGTGTTTAAAATAAATCTTAAAGGAAATTATTTTATTTATCTTTTCACCTTAATATTTGTTTAAAGGGTTGTTAGTGAAATTTTTCATTAAAAACTGAAATTTTGGCTCCCAGAAGAATTTACTATATCAGGTCTAATCCAAATCCAGAACCTGCTGTCATAATAGATAATCCTGACAGAATTTTAAATTAAAAAAAAAATAGAAATTTTAGGTAATAAAAATCCAATAATCAAAGCAAATTATCTTCCCAATAAATTATCAAGTTTACAAGACATTGAATTTGATTTAGATTTTGAGCAATCTTTGTTTAGAATTAAATCAGAAAGTTTTATTTATGATAGTGTAATATATCCTGATTTCATTTCATTTATTGAAACTAAGAAGGAGACTGTTCCACTTGATTCAGGCAAAAAAAAATTTGAGGTTTATGATAAAATTGACGCTTTGACTGCAACTGTGCTTAAAGAAATTGATGAAGCTTATTTCCAACATTCTGTTGAATTGATTGCTTTATTTGCATATACCCTGTTGGGGTTCCCATGTTTTGGCTAGATTGGCAAGACCAAAAGATGAGACAACATCAGAACCACTTTGAGGCCCTAGGATCTAGCCCTCCTGGACCCGGAGAAGGATCTCTCCAATAAAACAAAGAATGATATATCTTTGAAGATCAAATTGAGATGTTAGGCTAGGTATGAAGCACAAAGGGGGGTTTAAAATGATTTGGTTGGTTGGTTGCTGGGTTGGTCATGAGATCATAGACTGAGAAGGTAATGGGAGAAAAGGACAAAACAGCAGGATGTTTCAGCAAAGAGGATAGGTCAAGAAAGTGCCATCCATTGGGCTATGGAGTCATGAAAGGTAATTACATGCAACAACTAGCCAAAGCCTCCAAAGGGCAAGTCATATAATACTAAAGGATCTTTTATATTAGATGGTGGGATGGAACATTAAGGAAAGAAAGTGAGAGAAGGAAAGCAACCTAATTTCTATCTATAGATCAGGTCAGAGGTCATTTAACTTTAGACGTGCTTTAACATACTCCTAGGCAACTCTCAAAGAGGGACAAAGGGGCAGCTTATAGATCGGACCAGAGGTCATTTAACTCCAGGTCAACTTTAGCATGCTCCAAGGGAAAACAGAGACAAGTTTAATGAAGAGATCTTAGAAAGGTCAGCTGGTCGCACAAGGATCCTAGTGGATAGGGCTAGCTCTAATCCCTAGTGTTCCCAAATCTTCCAGCTTAAACCAAACAAGAAAAACTAAAGACAGATTTCATTTAACTCATACATCAGCTAGCAACATAAGGAACTACTACACTGGTTAAATCATCTGAAATCAATCCTTATATAACACATTTAGCAGAAAACATTGAAGGCAAGGAGAGCAGAAACATAGGGCACCTAACAAGGGTGAATCCTATGCCAATATTCTGATGAGAGCTAGTAAAACATGAAACAGCATATAAATGTAATAAATAGAGTTAGAAAAACATCACCAATAGTAATAGACCAGGATCCTGTGAAATGTACTTTGATTAATTGATGCAAAACCAGTCACATGCACTGAGCTCAATAGTTGTTACAATCCAAACTTCTCCTCCCAGCCTACTACATAACAACTACTCTGCTATTCCCTCCCAAGACTATTCTAACAGTCAGAATGAATCCCTCAAACTACAACAGCAGCAGCCGAACAACAACGGCCCAAAAAGAACCTTTTACAATATGTTCTTTTGGATTCTTATAGGAGGAAAGAAAGACAATGGTAGTTGTAAACTTAAATGCAGCATTAACAATCTAAAGCAGTAGGAGGGTCGAGGCCCCATCTGGTTTTAATCTGAGCATTTATCTTTGGTACTTATTGCAGTGTTCTGGTGAATTGCACAAAAAGGAAGAATAATGATGTTAGGGTCTGCCATACCATGTAACAAATTCTTCTGACGGTGTAGGACTGCTGATAGGGCAGAAATCTTTGTTTGTACACAAAGTCGACTGAAACAATAATGTGTACCATGTCCTTTCATGGAAGAACATTCTGCTGATACGGAAACCCTGATAGTATTATATTTCAGTGCATTGGACCGTCTGAACGATCCACTGGGTCTTTGATTTTGATACCTTTGCCTTCTAATAAATGAATTAAGGCTTAAGATCTTCAATTACAGGCCTTAAGACACTATTTTTCCCCTGATACTCTTTTTCACTTTCTAGATTTCCTCTGACTGCGAAATCTGTGCTTTAATGGCGCCGGCGAGGTTTTGCAGAGCTTTAATTCGGTCCTTCGATGAAATTTATGGCGCAGACACCTTCCAGACATATCCCTGTAATATCGGGCTCTAAATTCAGCTTCCTCTGTGCACTGCACCATTACAATGGCGTATATGAACCATGGTGGGTTTTACCACCTGATAAACCTGTAAAACCCAAAAACAGTTACCAAAAACACGTATGGAGGTGGTGGCATAGATGAACGTGACAGTGGTAGCGTGGCGTAGACGAGGATGATGACTGCAGGGGCAACAATGGAGGGAAACATGACACCGTGGAGAAAGCATGAGAAACGTCGGGGCGGACGTTTTAACATAAAAATAATGAAATTTGACCTTGGAATGGATATATACCACGGGGCGGACGAAAGTATGGAGGAGACACGTGGAACAATGACGTGGCGGGACCGGGCGATGGCGGAATAGTCAATAGTGAGGGGAAAACAAATCTGGACCGTCCAATCTTAAAGGAGATCGACGGTGGAAAGCACGTTGGAGGGCGATTGAATGTGGACCGTCGATCTGTAGATCAGATCGACGACAGAGATTAATTGGATGGTGCGTTGTACCTTGAGCTATCGCGTGTGCATCTGAGTTAACTATCATGCATCTTCGGCGAGCGATAGCCATTGGATGGCCCGCCCCAGATCGGACGGTCCACGGTAATATCGCTGGGCATCCTCGTTCGAACAATAATGCGCGATGGACGATGGTTAACACGCGAGGATGGCGGTTTTGAAAAAGGTACAGGGGACGCGTGTCACACGATGTATGGAATTGTTGGCCAATCGGAAATTACCGCGCTCCGCCCAAAGGCGGTGCGATAGAAACCACCGGGTTTTGGAACAGTACATGGGGACCACCGGGGCAGGTAGGCTCCGAACCGTCAGATTTGCATGTAAATGAACGGCGATGGCACGATCGGGAGTTATAACGGAGAAGACCACGGGCACTGCGGAGTTAATGATCGCCGTCTGATCTACAAAGATCAACGGTCAGGAACGCTCCCAATATACAATGGAGATTTGCGCCTTTCGGGCCAACGCTTGGTCATAACGTTGGGTTCTGTGGGGGGAAATGGATACAAGGGCTTGGCCGAAAGGGGCTAGGACCCATAATATGGAGAAAATGGATTTTTAGGCCATTTTAAATGCATTTTAAGGCCTAGGAAGGGAAACGATAAGGGGAACAAATGGGAATTGGCTAAACAAAGGGTAGAGGTTTGATTTAAAGGGGGTTTTGGGGATGATTTAGGGGGGGGGGAAGGGGGATTTAGAGGGAAAGAGTGGAACTTAGGCAAAGGGTAAAAAGGGATGAAATGAAGGATTTTGCAGGGGTACAAGGGATAAATGAAAGCCTTTTAGAGCATAGTTTTTTACAGTCAAAGAGGCTTTATAATGGGAATCAGTAGAGGGGATTACATCACAGGGAAAAGGCATAGAAGACTTCAAGGATGATGTGTCTCTAGGGGAGATGCATTCATTGAAGTCTCAGAAACATTTTAGCCCCCTACTTTGCTTGTCAAAAATTTATAGGGGGGCTAACATACCCCTAGGCCTTCTACTAGTCATTTAGAGTCTGTAAATTCAAATTTATTTAGTGCCACATCATCTATTATTTCCACTACACCTCATTCCACTGAATCTTTCATTCCTAAGCTTCCTCTTCAATCTATAATTTTATTTCCATCCCCAAATACGACAAGTTCATCCTCTAGCAATGATGTTCCATTTTCAAGCACTTCAACCACATTTCCAAGTACATCTTCTAGTGTACCAACTTCATCTGCAAGTACCTCAACCTCATCACCAAGTACCACACATTTACCTCCTAGTCCAGCCAGAATCTTAGTTATGGCTACTAGATATGCTCCTTTGGTCCTACCAGGGCAGTTACATAACATGCCCCAATATTATCAAAGAAAAACCCCTCAATTTGATTCAAATAGTCAATACATTGCACAACAACATGTTAATAAAATGACTAACTATTTTGAACTCCATGAAATTGATGAATCTGATGTCCAAACGAGACTATTTGCCCAAAATTTAGCTGGAGAAGTAAAAAAATGGTTTAAAGCTTTACCTGCCAATCATATTTTTTATTTAGAAGCCTTCCATAGATTGTTTATCAGTAGATGGGAGAAAAAGAAGAATCCATTACAAATTTTTTCTGAATATGAACATATAAAAAGAGGACCTAATGAAACAGTTCAAGACTATTGTACTAGATTCAACAATATCTATAATTCTATTCCAATAAACATTAAACCCTAACTAGATCTAGCTTTACTCAAATTTCCTGATGGCTTTGATATGGATATGTCATACCGAGGGAAAGGAACCTAGAAACACTAGAACAAATTCAAATCATAACAATTAGTGTAGAAGCCAATTTGTTAGCTAAGAGAGCAAGAATGAGAAATGAAAGAAGGGTAATAATAAAAGAGGAAACATCTACATCAGATAGAAAAATAGATAGTTTAGCAAAATCCATGGAGAAAATTATGGATAGACTAGAAAGTATGGAAATTAAACCACATTGGGATAATAAAAAACAAGGCCCACAGATAAGAAATCCCAATTTTAGAAAGAACACCAACACTGGTAAATCAATACCTGATCAAACAATAAGACCACCTTTTCAAGAGAACTATGTTGAAAGTTCTCACCAAAATGAAGATGATGAAGACATTCAGATTAACTTAATAGGAATTAATTATGATAACACTTTTTCTTACACAATAAGAACATTAGTTATATGAATTACAATAGTTACAATTAGAATTTGGAGAGTCTTTTGATTACAAGCAAGGTTATGAGTTTGCAATAAATGAAGTTCATAAGAAATATAACCTTAGAAGTAAAAATAATGTAGAAGCCCCTACTAAGAAAACTGCTCAAACAAAAACCGAGAAAATAGTAGAAGCTCCTACAACCAAAGTACTGCAAATCCTCCCTAGGGAAACCCAGCAAAACTCTAGTTCATCTCAAAAAAATTCAAATCCTAATCAGAAAATTTCTAATTCTAAAATTAGACCTAGTCCTAAAATTGTTGACATTACAGAGATTTTTGTTCAAAAATCAGCTGATCCTCAAAAATATGTTGCTGATAAGACAACAGCTTCTGCTAAAACAAAAAATTCTGATCCTAAAACATTTGATGTTGATCACCAATCAATTGATCCTAAAACAACTGCTGCCAAAACAGTTGCTAAAAATTCCAAAACTGCCAAAGTTACCACTGCAACTCAAATTGTCCCTGAAAATAAGATAAAAATTAGTAAAACAGTGGAAACACAAATAGAAAATGAAAAACTAACTGTACAAAAAGAAGAGATACACACACAAACTGCATTTATTAAAGAAGAAATAATTCAGTTAGGAAAAACACAAGCTCAATTCAACATACAAGCTGAAATTTCCAAATTGAAAATACCAATTCCTTTGACAGAATTGGTTAAACATGATTTATACAAATCATAGATCACTAAAACTTTAAACATGAATGCAGGTGAAGACTCTGTTAATTTAAGTGATGACCAACCAAAACTGATATT
The DNA here is from genome assembly GCA_034641835.2 of Pinus albicaulis. Lineage (NCBI taxonomy): Eukaryota > Viridiplantae > Streptophyta > Pinopsida > Pinales > Pinaceae > Pinus > Pinus albicaulis. The sequence continues at coordinate 96,269,004 of CM076572.1, read as the reverse complement.
TGGTCCTGAGGTAAATGGAAAACACCAAGAAGGAGGAGTTCCTCCTTTCTACATTAGCGTGACTGTTCATGATCAAATTTTACATAATCCTATACTAGATTAAGGAGCCTCACATTTACTGGAATAAAATGAGAAAATATCTTTATAAGGTCTAGGTTTAATCAAATATTTATGTGTCACTTTAGTCCAATACCTAGGAAAAAGCATAGTCATGGATATTGTAGTAGTTGATATCCCTCCTATGTATGGAATGATGTTATCTCTCTCATGGGGATAAAAAGTACAGGGATCTCTACAATTAGACATGTCTTATGTCACTATTTCAATATTTTGTCAACCCAAGAAACTTTACAGAGAAACTCTAATGAAGTACATGGTTAGTAGTGTAGAAAGACCTCAAAAATATCCTATTTATTCTACACCTACTGATATGGACTCTTTAATTGTGTGTAATTTTGATTATGGTATAGAGAACAAAACATAATTAAAACAGAAAAAGGAATACCCAGACAGTGAAAACATATTTCATGAATCAATTGGCACCTAGATTTTGATGGACCAATGAACAAATTAGGAGTAGGAGCAAGTGTTTAGATTCATAACATGGAAAACAATCATTCTGAAGGTCATGCCTTTAGATTAAATTTCAAATGTACAAACAATATGGAAAAGTATGAAGCTCTGATTTTAGGACTACAGATTGTTAGAAATTTAGGAGGCAAAAGAGTTTCTATCATGGGAGACTTTGACTTAATTGTAAAACATATTAGAGGAGAGTATTCTGTATATAATACTAGATTAAGCCAATACAGAGAAATAGTTTAGATTTGATCAAAAAAGTGCTTGAATGTGACTTTGTTGTAATTCCCAGAAAACAGAACATACAAGCACACAGTTTAGAAACTTTTGCTGGTACCTGCAATCTGCATTTTCAACCAAATCACCAATATACAACAAAGGTAAGACACAGACCTACTATACTGGACAACTTAAAATATTGGCAAATTGTTTCATAGGATACTCAAATCTATCATTTCATGAATGCTGAGGGAGAATTCCAAAATTGCAACATAGATACAGATTGTATAGTAGATGATAAAATAGACAGTGAGATAGATGTAAATAATTTAAATTTCATTGAACCCACTAAATTTACTCAAGTAGAAATAGACAAACTATAGAAAGTAGAAATAGAAGAATTAGCAGATGATGATTCTGACATTTTAAACCTTAAGAATAACTTTTTACCTAAGGGATTAGCCCCTTTGGAAGATATTTTTGATTCAAATGATGTTGCAAGAAAACCAAATATGGAACCATTAATATCAGATATAGAAGAATGAAACATAGGAACAAAACTAAAACCTAAACTCAACAAACTTACCAAAGAATTACCTCAAGAAGAAAAATTAAAATGCATAGCTCTGTTTAAGGAATTTCAGGTTGTGTTTGCATGGAGTTATGAAGACTTAAAATCTTATGACACTAGCATAATACAACACAAAATACCCATAAAAGAAGATCAAAAGCCTTTTAAACATAAGCTTAGGAGAATCAATCCAGTTTTAATGCCTTTAATTGAAAAAGAGGTAAAGAGAATGTATGAAGCTGAGATAATTACACCTATCAGATATTCTGAATGGGTTTCAAACCTAGTTCCTACTAGGAAGAAAACAGGGGAAATCAGATTGTGTGTTGATTTCCAGAACCTAAATAAAGTGTCCCTAAGAGATAACTACCCTCTCCCCAAGATGGATCATATTTTACAGAGGGTGGTTGGTTCATCCAAGATTTCATTGCTTCATTGCTTGATGGATTCTCTCGATACAACCAGATTTTAGTTCAAAAAGAAGACCAACCAAAGACTGCATTTACTACTCCATGGGGTACTTTCATGTATTTGAAAATTCCTTTTGGATTAATGAATGCAGGAGCCACTTGCTAGAGAGCTATGGATATAACATTTGCTAAATAAATTCATGATTTTGTTGTAATTTATATAGGTGATATAACTGTATATTCAAAAACTGATAATGAACATCTAGATCATCTGAGACAAATGTTTATCAAATGCAAGAAATTTCTTTAAATCCCAAAAAGACTCTCTTTGGAGTTGAAGAAGGTAAACTATTAGGGCATATAATATCAAAAGAAGGAATTAGGATAGACCCAGCTAGAATAGAGACCATTTGGAACATAAGTCATCCTAGGAATATTAAGGAATTGCAAGCTTTCCTAGGTAAAATAAATTTTCTCAAAAGATTCATTTCAAATTTAGCAGAAATAATTAGAGAACTAAATAACATGTTAAAGAAATACTTAGCACTTAAATGGACAGTAGAGGCCAAACAATCATTTGAATCAATCAAACAAGCCCTCACAAAAACACCAGTCCTAATAAGTCCTAATTTAAAAAAAGATTTCATTATTTTTTATTTTGCTTTAGAACATACTATTGTTGCAGTCTTACTAAAGAAGAATGATTAGGGCTATGAACAACCCATTGATTTTTTCATCAAATCACTAAGAGATGCCACACTGAAGTATAACATAATGGAAAAGCAGGCACTAGCTTTATTAAAGGCCATCAAAGACTTTAGAGTGTACATATTGTATTCACATATCATTGCTTATGTTCCAAATTCAGTAGTGAAGGACATTCGGACTCAGAATGGGCCTGATGGTAAGAGAGGCAAGTGGATTGCCACCATTTTGGAATATGAAATGGAAATTAATCCCACCAAACTCATTAAAGGAAAAGGTTTAGCCAAACTCATGGTTGAATCAAACTAACATGCCTTAGATGTAAATTTTATTGCCCAAATAGATGATCAGGAAGAGATGGCGACTCCACAGATCAGTGAAGATTTTTCAGATTCACCATGGTATGCATATATCATATTTGTATTACTAAATTTACAAGCTCCTCCTGGATTATCAAGAACTAAAGCTAGATTTTTAAAGTTAAAGGCAATGAAATTTTTTATCATAGATAATGCTTTGTTTTGGAAAGATCATGGTGGCATTTTATTGAATTGTTTTCTTAAAGATGAAGCTGATAAAGTTATGGAAGAGTTTCATGCAGGTGATTGTGGATGACATCTTTACTGGAAGTCAACTTCAGATAAAATCTTTAGGGCTAGATTTTACTAGCCCACTCTCTTTGCAGATGTAAAAAATTATGTGACATCTTGTCACAAATGCCAAATTTTTGAAGGGAAGAAAAAGCTGATACCTTTACCCCTTAAACCCATCTCCACAGAAATTCATTTTTAGCAATGGGGTCTAGACTTCATTGGTGAAATTCACCCCCCATCCTCAGCCCAACACAAATGGATTTTGACAGCTACAGACTATTTCACTAAGTGGATAGAAGCCATTCCTTCTAGGCAAGCCACTGATTCTATCATAATCTCATTTTTAGAAAAAAAAATATTGAATAGATTTGGATGCCCCTAAAATCTCATTACTGATAATGCAGTTGCTTTCAAGTCTAAGAAGATAATTGAATTCTGTAACAAATACCACATTACCCTTGGCCATTCCACTGCTTATTACCCTCAAGGTAATGGTCTTGCTTAATCCTCCAATAAAAGCCTTGTTAATATCATAAAGAAATTACTATAAGACAATAAAAAGACCTGGAACAAAAGGTTAGTTAATGCCTTATGGGCAGACAGACTCACCACAAAGAAGTCCATTGGTACATCCCCTTATCAGCTTGTATATGGGATGGATGTTGTTTTTCCATCCTCTTTATGAATGCCAGTGATGAAGATGATCCAAGAACTGCAAGTAGAAACCAATGATATCCAGAGAAGGATAAATCAGACCATACACTTGTAGCAAACCAGGGAGGAAGTCCATCTCAAGTCATAAGTTGTTCAAGATAAGATTAAAAATACATTTGATAAGAAGACTAAGGAAGATTATTTTTACATAGGTGACAAAGTTCTTAAGTGGTATTCTAGGAGAGAAGAAAAAGGTAAACATGGTAAATTTTATTTCCTATGGAAAGGTCCATATGTTATTTATGGTTACGGAGGCAATAATCTATTCTTTTTGAAGGATTTGGATGGATTAGATCTGTCAGGTGGACCTATCAATGGTATAATGTTGAAGCATTACTATTCCCCAGAATAACATTAGTCCATTTTTGTTTACTTTACTGATTGTACATAACATTGCAAAGTTTAGATTGGATTGGATGTTTTTCTTACAAAATTGAAGCCCGGAGAGAAGGCCCTAAGCTTTGAAAGATAAAATATCATAAGTATCTGTTACACAGTAATTTGTCACCGTCCTTACCATTCCCCGTCCCGCACAATGGAGGACCCATTTTGTGACCTGTGAACATTTTCATGCTTTGAAAACATCATCAATGCATTCCTCTAAGCATGACCTTCATTTGCCCTTAAGACATCTCCTTGCAAAAATCATGAAAAACATCCCTTTTTGCATTGGTGCGGGTAGACAGTTCATCACTCGCGCCAATGGGGAAAATCCTGCAAAGAGGCCGCGCCAACTGGCGCTCTGTCCCAGAGCAGTAGTCGCGCCAGCCAATTTAAGGATGTTTTTTAAATAAAGATGGCAGAAGTTGTGTTTCAACAAACTCAGAAACCATTTCCTATCTTGAGTTGAGAGGTTTGGCTGCGGGAGTTCTATGGAAGGGAATTGGTTTGCCACCTCCCATGGAACCTTCCTTGTTGATAGGGCCTGTTGTTCCTTGAGAAACAATTCTTGGCTGTGTACAAGAATCCGTGCTCAAGACATTAAAGATTA